>CM034155.1:226885595-227485595 GCA_019776745.2 Taxus chinensis | reverse complement strand
AATTTAATGGATAAAGTTAAGGAATCATATAGTTAAGTATCTTATGCCTTAAATGATTATAGTTATGCAACTAAAGGCATACATCTTATCTAGTTAGCTTTTCAAGGTTATAAAGAATTAATTTGGGTAAATGGAAGGTATGTAATTTAAGATACGGAACTGTGAATATGAAGGGAAAAATATAATATGTAGTCTTATCTCATTAAAGGACTTAAGGTTCTTCATACTCTATTTCCTAATGATTAAATTTGTTATGGGCTAAGTTACTAAGTTGTACTCAATGTTATGTGTCTTTCTGTTTCCTTATTGAGTTAAGGTTGGGCAGAAATAAGGTTTAGCAAGTATGTAATAAAACTGAATTGAAACGATGTAAGTCGAAAAATGAGTAATAACTTGGTCAATCATTCGTTTCATTATGAGATTAATACTTGATAGTAAACTAGTCAATGAATAAAAAGAATAGGCTTTAATAAGCATCAATCCTAAAAGGGATTACAATCTAAATTCAAGGACATAATGGTTTATAAGTAAAGAGTGTATGAGCCATATGTAACAAATGATTTTAATATATTCAAAGACTTAGGAAAACTAAGCTCGTTATTATTATCAACTTAAATGATTTAAAAATATGAATTGGTGAATTATCAGATCAATCAGAAAGTGATAAGAACTAGTCCTTAAAGGATACTAGCCCAGTCAATCTTAGTTGAAGAAACTTTAAAGAGTAATATGATAAACTTACCTTGAAAAGACAATTATTACTTATAAGACATAAAATCTTAGACAAGAAGTCATCGTACTCCACATTACAAAATAAATATACCATAAGCAGGTACTACCTAGCTTTAAACAAGTTAAAGACGTAAGTGCAATCCTAATAATGTAAATATCCCCTTGATTAGTGGGTATAAAATTAGGATAAGCTATGTTGCGAATAATTAAGACTTATAGGATCTAATGGGAATCTTTGGTTAAAATATCATTTTCTATCAAAAGGTATAGAATGTATGAAGGGGGTAGCGAGGTGATGAACACTTCATGACCTTATCCTACTACCCTAGGTAATTAAACACATGAACTATAATTCATTAAGTTAATGGACTAAGATTAATGAATCTAGATAATTATGATGAGACATTTGTGAGGTGATGGGAAGACAAGTTTAGACGTGTTATGCACTCGTTTATACTAAGCATACATAGTACAGCTAGAAAACTTTAGCCAAAGTAATGTGTTTGTTGAGCACATTATCTAATCATTGTAATTCCTCAATCCCGAAGTGTAGGATACAAGATGGAGTTTACTAAGTGAACTCTAGGTAGACACTAGAGGATCCGTCACATGTTCTCAATACCGCAGAGCGGTAAAACCAAACGAGGCTAAGTAAGAACATTCTAACGAATGTTAAGGGTGGTCGTGGAGATCAGGGATATACTAACCCTTACAGCTGCACAAGGTTTATCACATTGTTATAGGATGAATTAATTAATTATGACATGTTGCATAATTTAGGCTTAGTTAGTTATCTAATTTATTTATGAAGGAGAATGTTTATTTGTTGTTAAGATAATAAGACTTGTTGCCTTAACTAGCTTAACTAGCTACCTGAATTATATATACATAGGAAGGTTTGTTGGATAATAATAATAAAAAATCCTTGTTATTTAGGTTACAAATTCTAGGTTGTTACATGACGGCCATAAATCAGGCACGGATTCAACTCTGCCATCGCCTTTGGACTGGATTTTGGAAGAATCCTAGCTTAACAAGGGAAATTACACGCTTAAATGGTTGTCAGGAAAAAGGTCTTAAGATTGAAGAGATTGAGGTAAGTGCAGAGGAAGAGGAAATGTATGTGGATTTTCATCTAGTCATAAATACATTGCCATACACTGTTGTGGATACCCTTTAAAAAACAATGGTAGGCAATAGTTTCATCTTAGAGATCATTGAACCCGCTCTAATACAAATATATAACCAGATCAATCAATTTGTATAAGGAGATATTAGGGTTACTGATTTAACTACATTTGTAGGTCTGATTTAACCCATAATGATGTTGGTTTTAGGACCATTATTAGTGAGAGCCCCATTTACCATAGTTCCCCGTTACGTTATTTATTTATTTAATTTAATAATTTTCGTTGGGACTATCAAATTACTACTAAATTTACAATGTTAACTTGGGTTTCAGTGCCTCTAGATCTCAAATAAAGTGCTTTTATTACTAGCAATCACACGTAAAATGTGTGATGTGAATGCCCAAGGGAAAGTGTAAGACGAGGTTGATTTCGAGGGACTAAAACATAAAAAGAGGAAGAGCTTTGTAGAAGAGGGGGTTAAAGGGAGGAGAAGGAATTGGGAGAGGCTAATGTTGGAGGGAGACCATTTTGTGGAAGCTATTTTTTTTCGAGGAGGAAGATATGTATCATGAGTACGTTTTGTGAATTGTTTGACAAAGAAGTGGGATACGGCATGCAGGGCGCCATGGAAAAACATTTTGGAGATATCTAAGGAAACAAGGTGTTATCAATGAATAGTTTAAAGGAAAAATTACATTTTTTTGTACAATGTGGAAGTCAACAATTGTTAAAGTAACTATAATTTTGCATTGAGGGTTCATTATGTTGTCGTTTTCATGTTCATGTACGATAATAGTTTCTCTTCAGATTTTAAGAGCGTGATTAAGGTTCCCACTCATAAACTTTTGCATTGAGTCACGAAACAGGTGTGGGACATGATGAAAGAAGTAATGAGTAACATGAGACATCAAAATAGAAACCAGTTTTCGCTACAACTAAGCAAACCATTACTAGGATATAATATATTTTATATTTTAACAAAAATTAAGTAACTTTCCCTAAGGTCCTTGATATGTGTTTTGTTCGAATGGAATTTTCAAAACCTCTGTGGACATTTTCAAGTACATATACTAAACTTCAATGATGATGGTGACGTAGTCCCATTTCATCTTTGTAGAATCTTTGCAAGGGTTTTAAACGACCATTTCAACCCAATGGGTTTTATGTGAAAGTGTTTGGCACTATAGTGAAACACTAAATACAATGGCAAAAGATGGCCATTTTAGTAGCGACAAGGAGAATTTTGTCCGCTTAATTTCAATATTTTTAAAATCATGGTATTTTTCCAGCTTTATTGTCTAAACAAAAATAATAATCCCTAATTCACAGTACCTAACACCTACTCTTATGGGGACTCGAACCGACGACCACCTGCAATGCAATCAGACATACCCTCTAAGGAATATTCCACGTGGACATCTAAAACAAAGCATTGTTGCAGGCATCCCTGTTAGTCGACGGAAAACCTTTCACTGGCGTTCGCTCCTATTCATGTTCATCCTTTCTTAAAGAAACTGTAACTACAAACACTGCTAGCAAAAAAATAGTGATGATGCGTAAGAGAACTACTTTGACATTTGTGGGGTTCATACATAGCGAATGCACGTCAGTGGAGGAGGAGGCAGTGAAATGGAAGGCTGAGATTTTTTTGTTCAACGTCCATTTACAGATAGAAATAACAGAAGTTATCTCCACCCTTGAATGTCTGGCACATGTTAGCCACTAACCAGGTCTTTCCCTTAGTGAAAATTTATCTTTGGCGTAATAAGACGCCAATGGCTACTCGAATTATTTTTGTTGTGTAAGCTCTTTTGTTTCATCCCACCACCAAAGAAACTCTATCTTCGTTTTTTCTATGAACTTAAATGCCCCCCAATTTTCAGTCGAAGGAAAAACAGATACATCATGTGGAAGTGGAGTGGGATTTGGAAATTTGGAAATAACGATAAAATTGATGACCTTGTAACATTCAAGGTTATTGGAAGTAACTTCTCTCAACAACATGTTCGTTCTTGCCACATAAAAGTTTAATTTTTTTACCTTAGCATGGGCCCACAAGGAACATCAACGTTTAAAGTAGAGTAAATGAAATTCATTAAATCCAATCAGTCGCACTCTTCTACGCTTATGAAAGGATTGAACAGGCATTGCTAATTTTAAGAAACCGAAGATACGACACATGCAGGTTGATGGTCTCAAGTCGTTCTATGGTGGAAGTCAACATACTTTGAACTGTGGGCCATTGAATCCCCTGTCAAACTATCCCTTGCCCCAACCCACCTCTGATCAAATAATAATTTCATCATCAGTTTTAGACGACAAAAAATATGTAAACAATGGGCGTGAATTTGAAATAGTGATCACGTGTGACCAAAATTCAAAATGACCGTGACGGGAATGGATTTACGTCTACTGACTGGAAAATTAAACAATATTAATTTACGCTATACAAATCCAAATTCAATAAAACAACGTTGAAATATATGGAAGACCTCAATATGGCATGGAAAAGTGCCAATAAAAGCTTACATTTGAAGGAAATGGTGAAGATGTGTGTTCAATAGATCAGAATAAATATTCTAACATTCACTTGATCTCTTTGATTTAACAAAAGAGACTATAAACACGTTGTTTAGAATGGAGATACTGACGACCAACATAGCAACTTCTGATCAGGGGATCATTTTCAAAAGTTCCCTAAACATCCCTAAATGGTGTCAGTGCAGAAGATCATCTCGAGAGCTTTCCAACGACTGTGAGAACGCGACAAACGGACATCGGGAGCTCTAGATATGTTCGGTCAAAGTTCAGACATCGGGAAAGTCAAACTATGGTCAACTGGTCAATATTGGACCGAATCGCACTGTGACACGTGGCTTGCCAACACTCGTCGAATTCACTCGATTTGCCTATCGGGAGATGACAAGTGGACTACAGGATTACCGAGTTAATTATTTCTATGCCACATTGTATGGGTCGAAATAATATTATTTTGGTAAGGCCACTTTCCAAATGCCACATATATATATTAATGTTTAAAACATTAGTATAAACCACCAAATCAAATGCATATGCTTTGACCACGTGGAAGGTGGTGAAGCGGTTGTTAGGGGGCATTAGACCCATGCGTGGAAACTTCCACGTGGAGATGAAGGTGGTAAGCGGTTGTTGGGGGCGGTTATATGCTCCAACGTGGTCTTTTGACCACCTCATGCGTGGAAAGGCTTTAAAGCCTTAGATATTTCTCCCACCGCCCAAATGCACCCCTCATGGGATTTTTTAACAAATCCAAATACGCCTCTTTTGGGGATTTAATCCCATTTCAAACAAATGCCGCGCCAAACATGGGATTTTTATCCTATTTAGCCGCCTTAAATTTATGCTATTTAAAAATTACAGTGCTCCAAACATGGGATTGTTAATCCCATTATTAAAACATGAAATCCGCCCACATAGGGATTTAATCCCATTTTTTATGTACGGGTGAAGGCTAAAATAACCTATGGATAATATGTAAGTGCATTATTTGAGGGCCCTAAAATTGTATAAATAGGGAACCCATTCTATTGTAATGGACACACATAACACGCACCGAAGCCACGGAGAAGCTCAAGCTAGAGCTTGGAAAAGGTGGACACACAACCCGAGCTTATTATTTGTTAAGCTTATTTGTGGGATGTGTCAACAAGTATTGTCTATTGGCCTATTATTTTAGGCAATATTAGATGAAATATTTGTGATTGGGAGTAAATTGTAAACTACCCAATAAGGCCCATTGAGCCACACCAATTACTTGCAAATCCTGGATTGTCGACCGGAGTGCTAGCTTCGCATTGTTTGCGTCGGGAAGGCCGATCACAGCCGAAGGAGATTGTGCGCCAGGAAGGTGGAAGTCGGGTGCTATTTTTCACCCTTGTCGTCCGAAGGTCTGGTGTACTGATAGGCAAGTAAAATTCCATTAGGTTTTCTTGTGAAAGTACTATTGTAACTTACAAGTTTTGACTAGTGGAACGGTTCGACCACGAACCCGGAGATGTAGGCAATTGCCGAACTCCGTAATCAATCTGTGTGCAATTGTCTTATTGTCTTGCATTAATTTTTAAATTGATTACTTAAAAGGAGAAAATCATCGGCAAATAATTAAAGCCTATAAGGGTCCGAGATCAGGTAGTAATAATCTGATTATTTTCGGATCAAGTTTGGTATCAGAGCTGGTTTAGCTCCATATTTGTTTTTCAGTAAATCTGATTAACAAAGTGATTGCTTCAAGATTGGTGCAGTTGGTTCAGTTTGTGTGAACAGGGTACAAGTGCACTATGGGCAAGATGTCTAAACAGGCAAAGCTCGATGAGATTGAAGCTTATAATCACCAGATCCAGGAAGATAACTCTCTCCTACGATCAATGTATTACTCCTTGGAAGAGGAGAATGCTCGCTTGAAATCAAAATTGTAAACTAAGGATGAGCTTTTGGCAAGGTTGCAGTGTGGTGATCAGAGGAAGGAAATACCTTCAACTTCAGATGCAGAGGCCATGGCAGATGATTGCACTGTAAGTTGTTCACCACGGGAATCTTCTTCTTCCTCCCATTCGGTTTCAGATTCAGGTAATGAAGTCTTTGGTTTGTTTGAAAAGCATACTAGAGGCATTGGATCCAAGTTACTAGATAAAATGGGATTTGATGGAAGAGGCCTTGGTAAAAATGGCCAAGGTATTGCTAACCCAATACAGGTCGAGGATCGTCCTCGTTTTGTAGGTTTGGGTTATCCTAGTGCGGGAATGGAAATTGGAGAATGCTCCAAGAACGCTGACGGGAGACAAGCTTCCAAAAGCAAAGTGATTACCCCACTAGTCCTGCAAGAAGATTCTGAGCAGGAAAGTTGTGCTTCGTCGTCACAGGCAAGATGTGGTAAGAGAAATCAGCGAAGAGGTAATGAGATTCCACCTCCAGTTTCTTACCATAATCATAAGCACAATAAAACTTCTGATCCACTTTTTCAGCTTAAGAAGTATGGTTATGATTTTCAGAAGATGTGGAATTCTTTTCCATGTACTTTTTGTGGATTGCATAATCATTCAGTGGCCAGATGCTGGAAGAGAAGGACACTGATGAAGAAGTTGATGCCGTTCGTCAGGAACAAGGCAAATCAGAAAGACCAATCTCGTCATGCAGAGTTGAGAAATGGCAGAAAGAGTTCCTCATCCCAGAAGAAGGAGATTAAGAGGAATTTTTGTGCTCATTGCCAGAGGAATGGGCATCAGGTGGAAAATTGCTGGAAACTGCATCCATCTCGCCATCAGAGTAATGGCAAGCCAAAGATGGAATGGAGGCCTATTGCAAAGGCAGAAGAAGTTTCTACTCACCACCAGTTGACAATTCAACCCAGGACCAGGTAATACCTGAAAGTGAAAGTCCTTTAAAATGGGTAAGTCAACAATTTTTCAATTATATATTGCATAATTCAGATTGATGAATCGTATGCAGTATTAAGTTTGGAGATCAGATATTGTGAGAAAATGCTGAGAGAAAGGTTTACAATACTCAGTGGATTTTCTTACTTAGAAAATTTGATTAATGCTCCAAACATATCTCCTAATCAGCTTGTGAGTACCTGTTACAACTTGGATACAGGATTTGACTCATATAAAGCTTGGAGATTGATCTGCCATTTGTGCAGACAATAGAGTTCACAGAGATCAGCTCGGAACTTCATTCTGTGTAGAGGCATTGTGACCGTGTAGCAGAATGGTAGCTGAATCATCGTTGGCATTGACGTCGGGTCGGAACTTCATTCTGTGTAGAGGCATTGCGACCGTGTAGCAGAATGGTACCTGATATTAGTATGTCAACAAAGAGGAGCTCTCAAAGGATTAGCTCAGAATGTCATTCGGTGTCAAGGCATTACGACCACACATACGAATGGTAGCTGATCAACAGACTTAGCATCATGCATTGGAGGCTCGAGGTCTTGAAAGAGGCTTAGCATCATGCATCGGAGGCGTTGAGGTCTACAGAGACTTAGCATCATGCATCGGAGGCTCGAGGTCTTGAAAGAGGCTTAGCATCATGCATCGGAGGCGTTGAGGTCTACAGAGACTTAGCATCGTGCATCATGCATCAGAGGCTTGAGGTCTTGAAAGAGGGCTTGAGGTTAAAGAGGCATCATGCATCGGAGGCGTTGAGGTCTGTAAAGGGACAAGGCATTGTCCATCACCGACATCGGATCAATCAAAGCTCTACGTAACATGGAGTTCCTTCAAACCAGTTCAGATTCTGCGGAATCAACTCGGAGCTAGGAGCTGTGTTATAGAGTCAAAGAAGATCCTTGTTGTCAGATATCAAGAAGCTTAGCACCACACAGAAGGAGCGTTGAGGTTTCATTCAGAAACTTAGCACCATAAAGCGGAGGCGTGGAGGTCTTCTTCGGATATCAGAGTGGCGCAGCGGAAGCATCGTGGGCCCATAACCCACAGGTCCCAGGATCAAAGTAGAGTTGTCGAAGTGAGAAGGTTGGAGGAGAAGACCCAAGGGTCTACTACAGCAGCACTTCCGAGGTGGCAGCAGAGTTTTTCAGATTCAGGACAGTATGGAAGCTTTTTGGGACAAAAAGCTTTTCTCAGTGGGGAGGTGTGATCAGGGGATCATTTTCAAAAGTTCCCTAAACATCCCTAAATGGTGTCAGTGCAGAAGATCATCTCGAGAGCTTTCCAACGACTGTGAGAACGCGACAAACGGACATCGGGAGCTCTAGATATGTTCGGTCAAAGTTCAGACATCGGGAAAGTCAAACTATGGTCAACTGGTCAATATTGGACCGAATCGCACTGTGACACGTGGCTTGCCAACACTCGTCGAATTCACTCGATTTGCCTATCGGGAGATGACAAGTGGACTACAGGATTACCGAGTTAATTATTTCTATGCCACATTGTATGGGTCGAAATAATATTATTTTGGTAAGGCCACTTTCCAAATGCCACATATATATATTAATGTTTAAAACATTAGTATGAACCGCCAAATCAAATGCAAATGCTTTTACCACGTGGAAGGTGGTGAAGCGGTTGTTAGGGGGCATTAGACCCATGCGTGGAAACTTCCACGTGGAGATGAAGGTGGTAAGCGGTTGTTGGGGGCGGTTATATGCTCCAACGTGGTCTTTTGACCACTTCATGCGTGGAAAGGCTTTAAAGCCTTAGACATTTTCTCCCACCGCCCAACATGTGGGACCTTATGGGATTTTTTGGGAATTTTTATCATGCTATGTGCCAAATTCCTTATGGGATTTAATCCCTTTTTTAACAAATGCCGTAGCCAAACTTATGGGATTTTTACCCTATTTAAAAATGCTACAAAAATCGCTCCACACTGGGATTTAACCCATTAAAACATGAAATCCGCCCACATAGGGATTTAATCCCATTTTCTATGTACGGGTGAAGGCTAAAATAGCCTAAGGATAATATGTAAGTGCATTATTTTTAAGGGCCCTAAAATTGTATAAATAGGGTACCCATTCTATTGTAATGGACACACAGATGACACACCGAAGCCACGGAGAAGCTCATTGCAAGAGCATGGAAAAGGTGGACACACGCCCGAGCTTATAATTTGTTAAGCTTATTTGTGGGATGTGTCAACAAGTATTTTCTATTGGCCTATTATTTTAGGCAATATTAGATGAAATTTTTGTGATTGGGAGTAAATTGTAAACTACCCAATAAGGCCCATTGAGCCACACCAATTACTTGCAAATCCTGGATTGTCGACTGGAGTGCTAGCTTCGCATTGTTTGCGTCGGGAAGGCCGATCACAGCCGAAGGAGATTGTGCATCAGGAAGGTGGAAGTCGGGTGCTATTTTTCACCCTTGTCGTCTGAAGGTTTGGTGTACTGATAGGCAAGTAAAATTCCATTAGGTTTTCTTGTGAAAGTACTATTGTAACTTACAAGTTTTGACTAGTGGAACGGTTCGACCACGAACCCGGAGACGTAGGCAATTGCCGAACTCCGTAATCAATCTGTGTGCAATTGTCGTTATTGTCTTGCATTATTTTAAAATTGATTACTTAAAAGGAGTAAATCATCGGCAAATAATTAAAGCCTATAAGGGTCCGAGATCAGGTCGTAATAATCTGATTATTTTCGGATCAACTTCCTACCAATGTTTTCTTTTAGAAATATGGGAGGCCCATTACAGCAAGGTGTGAGATGCATTTGACGTGAGACATGTAAACGATTGGGTATGTCTTTATTTACGGATTGGAACCTCAGTCGACCAAAAGGATAAAAATTAAAAGCGATAAAAACAAATTATAAAGGGCTAAAATGAAAAACAGAAAAAGGGCTAAAAAGTTTAATTTTTTAACCTTAGCATGGTCCCACAAAGGACATCAACGTTTAAAGTAGAGTAAATGAAATTCATTAAATTCAATCAGTTGCACTCTTATACGCTTATGAAAGGATTGAACGAGCATTGCCAATTTCAAGAAATTGAAGATACAACACAAGTAGGTCGATGGTCTCAGGTGGTTCCGTGAAGGAATTCAACATACTTTAAACTGTGAGCAGGTAAATCACCTGTCAAACCATCCCCCGCCCTAACCCATCTATGACATTCCTTCAGTGTGTGTGTGTGTGTGTGTGTGTGTGTGTGTGTGTGTGTGTGTGTGTGTGTGTGTGTGTGTGTGTGTGTGTGTGTGTGTGTGTGTGTGTGTGTATTTAACCTTTACATTTTTGATCAAACAATAATAATTTTATCGTCAACACCAAATGACGAAAATATGTAAACAACGGGAGGGAATTCGAAATAGCGATCACATGTGACTGAAATTCGAAATGACCATGACGAGAATGGATTTACGTCTACTACTGGAAAATTAAATAGTATTAATTCATGCTATACAGGTCCGCATTCAATAAAACAACATTGACATATATGAAAGACCTCAATATGAGATGGAAAAGTGCCAATAAAAGCTTACATTTGAAGGAAATGGTGAAGTTGTGTGTTTAATAGATCAGAAGAAATATGATAACATTCACTTGATCTCTTTGATTGGACGAAAGAGACTGTAAACACGTCGTTTAGAATGGAGATATTGACGACCAACATAGCAACTCTAGAAGACACACTAGTTTTGCACATCAAAAAATAATATATCAACTCTTCATTCATTGAACAAGAACATTACACAATCCAGATTTATAAGTGAGGTTGTTTCTAATATTTAAGAAACAACTCACAACAATAAACCATATATGTAGGTTGTTCAAACTTACATAACAATCCACAAATACAAATATAAGTTATTAATAACAACTTATATACCCACAAAATATGTACGTGATTTGTTATTACAAATCACTCACTAACTATCCAATAACCATCTACCATGAATAATTACAATAGTAAATACTAAATCCTAACACTCCCCCCCTTAGTGTTTACATGGTATAAAAACATTCGCACTTCCTCTGCAGCTTGCCACCTCTGCGAGCTCATGATCGTAGCACACACTTGAACTGAAGGTAGAAGAAGGAACACATCAACTTCTTATCAACCATACACTGTTGGGAACACATCTAACCGACAAGGATGGGAACTCGCTCAGAAATCATCTGCTTATCAAACAATCACTCTAAGGAACACATTTGATCTAGTAGTGTGAGAAATCAATCAATGACACATCTGAACAACCTTCAATGGTTTTCCAGAGGCTATCCACAAACCTAGGTATGAACAGAACACATCTGACTGTTCAACCTCTTCAAGTATCATTATTTTGCATTTCACTATGTTATATGTTCTTCACTATGTTATTACAATGGGGAATTATGTAGGAATACTCACATACACAAGTGAACAGGACCATACCACACATGTTCTTATTTTTCACACCACGTTGAAATCCACACCAAACTGAAATGTTGAAATCAAACACACTACACACTAAAATAAGGCACACCAGTCTAAAGCAAAAGCACACACGTACCACCAAATCAATAAAGCGGCCCCATCATTGGCGACTGACGAGAGGTCGTTGGTTATCCTCCAACCTCCTATGCTTCCATCCTACATAGTCATGTTGTTAACTCAACTTGATTTGGATATGAAGTCCAACAGTTTCCACATTGGGTTTATTTGTATAGCTTCACTCCCCCCCCCCCCCCCCTTCCCCCCCCCCCGCAATGTGAAATAGTTTATTTCCAAACGTCGAGTAACATTGAAAATGCGTCCGTGAGACAATTTTTTATTTATTTATTTTTCAGACTTTTACAATGACTCAATACTCTTTGACAAACAAAATTACTGATACAAAATAATGGCACTTAAAGACTAAAACAATACTTTCAACAATATTACAAATAATAGAAGACTTTTGACACTTATCCTAAACAAGGCAAAATATCCCTAACAAGATGAAAATGACATTGACCTTATAACGTAACATGAATACTATAAACCTCACGTAATAACTTATTTAGATGACATTATAAACAAAGTAACACTTAAACTATATACCTGACCTTTGACATATACGAAGTTGGAGACTTTTATGATATATTTGACGGATTTGGCTACACAAATAATGACGAATGAAGATAGAATATCAAACCAACTATAAATAAGGGCAAAGATGCAACATATATGACTGTATTTTAATCACATACCCGATTCAATCTAACAAATATGATTCATTACACCTGACAATGAGAGATCTACGTGCACATGTTATTCGGTGGAAGATTTATTTATTGTGAATCGACGTGATGGCAAGAGGGACTTGGGAAATATGCAGCCCGAAAGAGGAGACGTGGAAAAATACGTGTATGGAGGCCAAATGAAAAACGATGAAATATGGTACGTTTCCTACTCTTTAATATTGCCCTTTTTGAGCTTCTAAATCAGACCACTGCTTGATGACATGTGAAAATCGGTGCCATCATCATTAATTTGTTGCGCACATATATTATCCTCAAATTGCATAGATAAGATACGGCGTTTTGTATTCACTTTCCTTCCTCAAAGTTGGCCTGTGTGCTGATTTGTAGTTCAAGTTGAAGGTGATCGGGATGTGCAAAGCCAACAATGTAGATCTTTGAGCTTGTAAGATAGAATCGACTCCACTTATGAAGATCACATACTAGATGTGGATGCAGTAGTTACAGGCGTAAGCACACCATTATATTGAAAGCAAATTTCTGATAGAGACAAATCTGATTAAAATACAGAGATTAATATAATGGCGTTCGTGAATCAATACTCACATGTAGACCATTAAGAATGATGCTTCTATGTTATAATGTGCCTTTGGAAGAACGTCCCTGATTTGTATTATGATAAAGACACCAAGCACCAAATTTCCAAAAATCCTGATTACTCCTGGTTAACACGTCACAGATCAATGCGAATTCAAAACATATGTATGCACAGCTACAGGTGGATAGAAACTCACATAGAAGAAGTCTCCTCTAATTAATTTTCAATTCCTCATTTATAACAGTGTGTCCTCTCAGAATCACCACTCCTAAGACAGACGGGCTCTATTATTTTGTAACCATTAACCTAGGCAACCTACAGATTTCAAGATGCCCCTATAAGAGATTATTCTTCCGTTATATGATCGTATATCCACGCTCTGATTTCTGTCAGCGGATTCACCTGCTCTGATACCAAATCTAGAAGACATGCTAGTTTTGCACAACAGAAAATAATATATCAACTCTTTATTCATTGAATGGGAACATTACACAAGCCAAATTTATAGGTGAGGTTGTTCCTAGTATTTAGGAAACAACTCACAACAATAAACCATATATGTAGGTTGTTTAAACCTACGTAACAATCCACAAATAAAAATATAAGTTGTTAATAACAACTTATATACCCACAAAATATGTATGTGATTTGCTATTACAAATCACTCACTAACTATCCAATAACTATTTACCATGAATAATTACCATGGTAAATACTAAATCATAACAACAACTTCCTACCAATGTTTTGTTTTCAGAAAGAGGGAAGGCCCATTATAACAAGGCGTGACATGCATTTGAAGTGAGACACGTAGACGACGGGGTGTGTGTTTATTTGTGGCTTAGAACCCCAGTCGGTCAAGAGAATAAAAACTAGCAACGATAAAAACAAATTATAAATGGTTAAAATAAAAAATAGAAAAAAGTGCCACCTTCTATGCCTTTCTATCAATACTTCCTTGATATGACAAGTATAACAATGAAGTTTTAGGGTTTGCTAGTTATAGATATTTTACATTTATGCTCGTGGTGTATGCCATTAACTATATTTTCTTGATAAGACAAGTTTAATGTAGGAAATTTAGGATTTGCAAAGCTAAGACACGTTTTAGATTTGTTTTTTAGGGCATTCGATATAGATATTCCTTAAAGAGAAAAAATTCTAGCTGAAAAGATATTATATGAATCATATAGCTTCAAAAGTGTTGTTTGTTTCTCCATGTATTTAATAGCAAAATAAAAGTTGAATGGGAAAAATAAACCCATGTCAAACAAACCCACTAACCGGGTTAAGTGCTCTTCAAAACCCAAAGCAAAACATGGAGAAAGACACATCCTAAATGGCCTTTTAGACCTATCATTTTCCTTTCATACTAATTTAAGAACTTTATTTGAGATCCAAAGGCATTAACCATACTGAAACCCAAATCAATGTTGTAAATTTAAAAGTAATTGGATAGTTGCAACGATAATTAAATTAAATTAATAAACAAAATGTTATGGGGAACTGTGCTAAACAGAGCTCTCGCTAATAACCATCCTAAAATCAACACCATTATGGGTTAAATGAGACCTGCACACAGAGATAAATTTGTAACCCTAATATCTCCTCATTTTACTATATATAAATTGATCGATTTGAATATGTATCTGTATTTAAAGCAAGTTCAACTGTTTGTCGTTGTTTTGTTTGTTGTATGCAGAAGAAGAAGAAGAAGATTGGTAGGCATTTCATTCGGGCGTACTATCTAGTTGTATTGATTTTGCTTCTTATGCTTCTAAACACTTGTGCTGCAGTTGCAGCACCATTCCCGCTGTGGACGAATAAAATATTAAAAACCAAAGGAATAAAATAGGAATATGTCTAAAGCCGTATAACCAGATCTACACAGAGATAACAATAATAATAAACACAATTATATAATATCTTCTCTATTATTTCTCACTTCACATGCATAAGGGACATACACATATATATGAAATATCACTCTTACAAATGAGGAGTTTGTTCAACCTGCTAACCCCCCAAATATCTATTTGGATGTGATTGTTACTCACGTAACAATGCACAACTCAAATTACATAAGTTGTTAAAACAACTCCAAACTAATATATATATATATATATATATATATATAATTGTTAATATAACAATAATATTATTAACTACTAACCATTTACAAGATAATAATTACTCACATAATTATTATTTACTCATTACATGTGAACACTAACATAGATTTCCTAACATTCCCCCCCCTTAGTGTTTACATGGGAGAAAATATAGTCACACTTCTTTTTCAGCTTGCTTGCCTCTGCTCTCTCATGACCTTGGACCTCTATATGAACCCCTATCCATCCAGTATGAACCCTTGTTCAAAAATAGGAACCCCTGTTCCAAGTACAAGCCCTTGCTCATCCTCTTCAAGTATCATGATGTTGATTTTACTTTTGTGCTTTCATTTTCTTCACTATGTTTATACACTACGAGGTTACATAGCTCGATTTCATGCAGAATGGAAATGGAATATTGTGTCATATTCCCCCCCACAATGTGAAATTTCCATTATTTAGAAAACACTACAAAAGAAGAACGCCACAATAAAAACAAATACTGAAAAGACACACGAGTCACCAATGCTTTTGTGCGGCCCCGTCGCTGATGACTGACGAGAAGTTGTTGATTGACCTCCAACCTCCTGTGTCCTCCATCCTCTGATGTATTTTATCTAGTATAGATAGTCTTCATAATCATACCCATTATCATTATTTGTTGATTCTTCTATATCATCCCATTCTTCATCATCAATTGTCATGACATTCTCTTGTAGTTTTCCATCAAGTAAATCTTGCGCTCTTTTCCTATATTTTATAGACAAATGACCAGATTGTTTGCAATAGTAACAAGTGATATGTTTGCTAGTATCTTTGGAATGTGATCCTTGGTTAAAAGAGGATTTGTATCCGCTTTTAGTATGTGATCTATTTTTTCCATACATTGCACTTTCTTCTGGTTCAATTTTCTTAGTCCAATTTTCTTCTTCTATTAGAGAAGAAATCAGATCTTCCAAACTCGGATTTACTTTACTCAATGTAATTTATACCATATTAAAATAGCTTGGAGGCATACTATTTAACAATAATGCTTTTGCATTATCATCTCCCACATCAATTTGTAGTCCAGCTAGTTGATTTGAAATAGAATGAAATTTACTTATGTGATCAACCATACTCTCACCTTCTTCCATCTTGAGCCCGAATAGTTTTTGCTTGAGTGTCATCATTGCGTTCCCTATTTGAGATCCAAATAGCTTGTTCAAAGTAGTCCATATGAAATTTGAACTTTTTGATAAATCAATATGATGCAAATAAGCATCAGACAATCCAAGACCAATAATTGCTATTGCTTTCTTATCCTTTCTTTCCCATTTGGTGGCTTCATCATCATCAATTAGTTTTGAAATATTACCTTCAACAATTTTCCACAAGTCTTACTGATCAAAAGTAATTGATTTCGCACTTGCCAGTGTGAAATTCTTTGCCATTGAATTTTTGTAATGGAATTTCCATTATGGGTGTCGAACTCAGTTGAAAATGCACCCTTACAATAAACTTTTTAAAAATTGAAAGTAAAAATTTCTAATTTTTTTTTCCAACAACATAAAGCATAGGATCAATGCAAAGAGCTAAAAAAAATACATTTTCAAAAAAACGGCACCCCATTCCGAGTTACCAACTGAAACTTATGCCACTTACAACTTATAAGTCCAACATCTTTTTGGACCCTTTCCAAAAATGGAAATTTTTTTTTCTATACTTGTGAAAAAGAAGGCGCAGAGTTACCAGAATGACGATGCAATACATAGACAGACCGATCGCAGGCAAAAGAACGATACACTATGTATGAACAACGATGTAATACACAAGAACAATGATGAAATGCATAGGCATAACGATAAAATATCCAGATAGAATGATCCAATACGTAGGACGATGCAATCAACATATCCACCTTACCAGGCCGTGAAAATTTTTATGAGCCCTATGATGAAAAACATGTATTCAAAGCCTCTCATCCTGGACTCCCTGCTCTAGTACCAAATAAAGCCGTATAACCAAATCTACATAGAGATAACAATAATAATAAACACAATTATATAATATCTTCTCTATTATTTTCTCACTTCACATTCATATGAGTCATACAAATATATATAAATTATCACTCTTACAAATGAGGAGTTTGTTCAACCTACTACCCCCCCAAATATCTATTTAGATGTGATTGTTACTCACGTAACAATGCACAACTCAAATTACATAAGTTGTTAAAACAGACTCCAAACTAATATATATTATTGTTAATATAACAATAATATTATTAACTACTAACCATTTACAAGATAGTAATTACTCACGTAATTATTATTTACTCATCACATGTGAACACTAACATAGATTTCCTAACAATGTCGACTATGCACGGTAGCGAACTTGCCAATCTGGACCTTCCACGTCACCTTTGAATGTTAGATCGGGGAGGGTTGAGCCCAACTTGGAAAAGCCTTCGGGGTAACAAGGAAAATGGCAAGTCCGAAAGGGTGTTTAGGATGTGTCACTCTCCATGTTATGCTTTGGGTTTTGAAGAGCGCTTAATGTGGTTGGTGGGTTTGTTTGACATGGGTCTATTTTTCCCACTCATTTATTTTGCTAATAAATAGATGGAGAAACAAATAACAAATACGATAGTTTTGAAGCTATACGATTCTTATCATATCTTTTAAACCACAATCTTATCAATCTAAGGAATATCTATATTAGAATGCCCTTAATAAACAAATTTAAAATGTGTCCTACCTCTGCAAACCTGTAAATTTCCTACATTAAACTTGTCCCTATTAAGACAAAATTGATAATGGCATACATTATGCAGATAAATCTAAAATATCTATAATCGGCAAACCCTAAAATTCCATTGTTATACTTTTCATATCAAGGAAATATTGATAAAAAGGCATATAAATTTAAAATATCTATAACTAGTAAACCCTAAAATTTCATTGTTATACTTGTCATATCAAGGAAATATTGATAAAAAGGCATATAAGGTGTGGGTAATGTTTAATTGTTGTGAAAGCTCCCAATACCAATACAATGTGTGCAAGCGACTTGCCTTACTTACCCAGTGATAATACACTAATTTTATTTCTATTATTGGAAAATGACTGAGTGCTCTAATTGTATATATTCTTGATAGTTGGATGGGAGATTCAGACGTGTTTTAATATGTAGTTACCAAGAGGTGTAGATACATAAATATTGTACTATAAAATGATATGTACGTAAAAGACAAGTAGATTGAAGATTGGCAAAAGAGGACACACATTTAATATGTAATGTAAGAGTGTTTATTAAGCAATATTCCTAGCTACTACTGAAGGGAATATAATTTGAAACACATGGTTTATTATTAAAGGAAAAACATTTGGAATATCATTACTTGCATTGTTACGTCTGATTGCATTCACAATTCTAATCATGCTCATTTATTGAACTCACATCCCTCATCATGCCCACCTATCGACATTTCCATTGCACACTTATAGTGCAATTACTATTTTTTTGTCATTTTAAGTTTTAATTCGTGGTTTTACTTTATAAAAAGTGGTATTAGGTTAAGTCCTAGTTGTTTTTAAAGTTTATGCATTTTTTGTTATTAGTTTGTTAAGTTTTTTATCCCATGGTTTTTATAAGAGGTTATGTGTTTTTTAGATTTAGTTTATTTGTTTTAATGTTTTTAGATTATTATATGTTTGCAACTTTTAATAAAGTTTTAGTTTTTTAAGTTTTTATTCATATTATCATGTTTTTAAGTTTAAAATCTTACTAATAATGTTTTTATTATAATCTTTAAGTTTTTTTGTGTCATCATTATGAAGTTTTATAAGTTTTGAATCGTCAATAATCACTATGTGTAGTATTGTCATTTTTTGTTCATTATTGAGTTCATTTGTGCATATATGTAAGATGATTGATGAAAGAGAATGCATGGTGTTGAACGATAGATTTTAAATACTTTTGCTTTGTTTCACCATTTTCGTGTGATAATACAGATCGGTTGTTTTATCTGCAACTGATAAATTAGTTGATGGAGTGATAAAACCCCACCAACAAACAGATAGTAGTCGGGAGACAAAGTTTGAGGATTTAGGGTTTCCATGGTACCTAGACTCGTCAAATATTTTTTGAATAGTTTTTATTGAATTACTAGTAATTAAATTTGATAGCCATCGATGCCCGTCAAACAAATTTATAGTTTGTAATTGTGCACACTAGAAGTTTCATATAAAAGTTTAAAAGGCATATTTCTAACAATTTTTATTAATATATATCCACTTATATCAATCTAAATTATATATAGATGCATATATTTTAGGTCTCTAATTTTAATATATATTTCTATATTTTGATTGGTGGTTTGGCATTCCATAGGTTCATGTCCCTTATACACATTTATATATTGTTTTATTTTATATATGTTCTTTTTTTTCCAGTTTTTCTCTCGTCATTAATTTAGCTGCTTATCTTCTTCTATGTACTTTATTTTCTTTATATGGTTTGTGAGACGTATTATAGATGATGCTTCTATCAGAAAAGTGTATGTTTGTGCAAGGAGGATATCACATGGAACTAATATTTTTATCTTGATGCTTCTCTTGATTAAATGTTTCTGAAATATCTCTAAATATCTCCAATTTAGACCAAATGGGATCTTGGCAACTCTTTTTCGGTGGCTGCCCTTCCTAATGGCTTCATCCTTTTCTCTTTCGATCTGAAAGAGGATTTCTCTCGTGCTTTCCTCAATGGTCCCTAGTTCTTTGACCGTAGGGGCTTTTATCTTCGTAAATGGTCCCCAAGATTCAACACTTTCAATGAAATGATGAATGAAGCTCTGATTTGGGTTTGCCTTCCTGGCCTCCCCTTAGAGCTTTGGGAGAAACTAGTGATTGAAGGCATTGTTGAATCCCTGGGGAAGCTGATTGTTATGGATCCAACAATAAAATCCAAATCTCGTATGATCCATGACATATTTTGTGTCATCACTGATGTAAGTAAACCTCTCCCCTCCTCTATTGACTTGATTTCAAGCTTTGGGTTATGGGTTCAACCTTTTGAATATGAACACATCCCCCAAATGTTCTCTTCTTGCAAAGGTATGGGCCATCATGTATCAGATTGTCCTTCAAGTCCTCATTCTAAGACCATCTCACTTCTTAAAAGGATCCCGTCAATTGTATCTCCCAAAGACTAGGGCAAGGGTGTCCTTAAGATCTCTCTAAAGGTCTACACTTCCAATCCCTTCGCTACTATGTCTGTGGAAGAATCTTATTTTCTTTCCCCTTTGGATCTAGTCTTAGAACCACTGCCCCAAGCTCATCAGCTGCATCTTTCCTCCCCCCCTTCTGCGCCCATCTTCCCCCCTCATTCTCATCTTTGGGAAGATGCATAACTTCCTTCCTCTAACTCTTTAGCTCTTCCAGTGGTCTTTTTTCTCATTTACCATTTCAGGTCTTTTTTCTCCCCATTTACCATTTACCATTTCAGGTCTTTTTTCTCCCTTTGTTTTCATATGTCCTAGATCTTGTTTTATCATGGTTAACTCTTGTTGCCATCTTTCCATGAGGTTTTGAAGATTTAGAACCTGTTCTTTGAGAATTTTATTTTCTCTTTCTAACTTGTATCTGACTTCTGTGAGTTCTTTCCTCTCACTATTTTCTTTCAATTTCTGCTTTTCTAAAATTCCAAGCCTTTCCTTCATGTTCATGAGTTCCTTCACATATAGTTCTAAAGACCACAAAAGAGGGGTTGAAGTAGGACTGTATAGGTATTTAGAGTCTTGGACTACGTCTTCCCTTTCCTCCTTATATGTTACAGTTATGTCAATTTTGTTTAGCTTTGGTTCCTTTTTATTATCCTTTTGATTTGATTGTTTTTCTTCCATTTTATGTTCTCTGAAAACAAAATTCTCTTTGTTGTTTGTTGCCTTCGGTAGAATCAAAGTGAGGTTTTTCTTCTGGGTTCTTCTTAGTTTTTTGGCCTGCCTACGCCGTAAAATCCCTTTATATTGTTTTGCATTCACATATACTAACTTTTTAGCTGTACCCATTGTATGATTTTGGAAGACTTCTGCCTTTCCCCAAATTTTGTTTTCTATTGTTGTATGAGTTTCTGGGATAATAGATCCCTGTAGTGCCATATTTGGGTTGTCTTTGAAACCCTCATGTTTAATCATGGTTTGCATGTCTTGTTGAAACCAGATTTGATAGAAATAAGTAAAGAGTACTGCAAAGAATGAAAAGGTTTTGTGGGTCTACCTGAGAAACTGACTTATCTAAATTGAATTTTACCGAGATTGGTCTTTGAATCATAAATACTCGCATCCCTAGCCCACAGCCCTATCCTCCACTCGCAGCCCTAGCCTGTAGCCCTAGCCCGCAGCCCACAGTCTTGTTGCAGCCCTGTCCCCTTCTATTATCAGCCTGTCCTTGGCCTGCAACCCTAGTCCTATATGTGTACGGAGGCCAAATGAAAAATATGCATCCTGAAAGAGGAGACGTGGAAAAATACGTGTAGGGAGGCCAAATGAAAAACGATGAAATATGGTACGTTTCCTACTCTTTAATATTGCCCTTTTTGAGCTTCTAAATCAGACCACTGCTTGAAGATGTATGTTGACATGTGAAAATCGAGGCCATCATCATTAATTTTTTGCGCACATATATTATCCTCAAATTGCATAGATAAGATACAGCGTTTTGTATTCACTTTCCTTCCTCAAAGTTGGCCTGTGTGCTGATTTGTAGTTCAAGTTGAAGGTGATCGGGATGTGCAAAGCCAACAATGTAGATCTTTGAGCTTGTAAGATAGAATCGACTCCACTTATGAAGATCACATACTAGATGTGGATGCAGTAGTTACAGGCGTAAGCACACCATTATATTGAAAGCAAATTTCTGATAGAGACAAATCTGATGAAAATACAGAGATTAATATAATGGCGTTCGTGAATTAATACTCACATGTAGACCATTAAGAATGATGCTTCTATGTTATAATGTGCCTTTGGAAGAACGTCCCTGATTTGTATTATGATAAAGACACCAAGCACCAAATTTCCAAAAATCCTGATTACTCCTGGTTAACACGTCACAGATCAATGCGAATTCAAAACATATGTATGCACAGCTACAGGTGGATAGAAACTCACATAGAAGAAGTCTCCTCTAATTAATTTTCAATTCCTCATTTATAACAGTGTGTCCTCTCAGAATCACCACTCCTAAGACAGACGGGCTCTATTATTTTGTAACCATTAACCTAGGCAACCTACAGATTTCAAGATGCCCCTATAAGAGATTATTCTTCCGTTATATGATCGTATATCCACGCTCTGATTTCTGTCAGCGGATTCACCTGCTCTGATACCAAATCTAGAAGACATGCTAGTTTTGCACAACAGAAAATAATATATCAACTCTTTATTCATTGAATGGGAACATTACACAAGCCAAATTTATAGGTGAGGTTGTTCCTAGTATTTAGGAAACAACTCACAACAATAAACCATATATGTAGGTTGTTTAAACCTACGTAACAATCCACAAATAAAAATATAAGTTGTTAATAACAACTTATATACCCACAAAATATGTATGTGATTTGCTATTACAAATCACTCACTAACTATCCAATAACTATCTACCATGAATAATTACCATGGTAAATACTAAATCATAACAACTTCCCACCAATGTTTTGTTTCAGAAAGAGGGGAGGCCTATTATAACAAGGCGTGACATGCATTTGAAGTGAGACACGTAGATGATGGGGTGTGTGTTTATTTGTGGCTTAGAACCCCAGTCGGTCAAGAGGATAAAAACTAGCAACGATAAAAACAAATTATAAATGGTTAAAATAAAAAATAGAAAAAAGTGCCACCTTGTATGCCTTTCTATCAATACTTCCTTGATATGACAAGTATAACAATGAAGTTTTAGGGTTTGCTAGTTATATATATTTTACATTTATGCTCGTGGTGTATGTCATTAACTATATTTTCTTGATAAGACAAGTTTAATGTAGGAAATTTAGGATTTGCAAAGCTAAGACACATTTTAGATTTGTTTTTAAGGGCATTCGATATAGATATTCCTTAAAGAGAAAAGATTCTAGTTGAAAAGATATTATATGAATCATATAGCTTCAAAAGTGTTATTTGTTTCTCCATGTATTTAATAGCAAAATAAAAGTTGAATGGGAAAAATAAACCCATGTCAAACAAACCCACCAACTGGGTTAAGTGCTCTTCAAAACCCAAAGCAAAACATGGAGAAAGACACATCCTAAATGGCCTTTTAGACCTGCCATTTTCCTTTCATAATAATTTAAGAAATTTATTTGAGATCCAAAGGCATTAACCACACTGAAACCCAAATCAACGTTGTAAATTTAATAGTAATTGGATGGTTGTAACGAGAATTTAATTAAATTAATAAACAAAATGTTATGGGGAACTGTGCTAAATGGAGCTCTTGCTAATAACCATCCTAAAATCAACACCATTATGGGTTAAATGAGACCTGCACACAGAGATAAATTTGTAACCCTAATATCTCCTCATTTTACTATATACAAGTTGATTGATTTGAATTTGTATCTGTATTTAAAGAGGGTTCAACTATTTGTCATTGTTTTGTTTGTTGTATGCAGAAGAAGAAGAAGAAGATTGAAGATTGGTAGGCGTTTCATTTGGGTGTATTGTCAAGATGTATTGATGTTGCTTCTTGTGCTTCTAACCATATGTGCTACAGTTGAAGCACCATTCCCATAGTGGATGAATAAAATATGAAAAACTAGAGGAATACAATAGGAATATGTCTAAATCCATATAACCAGATCTACACAGAGATGACAATAATAGTAAACACAATTATATAATATCTTCTCTATTATTTCTCACTTCACATTCATACGGGACATACAAATATATATGAAATATCACTCTTACAAATGAGGAGTTTGTTCAACCTAATAACCCCCCAAATATCTATTTAGATGTGATTGTTACTCACGTAACAATGCACAACTCAAATTACATAAGTTGTTAAAACAACTCCAAACTAATATATATATTTTTGTTAATATAACAATAATATTATTAACTACTAACCATTTACAAGATAATAATTACTCACGAAATTATTATTTACTCATCACATGTGAACATTAACATAGATTTCCTAACATTCCCCCCCTTAGTGTTTACATGGGAGAAAATATAGTCACACTTCTTTTTCAGCTTGCTTGCCTCTGCTCGCTCACGATCTTGGACCTCTATATGAACCCCTGTCCATCCAGTATGAACCCCTATTCAAAAATAGGAACCCATGTTCTAGGTACGAGCCCTTGCTCATCCTCTTCAAATATCATGATGCTGATTGTAATTTTGTGCTTTCATTTTCTTCACTATGTTTATACACTATGAGGTTACATAGCTCGATTTCATGCAGAATGGAAATGGAATATTGTGTCATATTCCCCCCACAATGTGAAATTTCCATTATTTAGAAAACACTGCAAAAGAAGAACGCCACACTAAAAAACAAATACTAAAAAGACACACACAAGTCACCAATGCTTTTGTGTGGCCCCGACCCTGATGACTGACAAGAGGTCGTTGATTGACCTCCAACCTCCTGTGTCCTCCATCCTCCGATGTATTTTATCTAGTATAGATAGTCTTCATAATCATACCAATTATCATTATTTGTTGATTCTTCTATATCATCCCATTCTTCATCATTAACCATCATGGCATTCTCTTGTAGTTTTCCATCAAGTAAATCTTGCACTATTTTCCTGCAGTTTATAGACAAATGACCAGATTGTTTGCAATAGTAACAAATGATCTGTTTGCTAGTATCTTTGGAATGTGATCCTTGGTTAAAAGAGGATTTATATCTGCTTTTAGTATGTGATCTATTTTTTCCGTACATTGTACTTTCTTCTGGTTCAATTTTCTTAGTCCGATTTTCTTCTTCTATCAGAGAAGAAATCAGATCTTCCAAACTCGGATTTACTTTACTCAATGTAAATACCATATTAAAATAGCTTGGAGGCATACTATTTAACAATAATGCTTTTGCATCATCATCTCCCACATCAATTTTTACTCCAGCTAGTTGATTTGAAATAGAACGAAATTTACTTATGTGATCAACCATACTCTCACCTTCTTCCATCTTGAGACCGAATGGTTTTTGCTTGAGTGTCACCGTTGCGCTCCCTGTTTGAGATCCAAATAGCTTGTTCAAAGTAGTCCATATGAAATTTGAACTTTTTGATGAATCAATATGATGCAAATAAGCATCAGACAATCCAAGACCAATAATTGTTATTGCTTTCTTATCCTTTCTTTCCCATTTGGTGGCTTCATCAACATCAGTTGGTTTTGAAATATTGCCTTCAACAATTTCCCACAAGTCTTTATTGATCAAAAGTAATTGAGTTCGCACTTGCCATGTGTGAAATTCTTTGCCATTGAATTTCTATAATGGAATTTCCATTATGGGTGTCGAACTCAGTTGAAAATGCACCCTTACAATAAACTTTTAAAAATTGAAAGTAAAAATTTCTAATTTTTTTTCCAACAACATAAAGCATAGGATCAATGCAAAGAGCTAAAAAAATACATTTTCAAAAAAACGGCACCCCATTCTGAGCTACCAGCTGAAACTTATGCCACTTACAACTTATAAGTCCAACATCTTTTTGGACCCCTTTCCAAAAATGGAAATTTTTTTTTCTATACTTGTGAAAAAGAAGGCGCAGAGTTACCAGAATGACGATGCAATACATAGACAGACCGATCGCAGGCAAAAGAACGATACACTATGTATGAACAACGATGTAATACACAAGAACAATGATGAAATGCATAGGCATAACGATAAAATATCCAGATAGAATGATCCAATACGTAGGACGATGCAATCAACATATCCACCTTACCAGGCCGTGAAAATTGTTATGAGCCCTGTGATGGAAAAACATGTATTCAAAGCCTCTCATCCTGGACTCCCTGCTCTGGTACCAAATAAATCCGTATAACCAAATCTACATAGAGATAACAATAATAATAAACACAATTATATAATATCTTCTCTATTATTTCTCACTTCACATTCATATGAGTCATACAAATATATATAAATTATCACTCTTACAAATGAGGAGTTTGTTCAACCTACTAACCCCCCAAATATCTATTTAGATGTGATTGTTACTCACGTAACAATGCACAACTCAAATTACATAAGTTGTTAAAACAACTCCAAACTAATATATATTATTGTTAATATAACAATAATATTATTAACTACTAACCATTTACAAGATAGTAATTACTCACGTAATTATTATTTACTCATCACATGTGAACACTAACATAGATTTCCTAACAATGTCGACTATGCACGGTAGCGAACTTGCCAATCTGGACCTTCCACGTCACCTTTGAATGTTAGATCGGGGAGGGTTGAGCCCAACTTGGAAAAGCCTTTGAGGTAACAAGGAAAATGGCAAGTTCAAAAGGGTGTTTAGGATGTGTCACTCTCCATGTTATGCTTTGGGTTTTGAAGAGCGCTTAATGTGGTTGGTGGGTTTGTTTGACATGGGTCTATTTTTCCCACTCATTTATTTTGCTAATAAATAGATGGAGAAACAAACAACAAATATGATAGTTTTGAAGCTATACGATTCTTATCATATCTTTTAAACCACAATCTTATCAATCTAAGGAATATCTATATAGAATGCCCTTAAAAACAAATTTAAAATGTGTCCTACCTCTGCAAACTGTAAATTTCCTACATTAAACATGTCCTATTAAGACAAAATTGATAATGGCATACATTATGCAGATAAATCTAAAATATCTATAATCGGCAAACCCTAAAATTCCATTGTTATACTTTTCATATCAAGGAAATATTGATAAAAAGGCATATAAATTTAAAATATCTATAACTAGTAAACCCTAAAATTTCATTGTTATACTTGTCATATCAAGGAAATATTGATAAAAAGGCATATAAGGTGTGGGTAATGTTTAATTGTTGTGAAAGCTCCCAATACCAATACAATGTGTGCAAGCGACTTGCCTTACTTACCAGTGATAATACACTAATTTTATTTCTATTATTGGAAAATGACTGAGTGCTCTAATTGTATATATTCTTGATAGTTGGATGGGAGATTCAGACGTGTTTTAATATGTAGTTACCAAGAGGTGTAGATACATAAATATTGTACTATAAAATGATATGTACGTAAAAGACAAGTAGATTGAAGATTGGCAAAAGAGGACACACATTTAATATGTAATGTAAGAGTGTTTATTAAGCAATATTCCTAGCTACTACTGAAGGAATATAATTTGAAACACATGGTTTATTATTAAAGGAAAAACATTTGGAATATCATTACTTGCATTGTTACGTCTGATTGCATTCACAATTCTAATCATGCTCATTTATTGAACTCACATCCCTCATCATGCCCACCTATCGACATTTCCATTGCACACTTATAGTGCAATTACTATTTTTTTGTTGTTTTAAGTTTTAATTCGTGGTTTTACTTTATAAAAAGTGGTATTAGGTTAAGTCCTAGTTGTTTTTAAAGTTTATGCATTTTTTGTTATTAGTTTGTTAAGTTTTTTATCCCATGGTTTTTATAAGAGGTTATGTGTTTTTTAGATTTAGTTTATTTGTTTTAATGTTTTTAGATTATTATATGTTTGCAACTTTTAATAAAGTTTTAGTTTTTTAAGTTTTTATTCATATTATCATGTTTTTAAGTTTAAAATCTTACTAATAATGTTTTTATTATAATCTTTAAGTTTTTTTGTGTCATCATTATGAAGTTTTATAAGTTTTGAATCGTCAATAATCACTATGAGTAGTATTGTCATTTTTTTGTTCATTATTGAGTTCATTTGTGCATATATGTAAGATGATTGATGAAAGAGAATGCATGGTGTTGAACGATAGATTTTAAATACTTTTTCTTTGTTTCACCATTTTCGTGTGATAATACAGATCGGTTGTTTTATCTGCAACTGATAAATTAGTTGATGGAGTGATAAAACCCCACCAACAAACAGATAGTAGTCGGGAGACAAAGTTTGAGGATTTAGGGTTTCCATGGTACCTAGACTCGTCAAATATTTTTTGAATAGTTTTTATTGAATTACTAGTAATTAAATTTGATAGCCATCGATGCCCGTCAAACAAATTTATAGTTTGTTAATTGTGCACACTAGAAGTTTCGTATAAAAGTTTAAAAGGCATATTTCTAACAATTTTTATTAATATATATCCACTTATATCAATCTAAATTATATATAGATGCATATATTTTAGGTCTCTAATTTTAATATATATTTCTATATTTTGATTGGTGGTTTGGCATTCCATAGGTTCATGTCCCTTATACACATTTATATATTGTTTTATTTTATATATGTTCTTTTTTTTCCAGTTTTTCTCTCGTCATTAATTTAGCTGCTTATCTTCTTCTATGTACTTTATTTTCTTTATATGGTTTATGAGACGTATTATAGATGATGCTTCTATTAGAAAAGTGTATGTTTGTTGCAAGGAGGATATCACATGGAACTAATATTTTTATCTTGATGCTTCTCTTGATTAAATGTTTCTGAAATATCTCTAAATATCTCCAATTTAGACCAAATGGGATCTTGGCAACTCTTTTTCGGTGGCTGCCCTTCCTAATGGCTTCATCCTTTTCTCTTTCGATCTGAAAGAGGATTTCTCTCGTGCTTTCCTCAATGGTCCCTAGTTCTTTGACCGTAGGGGCTTTTATCTTCGTAAATGGTCCCCAAGATTCAACACTTTCAATGAAATGATGAATGAAGCTCTGATTTGGGTTTGCCTTCTTGGCCTCCCCTTAGAGCTTTGGGAGAAACTAGTGATTGAAGGCATTGTTGAATCCCTGGGGAAGCTGATTGTTATGGATCCAACAATAAAAGCCAAATCTCGTATGATCCATGACATATTTTGTGTCATCACGTATGTAAGTAAACCTCTCCCCTCCTCTATTGACTTGATTTCAAGCTTTAGGTTATGGGTTCAACCTTTTGAATATGAACACACATCCCCAAATGTTCTCTTCTTGCAAAGGTATGGGCCATCGTGTAACAGATTGTCCTTCAAATCCTCATTCTAAGACCATCTCACTTCCTAAAAGGATCCCATCAATTGTATCTCCCAAAGACTAAGGCAAGGGTGTCCTTAAGATCTCTCCAAAGGTCTACACTTCCAATCCCTTCGCTACTATGTCTGTGGAAGAATCTTATTTTCTTTCCCCTTTGGATCTAGTCTTAGAACCACTGCCCCAAGCTCATCAGCTGCATCTTTCCTCCCCCATTCTACGCCCATCTTCCCCCCTCATTCTCATCTTTTGGAAGATGGAGAACTTCCTTCCTCCAACTCTTTAACTCTTCTGGTGGTCATTGCTAGTCTTTCTGCCCCCTCTCCACCCCCTGCTAGATCCTGCCTTTTAGTTCCTACCACTCCTTAAGCTTTTAATGTAGATGGAAAGAAATCTAGTAACCCCCCTTGTGATGACTCTAGCCAAAGGATGCCCCAAAAATCGGCGCACCTCACTCTGGTTTGTAGGATCTTCCAGTCCCAAAATCACTACTATCTTTGTTGGGTCCACTAACAATCCATCCTTGCAAATGATGTGCCAAAGCAAAGTGCTAAAAGGTGTAGCAAAAAATACACTTCTTAAGGTTAAGAGAGATGCTTAATTCCCTGCACCTCTCAAACATGAGCATCAAATTATCACAGTGATCTTTGATAAGCCCATATATAGTCCAATCATCCAGATAAACATGTAGAAACTTATGCATAAATTCATAGAAATCCTGCACAACTATGTGCGAGAACATCGCTGGCAAAATTCTCAATCCAAAGGGCATAACTATATATGTAAAACTGCCCCACTTAGTAGTGAAAGTGGTGTTTTCCTTGTCTTCGCGTGCAATGTGCACCTGGTGATAGCCTAAGAACCCATCAATGAAGGAGTAAATCTCACGCCCTACAACTCCCTCAAGAATTTATTTTATGAATGGCATATGAAAAGGATCTATGACACATAAGGCATTACGTTCCCTGTAATCCACACAAATCATGATCCTCCCATATTTCAATCTCTTCCTTCACCTTCATGTGCAAGTTTGGATTCATCCTGTAAGGCCTCTTTTGAATAGGTCATGCACCCTCTTTCAACTTAATCTTCATCTCACCCAATGAATGGTGTACTACTTTCAACTCATGGTACCCTCTTGGAAATAGATCCTAAAAGTCACGTAAGAGCTCAATGATCTTTATTACCTCCTATTCTAAGCAGTAATCTGCAATGATGGCCTCCTTAGGAGCATGCTCTATTTCAATGTTAACCTTCTTTGTCTTGATGGGAGCATGGTACATGTGCATGCCTTTTCATCCAGCAGAGTCCATGATTTCACGTGCACCTTATGTATGGCTAACATCCAAGTTCTCCACCTCTTCATTATCAATCAAGTATACCAGCTTTACCTTTTCTTTCTCTTTCTAGGCGCGACCCAACTGCATTTCCTCTATCTCAAACATGTTCTCGCGTGCCTCGGGATCAACTTATCCAAGTAACTTGAGCATAAGCTCTTTTGCTTTTGTGATATCTCCTAAAGTGATGTGCTTCATAATCTGTAGAGCCTCATGTACATGTGGCTTATTAGAGAAATAATCAAAGGTTTGAACGATACCTGCAGTCATCTCACGCTAGCTTACATTCTCCCTTTTTAACTCAGCATGGACATACCAAGCGCATTTGCATCAGCCTAGAGTGGAGTAGAACTTATGGACCCACAAGGATGGAGGGTAATGCCTCCTTGCCTTGCACCCAATGTCTCTCATAGTTATGGACATGTACCAAAGCAGGAGTCTTCCCATTATATTGATGTAGAAGTGTAGGTACATTGTTCCGAGTAAACCTTTTGGAAAAGGAGATTCTAACTTCTCACCATTCCAATGAGTTATATCTATGTGTTTCCACCAATGCATTTTTGTCCCACATAAGGTATAAACCAACATGTTCCTTTGATCCCCTTCATTCTGCCACTGGATCTCCATGGCACGTAGGAATGTACCAAGATTCCCTTCACCAGTATACCTCGATAGCTGACTAATGCCCATCCACCTAACCATGCATGTCTTGATCATCCTTGTGACCCTTCCTTTTACCTCACGCTTGACCATCTCATATGTGTCATGCACCCAATTATCACAAGCAACACTTGTAGTGTCACTTACAGACTGCGTGTCTTCCCACTGAAGGACACCTTCCTTAAATGGTTCTACGTTCTCAGGGTCACGTACTGTCTGTACATATATTTTATTCAGTTCTTCTTCACTTAAGGGCTCAACATAAGGTTTTTCCTTTGCGTCATTCAAAGGTATGATTACACGCTCATACATTTTCTCAAAATAGATGTATCTCTTGTTGAAGCATAGATCAATATTGTTCACATAGCACCAAGGACATCCAAGTAAGGCTGGGAAGTTATCCGCCTTAGTGAGCTCCAAAACTTTAAAATCCCCAGTGAACTTGGCTCCCTAAATGGTAATTGAAGCATCCTTCATCACCCTAATAGGCATAGCTCGTGTCTTGTTCACCATATACAACACATTAGAAGATGGCTGCAATTTTGGTCTACCCATCTGATTCCATACATCTATTGTCAAAACATTCAGTCAACGCCTGTGCCAATCAAGATATTACTTACCAACCAACCATCAATCACTGCATCAAGTGTGATTTCCTTGTCATAATCATGGTTTTTTGGTGGCAAGTTTGTGTGGAGTATTTGATCTCGTGCTCAACTCCTACGTACGGTACCTTTTCACACAACAATCCCCCTAGTAGTGGGATAATATTCCCCTTCCGCAACATCGTGCATACCTCCTTCAAGTCATCTATGTCTTTATGTGGAAGATCAACATTCTTCGCACATTCTCTCTCGCGTGCTTGCTCCTTTAAGCACTGAATTTCCCCTGCAAATCTCTTATCACCCCATAGTCTCCCGATAGACCTCCTTTTGGTTGGAAGCATTAGGGTACCTAGCATGCATAACCTCCTCTTTTCATATGAGTGACTTTGTCCTGAGAGGTTCACTGGCACGCGTATCCTTCTGTGTGCATGGTTACTAGCATGGGCTATAAATCTAGACCACACTTCTTTGTCATCCACTGATCACTCTTTGTGCACTGCACTTTGATCATTCTTTTGCCTTTTTCCTTCTTATTATTTTTACACATATGCTCATACAGGTTAGGGCAATCCTCAACGTTATTTTGTTTTCCGCAATATGCACATACCATATTTTGGGGACATTCACGTTGGTAATGATCAGAGGACCCACAAGTGTAGCAAGTCCAGTGTATAAATCTGCCTCTTCTACTATGGCATCTACTCCTATATCCTCCAGGTAATCCACCTCCTTTATTGTTACATTCTTCAGAGGGTTAGGCTTTATGTACCTGAGAGTTGTTTGCTACCGTGGTTTTCCATATTCCAATCTCACATGCCTCATGGATTTGATTTATCAATTGGTAATCCTTGGTATCATGAGTGTGTGCATCACAAATATTGCAATACATAGATACATTCTTCATTGTCACGTGCTACAAGAGAGGACAATTTGGGACATCATGGTTCTTGTCATAAATTTCACAAGATTGTAGCAACGTGTGCATAGTCTTACACGAGCAGCTATCCTTCATATGTTCCTTTACTTCATAATCGGTACACCAAAACCAACTGTATGTCTCGATGCTAAATTAGCAGAGAGCTTCTCTAATTGCTTTTCCATAGCAAATATTTGTGCCTCCAAAAATGGGCTCACTCCAGTATCAACATTTCCAACTGCCTCTGCGAGTAGAGCTTCCTCTAAGGCCTTGCACGGATCTGCGTATGTCTTGTGTGATAAGGATCTTTTGAATGGAGTCAATAATCCTCCAACAAACCATTGTGTTTGTTGACTGGGATGAATATCATAAGAGATTTTAGACAAGAGAGTTTTAAAATGTGCATTATAATCCCTAATGCTCTCAGACAAGCCATGTTAAATGTCCTTCTGTGTGTTGATACACTATTATTCAAACTCTAGAACGTGAAACTCCACCAAAAACGTTGTTTGTAATGCATCATAGTCCACCGTAGTTTGGTGTGGGTCACACTTTCTATACCAACTATGCACGCACCCTTAAAGTGTGGTGGAAAATTGGCTTGCCTTTCTATCAGGGGCTATGATTCCCTTTGATCTCCATAACAATTCACACTTTTGAACGTGCTCAATTGTGTCCTCTACACCTATGTACTCTGGGAAGTGAAGGGACATCTCAAAGTAAACTCAATGTGTCTACTGTTGTGGTTGTTGAGGTGGTTCCTACTATGACTGATTCGGTGGTGGTTGTGGATGAGGATCCTACCCTAGGTTAGGACTAGACTCAAACCCTGATCCTCCACCAATATTTCCTCTGTGTGATGGCTAACTTGATCCTCCTGAAACCTCCCACACTGCTTGCTACGGCATATGCTCTTGTGGATGAACTCCCTTGTGTCCCAGTTGAAGTACTAAACTGGACACCCATCGTTTGTGTCGTCGCAAAAACCTACTGGATTAGTTCCAATGGTATGCATGTCAGCACTCTGTCTTGATGACGCACATGTAAACAACCCTCCAAGAGTACTTCCAAACACTGGCACCTATTGCACAGCCATGTGCACGTTCCTGGTATTTTTCCCTTCTTGAACTGAAAGTATACTAGTTCCACCTAAATATTTTTCCCTACAAGGAGATGTTGTATGATTTCCTTTACTACAATGTTCTTCAACAACTACTATTGGATCTAGAACACCATGCGTAAGGGCTAGGTAGCCAAATGGATCATATGGGCATTCAGATTCCTTACTCTTTCCTCTAATGTAATCTCATCAGAAGCCGATGGGGTCTCTCTACCACGCTTTCCCAAAGTTGGGAGGACATGATACTACGACTCCTCATCTTCCACAAGAGTCTCAAAACCTTCACCAGTCATCATTATCCTCGATCTCAATGCTTCATCAACTACCCTCTGTCACACTTCATTATATTTGAGACGTCATTCCTCTCTCTGACTTTCTTCTGCCATGGTTGTCGCCATCTTTCTTCACACCTGCTCCTTCCCCTACATGTGGTGGGGATTTAGCTAGCCACAAGTAATCTCTTCAATCCTAATTCTATCATCAATGTCTTGATAGCTAAAGGTAGTACCTACAAATAAAATCCCCTCGGTCCACGCAAAAACTAGAACTCATCTTCCTCGAGGCAAGAATAAGTAGAAATTACACACTCCAAGGTATAATTGCGAAATACACCTACCCACTAAGGATCTACAGATCTAGTCCACTCCTCATATGCATCAGAGAGTGTCTAATAATCTTCCTCTGTCCAAGCTCTCATTCTTGGAGAGAAAATTTTGCTTGATGTGTAAGCTGCCAACCACTGATACAACTCTACTAGAAAGAAACTAAAGATCGTCTCATACAGGCAATCATATAGATTTCCCTCCACCCACTTATGTGCATTAAAATCAGGTCCAATGCTATATCATTGTGCAAACAATTCTTGACCATCTTCTACCCAGCCTTCAATACTCTCCAAAGACAATCAATACGCCATTTGCATGCAACATCCTAGTAGACAATTTAAAAAGAGGTCCTGGAAATGAAACCAAAATGTAGTCTTTTTGCTGTGCACTCAATAGATATGTGCACTGGAACTTCATCCAATCAAAACTAAACGCTCACCCAAAGTGCGTGCAACCACCAGGTCCCTCCTTTATTATGCTTACAAAGGTGTTAACATACATGTTCATCATATTGTTAACCATTAAACCATTCATACACAACTAATCAATTTAACCATGGTAACTTGGAAACACATATAATAAGAAAGATGAACAATCTAAATAACAACCATAAACAATTGTGTCATTATAAAACCATGATCAGATATGTCAACAATCATTAACCAACCACAATTATCCATCATTAACCAGAATTCATTATGTAATAGAAGATGATACATACAACAATCATTACACTAGTGCGTTGAACAATGCGCATAAGCATTAAACCGTAGATTTGTGTCAAAACAACATAACTCTACACTATAAATCTCTACCCTCTTATGAACGCCTTAGAAAAATAACATACATCATATATATATATATATATATATATATATATATATATATATATATATATATATATATATGGGTGGAAATTTTCCCTTTACTGGTCATGCACTCTCCTAATAATAGGCATGCTCACAAAAATAGCTTGCACGCTTTACAGAAGTCACTAATAATAGATTATCCTATTTATACAACTTGTTGTAACCTTATTATTATCTGGATCCATGCATGTTCCTTCTTTATCCTTTCTTTTCTCTAGTTTAGGATCTTTACTTAAGCGACACTCCAACTCAACTTTTCTATTTTTAGTATGTGCTCTGGAAAATAGGCTAAGTCCCTGACTTTATCTACTCATGCACGAACCTCCACGCGCTATTCCATTCTTCACGCACACACTCCCTCACGCACCCCTTGCGTGTGGATCCAAACCTCCATGTGTGGCTAGTACTTAGCCATTTCTCTTGCTCAACAACATGGGAAGGTGCACACATTTATTCATGGGCATGCCAACCATATCGAAGTCACCGAAGATGACCCAATACACATCAAGTATCTCATTGGCTATCCACCGCCATAAACCTACTCTTTCTGTCGCATCATTCGAAGCGTAAATGTTGATGACCACGAAAGCATAGATTTTAATATTAAAGAGGGCCAAATGGCCCTGTTGGTGGGGTCTATGCCATGATCCATGAAGAAGGGTGTCACTGAGGGGAAATTAAAATAATTAAACCCCCATGCTCTACATCATGATTGCTAGTAAGTGGAATAATATCAGGCCAAAAGGTTTTACAATCTAGAGAGAGTTGAAAACATGTCACCTTTACTTCCTGTAAACACTAATATCCAAGTTCAAGAAATTTTATTGAACATCTCTAACAACATACTTGTGATTGGATTTAGTACGAAACCTCACATTCCATGAGAGACGTGATTCGAGGGCTATACCATCAGAATCTAGGCCATCTAAGGTGCCAAACTGGTTTTGTAAGAATAGAGTATTGTTGTGCTTCAAAAAATCCCGCAATTTCACTTTCCTTCTTCCAGAAAATTCAATATTGTACTCCTCTTCCATCGACTCCACACTTCACGTGGGGCTATGCTCATGGCTTGACATGGGGTATCTTGTAGGGATTTGATCCCATTTGGAAGGACCTTATGAGTTGGATATCAAGAGTGACTAGGATGTAGGAATTGTCGATGGAAGAAAAAATGTGTTTGAAGGTTCCATGAGGACTTTAGCCACTTTTGGTGTTCTCGAGAATTTAGGCAACGTCACTGGGGTATCTGCAAAAGCAGGCTCTGGGGTATGTTAGGAGACCAGGGTATGTTCCTTAACAACTGGCTCTTTAGGACCATTACTAGGCATCGTTTTGGCTTGAGAATCCTTGCACTTATTTTTCTGCCCCTATGGTTTTACACCCTTCCTCTTATTGGGGATTAGAGATCTTGACAACCGCTTTGGTGGTGGGGCAATTATGCAACACATACAATGGGCAGTCTTTGATCTTGTGATCGGTAGCCTAACAATGAAAGAAAGTATTAGGCAAGTTGATATACAAAACTCATTGCAAGTAACAAGTGTCACCCATTTGAATGCCTACAAACTCAACTCCTCTTAGAGATCAACCTCGACACATAACCATTTATGGGGTTGGACACTATAGAAATATTGCGGATCCATGCATACAACTCGCCCAATGGAAGAGGCGATATGAGGTAAGAAGTGCATGAAAGGGAGCAGCAAGCTAGGAAATTCAACCCAAACAAGAACTTTGAGGGATGTGAATTCAGAGATGACAAAATCTTGTGTCTAAGGAGAGAACTTGCAAATAGTTTCAAACATAATAGGTTGTTGAACGGTTCAAGATGGTTGGGGCATGCGAAGGGTTAGCAAACTAAAAAAGAAAGAACCCTTTGGTCATGTTTTGAACGCTCTCAAGTTTGATGCCATAAGCAAACCAGACCAAGATAACCCAAGATTTAAGCATGCTTTCATGGAGGATTCGGCCCACAAAGCAACCGATAAGACAAATTATTCAAGTCATTGACATACAATATTTAATTTAGAAACAAGAAATACAACATCATGGGGAGAAATATTACCTCATGGAACACTTTGGGGACAAACTTCCGGAGACATTTATGTGGTGGCGCTATTGTTCGCAACTCCACCAGATCTAGCCTCAACATCAATAGTTGGGCTTGAAGTGGAGGGCATTATATATGTGAACCCAAAGGGCAGAAAACCCTAGAACCTAGCAAAATTAGAAAACCTAACATAGCACTCTACACATTTTCGACACCCGTCCTTTTTCAAAACCAAATGTAAAAAGAACCTTTCACTCTTTTGATTTTTGAAGAAATAATCACACAATAGTTGTCAATATTTCTCGACACTATATATAGCCAATATTAAGATGAGACTACATATAGATTCTAGTAAGATGTCTCCTCCACAACCACTTAAATATCATGAAATGGTGGTGTATTACTTTTATACGGTTATAGTTTTGCACAAATTTGACAAAATAAAAATATACAAGAGTTTATAATTAGATGATTGATTCACCATTATATGGCATTGAAGAGTGATCACATGGCTACTGTTTTTCACCTGTAAAAGATACGAACCAGGTTTGATATTGGGTATGTGTCTCCAAATCTTTAAGGATTCATAGGGTTGTGGGTTTCATTAATGAACCTTCACCAGATCCTTGTATAATGACTAATTTTGATAAAGGCTCAAATGTGTGAATTTTGATAGGTGTGCAACATTTAAGTTGCATAATATTGTATGGACTCTCTTATGACGCCTTTGGTTTAATAACAAAATGCACATGGGCCCATCATACTTTTGTTGCGTTAGGTGGTGTCAAGTTTGCTAAACTGCATACAAATAAATCTCCCGCATATAGTGCTCAGGATCTCATATCACTATGATAATAACTGTATTTTTGGATTAGATTCAACACATAGTAAACTCTATTGATTAGTTGATTTCATACGGGACAATCATACAAATTTATTGCATATGAGACTCCTATAAATTAGGAGGTTGCTCCAAGTATTCTCCCCAAAATAATCTCTCCATATTCCTATTTACTTGAGTTGGTTTAAGAACCAAATCTCACACAATAATAATAAACTAAACAACTCTATTAACCTCTCCATAGTACATTTTAGTTTGAGCACTAACTACACCATTTTCCTAACAAATTTGATATGATTTCTTAAAGAAGATGTTTTTTCCCCAAAGATTACAAATTTGAATGATAAAATAGAAATATTATTTTTGTGTACGACAATATTTTACTTTCACCTTAAAGTGGTAATGAGCATAGAAATCAATCTTTTACATATGTTTTGCATGCAATTTTAATTACATAGTCTTTATATATATCTAACAACATAGCTTAGACATTGTAAAGGCCTTGTGTCTTTGTTACTTCGAGAAAATTTGTTCTTCCCAACTCGTTTTCTTGAGTGCCTAAAATTTTAAGGTTATTGGATTCTTTTTATGCAAAATGACACTTTTTGGGTTCATGATGTATGAAATTGGTGTTCTTTTGGAAAAATATGTAGACAATCGGAAATGTTAGTCACTTAATAACCCATTGTAACCGAATAATGGTTGCAAATCACGAAGATAGAGTTTGGTGCTCTCTCACCATTCTTGGCAACTATTTTTAGAATTTTCTATTATTTTCACATTTGCATTTAATATTAAATTATGACGCATCCCCTTTTTTCGTTGTAAAATCCTACAATATAAAAATAAGGCATCTTTAACTACATACTATAATAACGGTTTGTATCAAACTCATTTTGTTCATGCTATCACACTTTGTATTTTTGTATAAAGCTATACTTGTTTAAACAAGTGGTTTACTATTTTACAAATACTATATTATCATTCAGTAGGTAAAAATCATTCCCAATACAAAGGTCTACTTTGGTAGATCTAAGTTCTTTATCTGTTACAAGCTCTACTTCCCCAAAACACAACTCTTCATCAATGAATATAGTTGATTCGTATGATTTGGTTAGTAATCATAATTTTGCAAAGGAAATTTTTAATTTTTTGTTAATATAAGTCATTTTCATTTCAAGTTAATTTATTTTTATATTAATATAAGTTATTTTATTTAAATTTTATGTATAGGGAGAGTCATCACAATCTTGTTGTCGAAATAGAATAAGCAGAAAAGGAGGGGAAGTATTGGCAGAGTGATTATGGAACCACAAAATTCTTTCTTTGAGGTAAATTTAACTTTTAATATGTTGCATTCAAATGAAACCATCATAACATTGATACAATATATATGGATATTGCACTAATATTAACTTAATACACAAATATTTGAGATTAAAAATTTAAATAGTGACCCTAATGTTGAATGAGTTTGATAAAAAATAATTTGAAGTACATATTCCCATTGAGTCATCCCAATGATGAAAAGAATCCTTAAAACATTAACGGCTCAAAAATATTGTGTGAGAAGACTTTACTCAAAGGAAATGATGGGGTATTGGGTGAAACAAACATATTTTCCTGGGACTTTTGAAGAATATTTGTTGTAGACACCCCAAAATTACATGCATATTCCCAGTTCACATCCTATTATTCATCCCTTTACGATTGATTAATCAAGTTACTTAATCATGCACATTACACCCCTTGGATTAATTAAATTATTCCACAATACCATCTTAGCTAAGTTAATTACATTTATTAAATGAATGGTGAATTAATTATCTTGTGCATTGTAGCTGATTAAATTAGTTATCAAATTACGAAAATACACATATTTTCCTAGTCAACTACTACTTAGGTTCTCTTCAGACCCCACTTGGACTCCACTTCACCAATCCAGTCAACTGCACTTCTAGAATCCTAAAAAGGTGGGGGAATTAAATTGCATATACAATCACCTTTCTAGATGCAACTTCTGCAACTGAATTTATTTATTGCCCCTCATGGGAATAAATTCATCTAAATTGTTTAACCTCCCTCAAGTGTTATTTTTAGTATGTGCATTCAACCCCCTGCAACTACTCTCAGACCACTACTCAACCTCTATAAAAGAGCAAGCCTATCTCTTTACAAATCCTCTCGGATTCATATACAATCACTCTGTTAAAATCCTTTTGGATTCCCTCTTAGTTTTTTGTCACAGTCAAGCACCATAGTGATCACCTTGATCCCTCATTTTTATAAGTCTTAAGTTCGACGTTTACCTTTGTTGAATTTTAAGCATTTCATTCATCTTACGTCGTCAAACTTAACATTCACTTTGTTGAATTAACGACCTCTTCAAAACATCTTTTCCCTCCTCTCTTTAAAGCATTCACTTTGCTATAATTTGAGATCCTTCATCAATCATTTTCCCTTCGTTTCTCACATTCACTTTGTTGAGATTCAAGATTTTCATCATCATCTTTTCACCTCTATATTTCGACATTCACTTTGTCGTTATTTGAGTTTTATCCTTCCATTATTTAGTCTACTCTCTTAACACTCATCTTGTTAAGAGTCTAGCACCTTCACCATCTTTCGAAGTCTCTTCCATCGTAACACTCATTTTTGTTAAGAGTCGAACATTTTCATCGCGATTTCAAGTTTCCTCTTGTAACACTCATTTTGTCACAAGTTGAGCAAGCCAACCTCTTTCACATCTTTCCTCTTTACATTCAATTTGTAACAAGTTGAGGAACCTCTAAAACCTTTTCATTTCTCTCTTAACACTCATTTTGTTAAGAGTCCTCTAACTAACATTTCAATCCCCTCTTTTGCCGTAACAATACTCATTTGTTAAGTTTTGAGGAGTCACACCCTTTCATTTCGCTTAACACTCATCTTGTTAAGAGTTGGTATTTCAAACCTTTTAGTCTCCCTTAACACCCATTTTGTTAAGAGTTGAGAAAACTAACCTTGTTAAAGTCTCATCTCCTTTGTATATTCACTTTGTCAAAGGTTCAAGCACATCACTTAGCTCGTACAATAATTCTCCCATCTTAGCATTTCTTTTGTTAAGAGCTCCATAATTAGACTTTCGCATTCAAAACTTTTTTCTCTTCGTCCATCTTGACATTCATGTTGTTAAGAGTCGAATCTAACAATATTTTCAAATCCCTCGTCCATCTTAACATTCATGTTGTTAAGGGTCGATTCTATCAAATCTTTTCCACTCCTCTTTTCTTACATTCACTTTGTAAGGAATCAAGTAACCTTTTATCATTGCTAAGTCTCTTCCATCTTGACATTCTCTTCTAGTGCTTCTTCCATAGACAAGCAACGAATTGGGTCGAAGGTGATTGTGAATATAAAATTCAAAAATGACTAATGCACTTGTCATTTAATTAGTCTGCTTCATGACTGATGCCTTAAGATTTTATCCAATCATCAATTTTGAGGCACCTTTGCACTTCAATAGAGCTATCTTTAAAAGGGAGCTTACTCTATAATCCACAATCACTCTCTCCCTGAGTGGGATCCAAAACGTCAATCAAAACCCTGGATACCGTTTTTTTCTCAAGCCCTCATGTTATAGATGTGACTGAGACTCTTCTTTGGAGATAAAATTGTGTTCACATGAACGATACTAAATAGTTATAATCCCTTTAACAAACCTCTCACCAACACATATCCTATTGTAAGTATTAATTTTCATATTATTTTTATAGATCTTCCTATTGATTATGTAAGTAGCCATCAGAGATTAAAACATTCCTTCCGAAGCTCAAAGTTGCTTATTGAATGTGTATTGAGGGATAATGCAGCTGTTTGGCTGGCAGTCCTATCACAATGTGTTGAAGGCTCGTCAATAAGTTCTTTTCCCATGTAGAATTGGTTAAATTTCTCTGAAAATTACTTCACAGACACAAATTGATATGGTTATTCACTGCCAGCAATCCAATACTGTTCTTGATCTGTTCTTAATATGCAAACATGGAAATCAAGCTAAAATCAGAATAATCATCTCGATGAGTGATAAATTGTACAAGAGACAAGATCATATAAATTTTATACCTCTTTGCAGCAAATCTGCAATGGATTTTCATTCGGGACTCCTTTAATCGCAGCCCTCAAAGAATTCAATAATATATTGTTGGGGCCCTTGATATAGTATTTGCCCTTCTGATAATAAAATGATGTCATAAAAAAAATGCTCTCCATTATATGCACAAACTGCTGAAGGCACTTGACAATCTGAAAGGTTGTTGAGTTATCTAAACCAGTTGATATATCATCAACATCTTTGTTGGGCCTACAAGCATTTCACCTACAGCACATAAATGGGGATCAGCTACAAGTCGAAAGGTCGAAGTGAAATTCAAATAGCAATTTCAGAAAATAGAGAATTTTGGCCACGTGTTCAATCCTGTATAATAAATGATTTCACAAATTTGATTTCTGTAGAAGATGTATTCATTTCACAAGGTAATGATACATCTATCTATAAGACAGCATCCTTAAAAGCCAAGACAGCTCAATATTGGCGCAATTCAAGTGCTAAGTATCCTTTTCATATTATAAAATAGTATCCCGTTACCATTTTTAATTGGAAAGCCATGTGTAAATCTCTTAAGTCATTAAAAAAAGAGATAAAATACAAAAGGTGTTCATGGCGCATCAAACAAAAGTGTCAAAAGACAAGTATCAAAGCCAGTATATGGCATCAACCAAAAACTAGACCAGATCCAAGCATAAGCAGCACATACAGTCTCCATGACATTTATAGGAAAGAAAGGATTTAGGTTGTGAAAACCCTATCTGTTGCAACTCTTTTTCAGCACACCAGAAACTCCCCTTTGCACATCACCAATTTTGGTGTCTGGGCAGACATCCAAGAGCAGTATCTACAACCTTAATAAAATCAGGCAATAGAGCAGTCAAAGCATTTGAAGTTACGAAATGTACATAAGTGCTTAAAATGTTCTTGCCTCGTATAACCTTCCTGTATCTTCAAAAATATTCAATTTACAAACACAAGGTTGTTGAATCGTATATGATTACAAAAGGTTGTTGAATTGTGTATGATTCTTACCTTTAAGATATAGTTTGCTTGAAACTTCAATTGGAGTTCCCAGCATAAAACTACCAATCAGCTTAAGGTCATCACATTTTAAGTAAAATCAAATATAATTCTTGTGGAAAATAGGAGGGTGTCCCCTACTTTTAGAAATGTGTCGATGTCTGCATCTGGAAGAATGTCTGCTTCTTTCTCCCTTTCAGCAAGTTCGAATAGGAGTTCTGCATTTATACGATCGAACACCTTAATTGTATGTAGAGACACCCAACGGCCTGTCAAAATTATAGATTGTGTCCATGTAGTCAAATTATGTTCTTGAGATGAGAGAAAATGAACAAAACATACAGTAAAGAATTACACTCCATATATGATGCCCACTCCTTAGCAAGAAGCTGAGAAATAAGTGTTTCTCTGGTTGTCGTCTCCACAATATGGACATCATTCTGATTTATATATGTTAATGAGGAAAAAAATCATGAAGTTGGTGTCCATTATATGTAATATCTCACTTGACCTTTGGAAGCAGTCATTACATGTAATATCTCACTTGACCTTTGGAAGCAGTCATCTATAGTCAAATACATTAACTTCACCAATGCAATGAACATTTAACGTCTGAAGGATATAGAACTGACCATAAGTGATCTATCCAAATTCCCCGATAGTGCCTGCAGTAAGGTTGACTTTCCAGACACAGACGGGCCTAGCAGAAGTGTCACCCTACTGAAATCACAAACTAAGTTGTCAGGTATTCGTAAAAGGATCCATGTTATTTGGGTCAGATAACATGGTAAATTTCATGATCATTTCAATATATTATATGGTACGATGAACATAGTGACTAATATAACAATATACAAACAATTACAATACAACATGGCAACATAACATCACAATTCATCACAATACAGTGACAACAACACAATATGACACAATTTGTTACCAAGCATTTTCGTCATACAACACAGTAGTACCTATATATAATATCACAAGATAATGAACACTACAACACTTCACAGTCCAAAATTCAATGCATCCTACGAAATTCAATAAAAAATACAATAAAGGACAGCAATATGGAAACCTGTTTATCCTTCCCCTGAGTTTCTTCAGCAACTTCTCATTGTCTTCTGCTGGAAAATGAATCACTTGTCCATCAACCTCTCCCTATCTGAGGGCCTCAAGTCAGAGACATCAACCTGCCTACAAACCATGCCTCCTTCCCTCTCATTTTCCTCCAAAATGGCAGTTCTCATACGGTACAAGTTGGGAGCTTCTACATGGTCAATGCGTCTTTCAGAACTCCATCATGAATAGAATTAACACCTGAAAATTTGTCTACAAATTCTTCACAAGTAGGAAAGGGCATTCTGATCAACATCCACAATGTTTTTTCACAGATTTGATCAAAACCAACAGAAAACCTTATCTGAATCCAACACTGGGATACCCAGTAACAGCAACAAGGATTCTACATATGTATTCTAATTTCTAATTGATATCTAGTTCCAAGCAAGTGATTGCTAATTAATAGTTCTTACAATGTTGCACAGAGTTTCTCGCTGGGTTGCTTGTAAACTTCTACTCAATTCTCAAAACTATTTAAAATTGGAACTAGCTTCTCATGAACACCCACCATGCATTTTCACAGAATTAATCAAAAATGATCTGAATCCTACAGTGTGACACCCAATAATAGCAACAAGTACCATTTACAGGAATCCTAATTCATAGTTCCTTCAATGTTGGACAAAGCTTCTCCTTGGGGTACTTGTAGAACTTCCATTTAACTCACAAAACCTTTTAAAATTGGATCTAGCTTCTGATTGGCAACCACCATTGCATTTTTCATGGTAGCAAATTTTGTACAGAGCATTTTATACAATGGACCTTAAACATGGAAAAAACGGTCCATTAAAAAATACATTCAGTACAAATATATATATATATATATATCATGAAGTTTAATCCTTTCAAAAAAGTGATTGCCCTTTACAATGTATGTATATGAAGCAAAATATAATAATCAAATCTTTTGAGCCATGTTGCCTCTGCTGAGGCTCATATTTTACTCCAGAAAAATATGGGTTGTGTGCTCCTGCCAGGTGCAAAATTCTCAGCTTCAAATCCTTGGATTTTGCCTTCAAGAAAACAGATTATCAGTTCCTGATCTACAGATAAAGTGAGATCTCTGAATATTTGTTGAAATGTCTCTCAAGGAGTTCAAGAGACATCCATTTGTGATAATTTACTTCAAACAAAAAAATAAAACAGGGTTGAGCAATGAACACTTCCTTGAATATCAAACCTCCCACAATTATATGAGAATAACAAAGATAATGACAATGATGTAAAGTTAAACATTGAGTTTGGAATGTTGAATAATTTTATTTTTAATTATCTTTAAAAAAAGATTACATAATAAAAAAACCTGCGTTTACAACTCTATTTTACCGCATAAATTCCATGTATGACACTATAGAGATTCTTCAAACAAAATTTCTGTCCCCTCTGCTATAGTGTGTGTAAATACTGCATAATATTGGAAGTTTCTTCCCTGTGAAGTTGATCAGAGTGATTATCAACCTTATTGAGAGAAATGGCCCAGTAATATGGAATACTGCATCAAGATATAGCAGAAAATGCCAAATTTAACATTAAACATGTAATCCATTCCACCAAAAAAATGTGTAATATACGACTCACACTATGAAAACTAAAAGCAGTACCCACTATTATCAGGAAATTCCAAGATCCAAATTTGTGTTTACACTATATGCCCAAAAGCCAATGATACTCAAGTGTAATATTCTCTAGACCTTGAATTGTTTTTGAGAAAGTGGAAACAACAGAAATAGAAGCATAGCCTGTTTCCTAACTTCCTTTTCCCTCAAATTTCTTGTACTAAACATATGAAATAGCCAAGCTCATCTTCCCCGGACAGTTGGAATATACCTATGGTCTGATCATAGAGTATATATTGTTCTGTGCGAAAAAACTCTATAGAGAGTGCAGACATTCTACATGAATGCAAAGATTCTGCACATCTGAGCTTGGCAAACGCATACAAGCCAAGAATTCTGCAATGAATGACAACATCAACACAAATTATTTGGTTGACGGGGAAGTACTGGCCTGATCTATCATCAGTGTCAGAATAGTAGAAACTGAAGAATTTCCATCATCTGAATTTGTGTCTGAAGGCTCATACTTCTTTTCAAAAGCCCTTGCCCTGTGCCTTCTTTTGAAGATGTCCTGTCGGAACCTCTTTGTATCCTTTTGTATGTCTGTTCCAGGTTTTTTCTCAATTTTTAGCTTCTCAGTTTCTAATATCCTAGTTCTTTTCATTACTGCCATGGCTGCAGCTTGGTCCTCTCTCTCTTGTCTCTTGCCTTCTTCCTGTCCAATAGGAACCATGAATTCAAACATAGGATTTGATTCATGCTAATAATAATAAAAACACGTTTTATAAAAGCATAGAGCTGTGTATATGTATTATCCTATTTTTGAGATGATGTTTGTCTTTCTGTTTCCTCTATTGAACTGGAGAACATAGCAGTGAAAACATGGGTTCAAATGGAAGCAGCGTCGTAAGAATACAGGTTGTTATAGGTTTACTTTTTAAATCAATTGTGATTTTTTTGCAGTCAACCCAAGTATGAGATAACATATATTTTATTGGTACAATACAGTCTTGAAACAAAAATTACCCATGGGCGATGATCACCTGTAAATTCTCTATCAGACTGTTAAGGGACTTGATTTTCCTGTGTGGCCATCGAGGGATGCCCAAATTCTCTGCATTTCCTCTTTAGGACTGTAAGCCCCACTTTCAACCTTCTAGAGGCTTCGGTGATGGGCATATCAAAACATTTTGCAAGATCCTTTAGTGCAATGCTAGAAACTAGCTTTGTTGGTGCACGATGGACTTGCCTATTTTCATCCTTGTCCATACTTTTGGGAAGCTCTTCAATAGATGATTTACCCCATAGCATTGATAAATTCGTATAAGAAGCAATTGTGGTGTCATCCAATGGAATGTTGTGCTCAATTGATTGAAACGTTGCACTATCCACTACACTTAAGCCGAACTTAATCTCGGTTCCCTGACTCTCCTTCTCACTAGATAGTGAGCACTTTCTGGTGCTTGAAGATACTTGATTTAAGTCAAAAGATGAATGAACTGCACACCAAATCAATGAAAGCTTTATTTTTGCCTGAATCGTGATTCATGACACACAGTAACACACATGAGTGTTTTACCATCATCAAGATACTTTGCAAGATCAGTGTCAGAATATGTTACAAAAATCTCAACAGGGGTCAAACTCCGCACGAAGAATTTCATAAAATATGAAACTACTATTTGAACTTAACCTCAATTTTTCGGAACGTACAGCCATGCATCCTTTCAAAACACTGTTCAGCAATCAGGCATGACGCATTCATAATTGTTCCCTCAAAGAAGCAGGCTTAGGAGGGAAAAGGGTAAAGAAAAATGATTCCATACCTGGAAGAAATTGGTTAATTGGTTGTCTAGGGTTAGGGTTATCTTCACCACAGATGCCTGTACTGTTATAAGAGTCAGCAGTAGCGGCAAAAACATCCTGCGCAGTTGTTAACTGAGGGATGGTGGGCCAGAAACCCTCAATGCCAAGAAAACTGGACTGCACATCCATTGATTCACACTCCCCCTCTGCTGATATTCCCTCATCTCTCTCACATTTTTTAGCCTGACAATAGTCTCTTGTAATTATATCAAGATCAGCTGATAGCTCTTTTATGCTTTTCAGACAAGGGTTTCTGCATGCATAAAGACACATACATATACAAGGTCAATGGAAAGAACCTATCGAAATCAGCTGTTAGCTTTGGTACGCTTTTCAGACAAGGGTTTCTACATGGTAAATGGAAAGAAATTCCCATGGGCGGGCGGGCTAATTGACATTCAACTTGGCTAAACTGAAACGCACTTTTTAAAAAACCAAAACCTAAATGTAGAATAATTCAATACAAAGCCATTTTATGGACATACCTTGCGGTATTTAGAATGTCAGGAATGGTGCATTTGCTGTACAGTGCATTGTAATTGTAGTGGAGAATGCAAATCCAAAGACCATGTTCTTGGCCTTGCTGCAAATTGGTCATAAAGTCTTGTACGTTGAGTTGAATGGGAGCATCACCGATCAGCTTATAAGAACCGGGGCAAAATATGAACTCTCGCTGTATAGCAGAGAGAGTGCGGTCTTCAACTTCTCCTCGGTACACATGAATACTCTTGATAAGTTCTGAACAGTTACAAATGAACTGAATTAGCATTTCCTTATATATATCCCAAGCGGCTGTGGTGATGAAATGAAATGAAAGATTTTAATCATTATATTACCTTCGTTCAGTAGATTCTGGTAGACTGCAAGGCCACATAGGTGAAGAGAAGTGGGAGAGGCGGCGTCCATTTCACTGTAAATGTAATGCATTCCTTCCATTCTACCAGATTAATTTTTTTACATGGTTAATAAAAACGAAAAAATGGAAGAGGAATGAAGGCATTGACATTTTTGTCAGAGATTTCTGAAATGGTGCAGAAAATCCAGGAACGAAGTAAATAGCACCATTTTAGATTCGCCTTGCAGACCCTAATTCGCCGCCCTTGTAGATTTTTCGTCTGCATTGGCGTTCCGTAATCTGACACGTGGCGCAGAAAAATAACGAAGATTCAATACTCCGAAAACTCCGCTGCTGTAAAATTCACATATACAGAAATTTAAAACCTCATCCAGACAGGAGATTTTTGAAACAGACGAGGGTTTTGGCGGAAAAAATTGACGGCGTGAAATGACGGGAAACGGAGTTACAGTTTGTTTAAATTGTTGGCAAAGGTTTCACTTTGACGGACACCTTACTGCCGTCAAATAAATTAGGTAAATTGTTGTTTTTTTTTATTTCGGTAAATCCAAAGGGGAAGTCTCAGCACCGCCAAACCAGCATATAAATGTCTTTTTTTTTGTATTACGTTATTAGTATTGCAGAAGGCATACTTTATAGCTTTCATTTTTGTTTAAATAATTATTTTTTTCTTTTAGATAGTTTAAGGCTTTTGACGGGAGCTTAGAATTGGGGGGTTCTTGGGTCCCCTCCCTTAACAAGGTCCTTAGACAAGATATTACAATTAATCCATCACAAATCGCGACCACTGAGCCCGCACCGACGATGCAATTTCTTCTGCCACCCGCCGTTTTTAGAGCCACTAGCCGCTGCAAACGCCGATGCCGACGATGCAAAGTCCACCACCACCGAGAATAACTGTCAGCCGTAACCATCGGTGATGCAACACCCGCGCACCACCGGTAAACCACCCCGAAGGGATCGCGCCCAGCGGAATTTGAACCTGGGTGGATCTGAACACAACCGTCCGTCTTAACCGATCCACCCAAACCCCATTGACTTGTTTAAACAATTGTTATTATTTGTACTTTTTAACCAATAAAACATGTTTATTATTTTTCATAAACATTTTTTTTTCCATATTAATAAACATGCACAATTTTTAACCAAATAATTATAAATGAATAAAAAAATCTTCAATTTGATAGGTCTGTAAGTTTACATGTTATTGTAACCTTCAGTGCAATCAAGAAAAACAGATGTCAGAAAGTTTATTGTAATCAATACAAAACAACTATCATCTACAATCAATTCAACCTGCTCAGGATTTGGCGCCCCGTAAAATGAAGTCATTTCCACCGCCCCTGCTTTCGTTATCTACCATCAACGTCTCATATATGTTATCTTTCAAGAAAGACTGTTGATTCATGCTCTAGTATGTGAAGGCGCCTCTGCAGAATTATCTGCAGTCCTAGAAGGGCGTCTCAACAAGAGAATGTAATGTTGCTTGTGTTTCTCTTGCAGGAAAACCCACAGAAAACTAGCTAAGTAACATTTCCATCCACATAACGGCTTTGAACAAACTTTCAGTTTTGAAGATAAAAGAAAAAGATTACAAAACCTGTGTTTTAGGAAATTTACAAAGAAATGTGTGAGTTATAATAGATCTTGAGTTTCTAATTAAATAAGTACTTATGTAATCTTTTGGTTCAGAAGTTAAATGAGAATAAGTACATCTGGAGACAACAGGGAAAATTATTAAGATTAGACCATAATGAAATTAAAAGATGCAAACTTGAACACTGAAGCAAGCTCGGCTAAAAAACCTCAAGGAAATCATCAAGTTACAATTTGTGCATGTATCATATTAGACTAACTCTGATGCACCGACACATTACGTTCAACGTAAGACTAATCTCCTTATTTAATCTATGGAGATTTATTTTTATTTGACTTGGGTAACACCATATTTCATTAAAACAGAAATCTGATTACAGAGACGCAGTCTAGCCAAGTTGGAATTAAAAAAAGGGCAGTCCTCAATGTGGGTCGGAATCGGGGAATAAGGAGAAATGTTGTTGCATAGTACCCGCCATATTTCAAATATTACATTACAAAATACTGAAAACATGGGAAGAAAACAAACCAGTGGTTTAGTCAACCAAGGAACAACAATCCTCTGTTTAATGTTTAAATTTTAAAATACACCGAATCTTGAGAATCAAATATTTACAGTTGGGACCTCGTCATATCGAACGGTGGTTGTTGCTTCGAATTCGAAAGGTCGTTGATATTTTGAAAATTAAGGTAGTTAGTCGCTCGGCAATGGCAATGGCAATGGCAATGGCAATGGCAGTGACAAGGCCAAGTAATTTCTCAAGGAGACCAAACATGAATATAAAACGTGTGTTTTATTACTCTTATATGCATGAATGGCAAGTGCAAAAAATCAGCTCAGATTGTATGCTCTTATACATATGTATGTACGCGAAGTGTTTAACAAAATGACTGAACAAGATATCATCTTATGCAATGTGATCATGAGTCGAGACATGGGTTTCTTCATGAAAATTTGACATTGTTTCACCAAACGCAAGCAACAGGTGTCCATCCCAATTGGTTCACCTTTTTCAACATTCTACTAGCATGTACATTACATTTTTTCTTGCAGCGGTACTTAGCAACGTAGTTGTTCTTGTTAATATGTATTGGGAGAATTTGGAGTCTCCATCATTATCTACTCTCAATAAAAAGTTGTATAAATTTATATCCTTCTTTTAATAAATTCAACAATCACTCAACAAATACCACGATCATTTATATATTAGTAATTTTTATTCATGTCAAAGGCATGAATACATTTCTCAATAATTTCATTTTTTTAACTAATCATTTGTTTATTTTGAGATGTTTAAACAATTGAAAAGTTTAACATTAAGAAATAAGTATAATATTCATTGAAGTCTTATTCTCAAATATACCATTTATCATGTCAAAATTTTAAAATAATAAATACACAAACTAATACCATAGTAATTAAGAGTCGCAATGTGACTAGTTTCTATTCTAATTTAAAGAAAATCTAACTGAACAATAAAATGGTTGTATTTGAGTATGGAAAACTTAGTTGTATAATGAATATAATTTAAAATTTTCTAGAAGAACCCAAAAAAATTATTTGTGCCTGTAAAAACAATGTTACATGAAAACAAACAACATATAGTCTATATTATTAAAGGTGGTCTAATGGAAAATGAATTAATTGATTTATAAAAGATACAAAAAATTATTGAGATGACAGTTTAATTACGCTGAAAGGTGTTTCACTATTGGAAAAGCATCCCCCGCCACTGACAGGTGGCAGTAAAATCGATTGCGAAGGGGATGCAATGGAGAGCGTTGAAGTATGCTAAAATTGTAGTTGTCAATTTGAAGATGAATCCCTAAAAATAGGTAAACCCTAAGTGATTGCATGAAAGATGGTGGAGGGACAAACATAGGTATGTGGCACCCGATGAAGGGAGGTGAACAAAGGTATGCGGAAAACAAAATGATCTATAATTTGCAGTGAAGCCCGTGTTGCTTGCACATGGAAATAAGGATGCGAATGTGAGCATGGAAAACTAGGCAGAAATAGAAAGATGAGCAAACACGCATCAACACACCTAGCCTCCAAGTTTCTCTTATAAACATCGGATAAGATTGTGGAAGTGTTTAAACTTGTAGAATCTTTTAAATGGTTGGATTGTGGGTACTCTTAAATTGATATCCAAAATGAGCGATTGGAAATGCTACGAGCACAATTTGGACACAAGGAAACTTGCAATATGCATATTTTATCCTTTCCCAATATTTTCCAACCATTATTGTGAAGAGTATTTCATGTTTATTTATAACTAGCAATCGCACGCAAAGTGTGCAATGTTAACACCAAAAGAGAAGTACGGGAGATGGGATACGGAAATTAAAACATATTGATATATTTACGTGTACAATGAAAGACATAAGTAATTAGGTGGAAGAGGAGTAATGGAGAAGATACGCAAGGGATGGGAAGTTGAGAAGTAAGAAAGTGAAAGGCCAAAGGGGATTAGGGGGCAGAGGTAAGCTAAGGGAGCGAAGACAAGATTCCTCTTCCAAGCATGACTACAATAGAGGTGTAGAGGGCATCTTGGCATAACAGTTGAATGAAAAAGGTGGTGAAATCCGTTAAATGGTCAAAGAGGGAACTCTTGATATTGTTGTGAAAGCAAGCCCTTGTCTTTCTTTGCCCCCAATGTCAATAGTGGCTCTCTGTAAAATAAGCCCTTGAGATTTATGGATTGAAAATTCCCAAGCCATTTTAAGTGGTAATTGCCTTCGGTTGCCTCTGGAGATTGGAGAAATTGGAACATGAAAAGGGTTGTTGACATCCCAATGAGGGCATGTGTATCGATCAAATTTGATGACAATAAATGAAGGTAGATCAGGTGGATTAGAGGAGACGTCGTAAACAATGTCGATGATGGAGCCAGTAGCACCATTTACAAGGCCTATATCAACCCACAAATTTGTGGAGAGCATAAGTTTTTGGTTGATGCACAAAAGAAATTTGTGTTGCAATTGATCGTCATCAGCCTCTCCTAAGTTAGCATGCCTAGTGTGTTGAGCAATGGATTTGACAATGTGAGAGTTAAGGTCTTTCAACATTTGAAGGTTATGGTTATCCACCTGGTCATTTTTTGCAAAAATATGGGGAACTTCTTCAAACTTAATGATTTCTTCTTGAGAAAGGAAAGAATTTGATCTTTGACATTAGAAGCTGCCAATACTGAAATAGAGGGACAACATTTCAAATGTTGAGAAGCAAGTTACGAAATGAAGCATGTGCAGGAGTGGAACCTTTTTTCCTAAAGATATAATTTAAGGAGATGGAATTGGTGAACCCTCTCCAGAGGTTGGCACCGTAGGAGTTGCTGGCGTATAGAGGAATGTCACACCCCTGTTGTTTTTGTTTTCTCTGTCGTAAACGAGCTTCAATATTGGGAAGCTTATGGACACGGGGACTAGTTTCAATACAATGTCATTCACATGACAACATATCGGCACTTGTCTCCATATTCCACAAGCTTCCGGATAATGTAACCCGCTTACTATAACTTAGAAATTATGAAAAACTTATTTTGCTGGGAATAAAGGAATGAATTGATGACATACTTGTGCATTTTGCCTATATCCTAAGTTTTGTTTCGAGAAATATGTTTGGGGTTAGCTAGTTGTACCTAGTCATTTGTGGTCATTTTCTCAAAAACCCACTTGGATTTTATGCCTTATGAGTAATATATTTGACTGTCACCCATCAGTCAGACGTCGTGATTGTAATAACTTAACCGTGCACTTTTGGGAAAACCATCTACTTGTATCAACGAGCCAGTTTGAGTTGGAAATCTTGGACCTAACATCTGGGAAATGTTGCATTGTGTTTATTCATCAAACCCTTGTGGAGATATAGAGAATATGAGATGACGTGGAAATGCTTTTTGTAGCAGATGTAGCCACTATGATTAAGACAACAACTATGAGAGAAGACACGACATGGGTTTAGGGGAAGGGTCCCACACCCGATGAAGCGAGGAAGAGACCTTTTAGAGTGAAGCCCCTAGAAGGTTGTATCTCATTAAATAGTGAGGTGTTATCTTGCTTTCCAGGATGCATCATTTTTGACAAGAGTTTAGAGACCTTCCGAAAAGGAGTCAAGCCAGGAAGTGTGGCCAGAGCAATTAAAACTTTTTTCAGCTAGAGCATCTATAAGAGCATTCCCTTCCCGGTAAACGTGTTGAAAAGAGACTTCCACAAAATATTGTTGAATGGCTATGTCATCCCGAACAATACTGCAAATGGTCCAAGAAGGGGAGTTGATATGTTTTATAATTTTGATGAGATTTAGAGAATAAATTTCAACAATGATTTTGACAATCCCGAGGTTTTTGTCCAATTCCATGCGTTTTAGAGTGGCCAAAGCTTCTACTTTGTGGTTGTTACCGAAACATAGCTTAGTAGAAAAATTTGCTATAAGATTTCCTTTGAAATCTCTCAAGGCACCGCCACAGTCGGAGGGGCCTAGATTCCCTCTTAAGGCACCATCCACATTTAACTTCCACCAACCATCAGCTGGAGCTTTCTAGTGAGTAGCAACTTTGGCTGCATCATACATGCGTAAAGCAGGCGTAGAGGAGAGAAATTTATGCCAGACGTTGGCAAGGAGATCTATCTTAGAGCTACCTTTTCTGCCCTAGGGAGAGTTGAAATCCTCCTGAAGCTATCTAACTATGGAGCTAGAAACAAAATCCTCATTTTGGGAAGAGTCTTAGAAAATGCACCGGCTTTGCTCCTTCCATATACCCCAAACCACGTGGGGAAGGAGATATTTCCAAGCCAAAGAGATCCAGAGGCCTATGTTCTGGAAGGGAGAGCACCATTGTTCAAGAATATATTTTATAGATCCCAGGAAATTCTAGAGCATCCCAAAAGAGATTAAGATATAAGACCATATTATAGCAGAGAAAGGACACTACACAAAGAGATGGAGAGAGTCTTCGATAGTCTTTAAGAAAAGACTACATCTTAAGGGTAGGGAATAACCTCTTCACTGCATATTCGATTGCGTAATAATAATGTCCTTTTCAACAAGCCATGTGAACATGCCAATTTTGGGAGTAACATGGGCTAGCCAGAAGTGCTTGAGGGGAAAATCATCCTTGATAGTAAAAAGGGAGTTTTACGCCAAATTAACAAAGAAAATACCAAAGGAAGTCTGAGACCATATCACAGTGTTAGGAGAAGGATATAAGCCAATGTGTAGTGAAGAGAGGAGACATTCCAAAGAATCAATTAAAAAGGATTGGTTATTACATCCTTGTCATTTAGGCAACCATCGGGGCGGAAAGGAGTTTTTATCGATATAATTAGAAACCAGAAGACCCACCAAACGAATCAAGTATGACTTGATATGGTTACAAGTAGGGTCCTTAGATAGTTGTTGATCTGAGATCCACCAGTCATTCTAGAAATCAATTTTATTTCCATCACCCAAGCTCCATTTGGCACCTTTGTGAATAAAATATCTATTGTTAATGATAGAGTTCTAGATAGCCGATTCAAAAGGAAGCGGGTTAACAGAAATAAATTTTGTATCAAGTCTCAAGTACTTGTCCCCAAAGAAAATTGCCTAGGGATCATAGGAACACGTGGCCATGGCCCAGCCAAGTTTCACTAGCAGGGCTTTATTCATATCCTAGATTCTTCTCAAATCAAGACCACCCAATATTTTTTGCTTACATATCGAGTCCCATGCAACGAGGTGGGTTCTCTTCTTATCTTCCGAATCAAACCAAAGGAAACATTTTTGAATCTGTTCAATCTTGGATATAACCGTAGAGGGGATTTTTAGGAGAGAGAGCAAGTAGATTGGTATAATTTGGAGGGTGGATTTGGCGAGTTGGAGTTTACTAGCTTGGCTTAGAAGATAACCCTTCCAACCAACAAGTTTCCTTTAAAACCTGTCCAGGATAGAGTTCCATAGCCCCTTGACCTATTTACCTTTGAAGAGAGGAAGACTGAGATGGGAGGAAGGAAGATCCCTGACCCTCCATTCAAATATATCTACAATTCTTCTTTTTTTCCTAAGGGGTGTTGAGGAAGGAGATACAACACTTTGACAAGTTAACCTTTTGTCCAAATGTTTCTTGATATGTATCAAGGATGCACATAGTAGTTCTAGATTCAACAACTGAGGTAGTTCCAAGGAGGATCATGCCATCAATAAATTCATTATGTGTAGTAGTAGGAATTCTAGTAGTGACAAAAAGGCCAGAGATAGAGGAGGAATTCATAGCCACACTAAGATCTCTACTTAGGGATTCCTCCTTAAGGATGAAAAAGAAGGGGGAGAGGGGATCTCCTCGGAGAAGCCCTCTCTTGCTCAAGAAGTAGCCTTCCAGATAAACATTGACTAAAATGGAGAAGTGGGAGGTGGAAATACAACAATGAACCCACCTTATCCATTTCTTTCTAAAGCCGAATTTCCTCCAAACTTTGATAAGAAAGTTCTAACTGACTCTGTCGAAGGCTTTCTACATATCAAGTTTGAGCACATAACCTATTGCTTTGGTAAGGTGATCTGAATGGATGGCTTCATGGATAGTGATGATGCCTCCTTGAATCAACTGGCCTTAGATGAAGCCATATTGTTAAGCAGAGACCATCTTAGAGATGAAGGGTTTTAATCTATTGACCAAAATTTTGGTGATGATTTTGTAAGAGGTATTACACAATCTTACAGGTCTAAAATCAGTTAATATTTTTTCCTAAACAGACTTTGGGGCGAGGGTGACAAAGGCAGAGTTCCATTCTTTGAGGAGGACATCATTAATTTGGAATTACCTAACAACCGAAAGAAGGTCTTGCTTAAAGATATCCTAGAAATGTTGAAAAAAGGTAGCAGGAAAGCCATCTGGACCTGGGGATTTCTCCCCATTCATATCGAATACAATTTTATACATCTCCTCCATCTCAAAGGGGTGGGTGAGGGTGTTATTGATCTTTGTAGTGACAACCTATGAAATGAAATCCAAAATTTCATCCATTTTATAAAGGAAGCCACCTTCCACATAACCCAAAATAGTGCGGTAAAAATGAGTGACTTCTTTACTGATGTTGATGATTGTCCCATTTGCTTGAATTAGCTCAGTAATATTGTTTCTAGTTTTATGTTTTTGATAAATTAAGTGGAATAACTTTGTGTTTCTATCCCCCTCTTTAAGCCAAAAAGCTCTAGATCTTTTCTGCTAGGCAATCTCTTCCTCCTTGATTGTGTTATGGAGATTTGTCAGAGATTTTAATTCTAGAGAGTGCAATTCCAGAAGTCTGCCCTTAACTTCAATATCTCTAGCTACCTTTGACAATTCTTGGACGAAAAGATTTTTTCTTTCCTTGATGTTACCAAAAGTTGCTACCTTCCATCTCTTGAACTGTCTTTTAACCTCGCATAACTTCTTGGTGAAGCGGAACATAGTAGATCCCTTAATTTCCATAGACCGCCATTTAACAATCAAATCATAGAGATCATGATTGAAAACCAAGCTAACTCAAAGTGCAAGGGAGGGAGCAAAAGCTACAATCCTTTTCCACATTGAGAAGAAGGGGAGAATGATCAAAGGAGAGGCTGAAGAAATTCTTCCTTGAAGTGAGAGACCCAATCCGAGGAGCACATCATTTTATCAAGTATCATTTGTATATGACTTTTTCCCGACCTTTTATTTGACCAAATGAGATTTTTTCCGTGAAGCTCCAAGTCGACAAGGGAACGGGCATTGATAAAATTTTGGAGAGCTTTCATGTTGCTCACACTTGCGGGACATACTGGTTACTATAGAAAATTCATAAATGGATATGTAAAGATAGTTGCACCTCTAGAAGAACTTCTCAAATCTAAATGAAAATTTTATTGGGAAGCTGCACAACAACAAACATTTGAAAATTTGAAGGAACGATTGACCATTGCTCCAATCATATGTTTTCCTTCCTAGAACAAACCTTTTCATCTACATGTTGATTCCCCTGACATGGTGATTGGCGCAATCTTGGCGCAACTAAGATAAGGAAATGTGGATCATCCCATATGCTTTGTGAGTAGGAATTCAACACGAATAGAGTAGAATTACACTACAACAAAGTGCAATGAATTATCTATGATCTACACGATTCACAAGTTTCGGCAGTACTTATTGGCCACACTGTTCATTTTCTATACATATCACATGGCACTGAAGTACTTGGTTAGTAAACCTATTTTGTAAGGGTGCATATGTTGGTGGATACTCTTATTTTAGGAGTTCAATTTTACAGTTTTTGTAAAGCCAAACAAGAGAAATTTGGGACTTGATCACTTATTGAGGATTAATTCTGACAAGGATGTGTAGACTATTAAAGACATAATTCCTGATGCGCAGTTGTTCAAGTTGAGCTGCACACTAGCAAACTTGGAGGACATATCAGTATTCATGCACACTAGACTACTGTCAAAGGGGATGAAGACATGAGAGAAAAGTAGCTTACTATTCCAGTTGCACCATGCCAGCTCATTGGAGGAGACCTATATAAAATGGGCAGAGATGAGGTCTTACACAAGTGTTTCTTAGAGCATGAGTGTGAAACCATTATGAAAGAAGCTCATGGGGGTATTACATGAGGACATTATCTCAGAGATACGACAACGTGCAAGTTACTTCTAGTTGGCCTATAGTGGGAGACATTGTATAAGGATACCAAGGTTTATGTTAAAGCATGTGATCATTGTCAGTGCCTTGGAAAACTAGGAAGTAGAGATGAAAGTCCTTTATGGCCCATAACAAACGCTAAACCTTTTGAGAAGTGTGTTGTTGACTTTATGGGACCTATTTCTCCACCTGCACATAGGAATGGGGTGCGTTATATCATTACTTATACTGACTACTTGAAAATGTAGGCAGAGGATGTACCTATAAAAGGTTACACGACATCCACATCAATAAGATTCCTTTAGGAGAAAATTATCAGCAGGTATGGATTCCCTTTGATTTTGATAAGTGGTAGAGGAACTCATTTCTTGAATGAGACAATCAAAATTTTCCTAGCAGAGTTTATGGCAGCACACCATAAAAATACCCCTTATCACCCTCAAGCAAATGACACTTCTGAATCTTTCAACAATATTTTGGGATAAACATTCATGAATATATGCGATGTTGGAAGAAAGGATTAGGATGACAAGGTATCAGTTGTCCTTTGGGCGTACAGAACAACCTATAAACAATTAAATAAGGCCACACCCTTTCAATTGATGTTTAACATGGAGGTTGTCTTACCTGTGGAGTTCTTATTTCTATCCCTGCGTATTACACACACAAGAGGTTTGTCAGATGAAAAGGCTATGGAAGAGCGTATTGAGAAACTGATGCAATTGGATGAGCAACGCACTATTGCGTGTTGGACCCAGAAGACTGAGAAGGCACGAAAAAAGACTTGATATGATAGGAATATTAGAAGAAAGTCTTTTGCAGTAGGGAAGATGGTCCTCCTTTATGACTCTAAGTTTGCACATCACTTAAGGAAGTTGAAGGTGCATTGGTTGGGACCATTTGTAGTAACTAAGATACTTGAATCAATTGCATGTCAATTACAAGCGCTAGATGGAAAATTATTTTCTGATTACTTCAATGGGATTAGGATGAAGCCCTACTATAAATAAGCTTCTTTATGTTTGTAATAAGCCAGTATTGCCATTTAGATTAGATTTACTTTTCATGTTTTATTTTTTCTTTGCTTGTTTTGTTGTAATAAGTGTGCTTGTGCACAGGAAGTTGATTAATATCAATTAGGATGATGTGTAGAGGACCACACATACTTTTAGTGTGGGGTGAGCCAAGTGTAAAGGTGCATATATATGCACATTGATAGAAAGGTGGGGCACTATTTAAAAGTTGCACGTATGAAAACAAAAAAGTGATGTAGGTGTTAAGGTTAATGGTACTAATAAGAATTACTTAGATTGAAGACCATGTAAGGAGGAAGCTGCACAATGTAACATGAGGTAGGTAGCAACAAAATGATCTACTTGGTATTTGGCACAGAGGTATACGTGTACAACACAGGGAGGTGTGCGTGAGGATGTCTGTGGCCCAGAAGTAGTGGCACACCAGAAGGTTACAACTGCCACATGTGAAAGAAAGCACGAAAAAAGTAAAAAGGTGTATTTAAAATTGCAATACGATGGTAGGTGAGGAGCAATAAATGTGTATTTTTTAAGAAATATATATAAAAACAAATGCGAGTGATCTCATTCCTACCTTGCAAGTCGAAGTGTTTGAGCCTTTAAGATCAAGTGAAGTGCGAACCATTGCGAAGAGCTTGAGTAGAGAAGAGTTGAGTGAACCAAATTTTCCACAGCCTAGGATAAACCTCTTTTATAGGAAGTGTGAGTGAAGAAAGCAAACAAGTGGATAAAAAGTTTATTATTTGAAGGTTGAATTGTAGAGCTAGGGTTTAACATAATCAAATTCGTAATAGGTTTCTAGTTCGGAGCTAGGGAACGTGGGTTTGAAGGGTGAACCAAAGTACAAAGATAAGCAAGGAGTAAAGGGAGTTGGGAGAAAAGTGAACACTCAACAAGGAAGAATGTATTTGGATAAACAAATCCAAGAACCTAGGGCACACCATAACCAGTGAGAGTCTAAAACTTGAAGTTTGAAATTGAATAAATGACACCAAGAAAACCATCAACAATGTCATACAAAGGCAAAGGTAAGGATAAGGGAAAGAAACCTTTGATAGAAGAAGCGTCGGAAGAGGGGTTATCTGAAATGCAATACCCAGGGGAGGTAATCATTGGGGCAACATGAGAATCACATTGGAAAAATTGTAGAGTTAGTGATTTTAACCATCACTCGGAGGAAAATGAGCACAAGATAGAGAAGGAAGTAATAAGGAACATGGGGGAAAGGACTGCGGATGGAAAACTGATTTATGATGACCAGGTGTAGAAGGACCTCAAAAACCTAGGAGTCCTTCAGTTATATGAGCTGCCCTATTTTGGAAAACCTGGGTGCCTCTATCAGTGGTTGTTGTCGTGCGTTCAAGAAGATTATTTCTATTTCATAGGAAGGAGGATGCACATAACTGTAGTTGATAAGAAGGATTACAGGTCTGTGCAATTCGGTCTTGGAGTTTAAGATTGACCTTTAGGATGATGATGGAGTGGTAACCATTATAGTTGCACTCAATTACTAGTGGGGAGGCCATGCGATGGATGTTATAAATATCAATGACCCAGTAGTGAGATTTGTTGTGTTCCTGGTAAGTTGTAAGTTGGGCACATCAGAAAGATGAACCCATATAAACAAGAGGTGGCTTAATGTCACCCTGAAGATAGCCAACAAGACCGCATACAACATTGTTTCCTTCATTACTGAAGCAATTATAGAGGAAACACACATCGGTGAGAAAATAACTTGGGGTACCATCCTCATCACAATAGTGTTTTTAGATATTGGGGTACTTGATGGGCTAAATGATACTATGTGGAAGATAAGTCCCCCGCAAAGAGGTTCGCAAAATATACATGTGATGTGATTACCAATGCTTATAATCGTAGGGTGGACAAATGGAATAAATGGATGCGCAAGGCATTCAATCACGAGTGTAGAGTACCATTGGAGTTGTTTATGGTCCTTGATGGCCATGCAAAGTTTGTAGTTTACTAGCATTTCTCACTGGGAAAATTTTACATGAAGATTGGAGAAAAGAGTCCATGGTGTAAAATTTCGTTCGCCTTCACAGCAAGGTATTTCCAAGCCTCAATTAATAGGTTATATGACATGTAGAAGTTGATATTTGACGTGAAAAAGGTATATGCAGATCACCATATGTTCCATAAAACATATGCATATCTAGGTAAGATAATATATGTAGAAACAATGGCATCTGATGACATTGATATCACTCCATAGACACTAGCGGTGGGCAAGAAGGAAATAACAAGGGTGTATGTATACTTGAAGCCTAGGTAGTTAATGGAAAGTATGTGGATGATGAGAATATTATGCTCCCACCACCACCTCAAGGTAAGAAAACTTCCGGTATGAAGAATATGCGCGAGGCCACTCCTCCAAGGAAAGAAGAAGAAGAAAATACTAAGGATGAGGAGGAGGAGGTAGAGATAAAGGAGAGTACTACACTAGATCAATGCCTCATGTGAAATTTGAAAAATAATGATGCACAAGGGGAAAGATAGTGGCGCAAGAACGTCAAATTCCATGAGAAAATCACCAAGGGTCACGCCACCCAAGCCGATCTGAAAACCAAATTTAACTAGCAATTGTGCACACACATTTTTCTTGCTTTGTATTGATTTTCGATGTAAAATTTGAGCATTATATCCTTTTGTATTTTTAATAAAAGAATAAAAACTGCAAGTACTGTGCAAATATTGAAAGAAATGAAGAGGATTCACCAGCAATTTGACGCAAGAATTGATAACGGAGTTCGGCGCTTGAGGCCTACGTCTCCGGGTCCGGTTGAATGGGACCGATCTATTAAAATCTTGAAAATAATTCTTTACAAAGAATTCTACAAAATTCTGACCTTCTCACAGTCTTCCTCTGTCAAAAATAACAGGGGTTGCTTTTTACATCTCCTCCAAATTCCACTCCTAGCTCAAGTTATGAGCATTACAATAATTTCACACAGTCCCGAATGCTATACAAATATAATATACCTCCTTTTATACTGTTTCCAAACAGCTGGCGCAATGGTTAGGCACCTATACTTTTGGATGGGAGGTCAGCTGTTCCAATCCCCTCCACTTCTCCTCCTTCTCCTTAGGCACATTTTAAGTGTTTTATCCCACATTGTGGGGGCGTGAAAAAAGGTAAGCATTTATTAATGCATGGAGGGCGGTTTTGAATTGGCTTAAGAGCCACCTATATGCTTATGTGGAGGGCGCATTTCTTGGGATAGCGCATGGTTTGATATTTTAGGCACTAAAAGATAATCAGCCAAGGATAATGCGTGGTTAGTTGGATAAGGATAATGCGTGGACAGTGGTATAATAATTAATGCAATGCGTGGAAATTAATAAAAAATGCGTGGAAATGGTAGTTAATAACAAATAGGCGTGGGAAATTTGCATAATTTAAATAATGCATGCCTAAATGTCCCACATGCATGGCGCAAAGGCAATTATAGGAGTTTATATACACAAGTTGGTTTAATGATTAAATGAGAAGGAGGCCAAGGCACCCCTCCATAATCGAGTGTGTCGAACCTGGCTGAGGGCCCCCAGCCAGTAAATAGCGGGGTCCATTTGTCCGAGAACGAGTGTCCAAGACCGGCATTCCAAAACCCATTTTTTTAGTACGTCACACAATTCATCCACGTGTCGCAATATAATCGAAACACTTGGCGAGCGTGCACACGTCCAACCTGCACAAAACTCCAAATTTTGCCAGTTGCCCAAAAATTTCAGCGGGCTATAACTTTTGCAAACGAGCTCTGTTTCCTGCAAACAAGATGTCGTCGGAATCGTATAATTTTTCTCCACGCTTTAAAAATGACTGCAACTTATTCTGAGAAGATCTTAGATCGGTGTTTCTCTGTGAGGATCCTCTGGATCATTCCTCCCCACTGAGAAACTTTTGGACCCCAAAAGTCAACCTAATTGGTGAATAGGTGAGGGTATTTCTCCCTCACCTTTCCGGTTTCCATCCATTTAGCCTTGTTCGGATGCATGCCTTTGAACCCAACACGAAGATACTCAATATCACCCCTTCGCGAAGTTCTTACTTTCCTGTCCAAAATGATGTCTTCCTGCAACTCATCAAGATACTCAGGAGCAAAATCATCAATGGAAGGCATAATGTTAGAATCATCATGATCAACAATCATAGGCGGTTCATACAATCTTAAATTCTCAACATTTACAACTGAGTAGATTTGCATATATGGAGGTAAATCCAACCGGAAAGCGTTGTTACCAATTTTTTCCAATATTTGGAATGGACCATACCGTATAGGTTTCAATTTTTTACCTTCACCTGTCAGTCTTTCCTTGCTGATGTGAAGCCAAACTGAATCACCAACTTTGAACTTGTGATCAGTTCTATGTTTATCATGCCTAGCTTTGTACTTAGCCTGGATTTTCTCCAATTGTTCACGGACATACTGATGAACCTGTTGTATTCTCTGCACAAATCTTTTAGCCTTGTCAGAATCACTTGCATCATTAACAACAGTTTCATGTCCATAATATATATCTAATGGAGAATTAGACAGATATCCATAACAAGTCTCAAATGGAGACTTCAAAGTAGAAGAATGTAAGGCACGATTATAAGCATGTTGCACATAATAAAGATGTTCATCCCACAATTTAGGATGTTTGTTACTATAGCCCCTAAGTAATTGTACCACTGTGCGGTTTACAACCTCTGTTTGACCATCAGTCTGTGGATGAAAAGCAGTGCTCTTTTTCAGTTTTGTGTCCATTAACCCCCACAATGTTGACCAAAATTCCCCAAGAAATCTAGAATCCCGATCAGATATGATTGAAGTAGGTAAACCAAAATGAACCCAAACAAACTGAAAGAATAAATGTGCAGTTCCCTCACCAGTTATTTGTTTAGTACATGGAACCAACACACACATTTTGCTAAATCTGTCCACTACCACATATAAGTAATCATGTTTCTTCCGTGTCATGGGCAAGCCTCCTACAAAGTCCATGGAAACACTTTCCCAAGGCCGTGTTGGAACAGGAAGAGGAGTGTAAAGTCCTAATTTCCTGTTACTTGGCTTGCTTGTGGCACAAAGAACACATCCCTTAATATACCGGTTTACATGTTCATGCATTCTAGGCCAATAGCAATATTTTTGTAAATGTGCAACTGTCTTACTAACACCAAAATGCCCTGAAATAAGAGAAGTATGTGCTTCCCTAATCATATGCACACGCTCATTTTCTGGAATACAAAGTTTTCCAGAATGATATAACAATCCTTCATGCAAATGATAATCTTTTTCTCCTACTTGTTTCCCACTTACTAGATCCTCATACACTTCTCTAAAATCAACATCATTTACATATTGTTCCTTGTAACTAACATGAGCCAAAGAACTATGCTGCAAAAGGATAGATGCTACTACCACTGGTGGTCTGGATAACATGTCGGCAACCTTGTTTTGAATACCTTTTTTATACCTGATTACAAGATGAAATTGTTGCAAAAATCCCATCCACCTGAAATGTCTAGACTGCTGCAATTTGGTTTGTGTTTGTAAGTATTGAAGCGGTTGATGGTCAGTATGGATAATTGTTTCTTTTCCCATTAAATAATGCTTCCACTTTTTAACACTTTGAACCAAAGCATACAACTCTTTATCATAAGTTGGATAGTTTCTTACCGCACTTGTAAAGGTTTCTGAATGGTAACACACTGGTCGTTTGTTCTGCATCAAAACTGCCCCCATTGCGTAGTCACTAGCATCCATCTCAATCTCAAATGAATGTTGTAAATCCGGAAGTGCCAAGATCGGAGCGGTACTTATCTTCTCTTTCAGTGTATCAAATGCTTTTTGTTGTTTTCCTCCCCACTGAAAGACCTGTTTAATACTTGTCAAAGCATGCAAAGGAGATGCAATATATGAGAAGTTAGCAATAAATTTCCTCCAGTACTGAACTGCACCTAGAAAACTTCTAACTTCCGTCACATTTGTGGGTCTAGGCCATTTCACAATAACCTCTATTTTTGCAGGATCAATTCTCAATTCTCCATTTCCTACAATATACCCCAAGTAAATTAAAGATGTTTTTCCAAATTCACATTTTGACATCTTCAAATACAATTTCTCTTTCCTTAGTGCATCTAAGACTTTCTGGATGTGTTTAACATGTTCATCCCATGACTTACTGAAAATAAGAATATCATCTAAGTAGACAATAACGAAATTATCAATGAATGGTCTAAAAATTTCATTCATAACTCTCATGAATGTTGCCGGTGCATTGCACAAACCAAAAGGCATCACTAACCATTCAAACAATCCCTGTTTCATTTTAAAAGCAGTTTTCCAAACATCACCTTCTGCAATTCTTACTTGGTGATAACCACTTCTTAAGTCTAACTTAGTGAAATAAATTGCATTCCTTAATTGATCCAGTAAATCATCTATTCTAGGAAGAGGGTAACGATTCTTTATAGTAATCTTGTTTAAAGCACGGAAATCAACACACATTCGCCAAGTGCCATCCTTCTTAGGAACCAATATAATTGGTGAACCACATGGGGATGTACTTGGACGAATTATACCTTGAGCCAAAAGTTCCATTACCTGTCTCTTGATTTCCTCGTTCTCTACTACTGACAACCTGTACATTCCGATATTGGGAAGAGGTGCATCCTGAAGCAACTGTATCTCATGTTGAACCCCTCTTTTGGGAGGTAGACCCTGTGGATCCTGAAAAACATCATCAAAATGAGAAACAATTTTTACCAATTCATCCTTATGTTTTAGATCGCAAGTCTCAAAAGCCATCTCATTTTCTTTTTCCTTGGCTTTGACCACCATGAGCACAAAACTTTTGCTTGAGTTTACAAGCCTTTTCATTTGACCTGCAGTTACCAAGGATAGATTATTCTTTTCACGGTGAGCTCTAATAATAAACTCAATTCCATCCTTTACAAGCAAATATTTATTTTCTTCCCTATAGAAGATTGCTTTACGATCATACAAATAAGGACTTCCCAAAACCACCCCACAAATATCCAAAGGAACTACATCCAATTCAACCTCATCAATAAACTTGTCTGTAATGGCAAATCTGAAAGTACAAGTTTTAGTTACCTGCAGTTTTGCATCATCACAAACCCAGCCCAAAGGATAAGGCTTAGGATGTGGTTTAGTTTTGAGTCCTAGTTTCTTAACAACCTCCTCAGAAATTAGATTAGCTTGAGATCCACTATCAAAAAGAGTATCAATTTTCGTATGCTTTGAAATTACTCTAATGTGGAAAAGCTCATTTCTTTTCTTATCGTCAGGTATAGTTTGTTTACTAGAAGAAGATGCAACATCTGTAGTGCTATTGTTGGAAATTGAAAGAGTTGATTTACCTTGAAAACTCATAGCTGTGATTTTGGTTTCATCACCTGAATCAGAACCAAGATCATGCACTACGGTGTTTGTTTTCTTTTCTTTTCCTTTCTTAACCATCCATTTAGGCTTCTTTTCAGGATGTAATTTCCAACATTTAGACTCATCATGGTTTTTTTTACAATGATTACAAAATGGTTTTTCATCTTCCTTCTTAACAGTAGAGTTTGTTTTATGCTTACCCTTTCCTTTTCCTTGTTCTTTCGAACCTTTTCCTTCAGATTGCTTGTTCTTCTGATTAAAAGAAGAGAAAGAGGACTCCTTTGTCATTTTCCCTCGTGCTTCCAGATGGGTTGCTTGAACACATACTGCATCAAGATTAGTAGGACCTAAAACAAGTATCATATGCCTTAGATAACTATGCAATCCACCAATATATTTGAGCAGTGTTTCTTCTGTGTTTAGGGAAATTCCCAGAATTAGAGCCCTTTTCCTAAATTCTTGTGTGTATTCTTGAACACTTTGTCCCTTAGTTTGTCTTAATGTTTGCCAATCCATCATAGCTTGTTGCTTATAACCAAGAGGATAAAATTGTTGCCTAAGATTTGAAACAAATTCAGACCAAGAAGTGATTTCTATACCTTTGTTTTCTTCCACTTCCTGAAGCTTACTCTCCCACCAAATGAGTGTTGTGCCACCCATCCGAAGAGTTTCCAGATGAATCTTTGCTTCATCATCAACAATTCTCTGAACCCTGCAATATACTTCTATTTGCTTGACCCAGTTATCCAACTTCTCTGCATTTAGCTCTCCAGTATACATAGGCAATTCAAACTTGATATCTAACTTTAATGAAAGAAAATCAGATTTTAAAGAGTCTCTTTTTGGAATGTCAGAACTAGAGCTTTCTTCTTTCTTACCTCCTCTAGTTCCCTTTTCCCTTTGCCTATCTTGGTACATTTCTTCCACCATTTCCTTCATCTGTTGGAAGGATTGACGAAAGTTTTGTTCCACTTCCTCTCGATCCGCCATTGTAGGACTTCGAGATCGTCTGGTACCAATTTTGGGATCTCCTTCAACTAACTCTCCTTCACCCTTCTTAGATCGAGACCTTGTTAACATCCAACACACAACTTGCAATCCAAAACACGTTAAACTGAACCAAAAATCAGTCAAAACCAGCTCTGATACCAATGATCTGAAAACCAAATTTAACTAGCAATTGTGCACACACATTTTTCTTGCTTTGTATTGATTTTCGATGTAAAATTTGAGCATTATATCCTTTTGTATTTTTAATAAAAGAATAAAAACTGCAAGTACTGTGCAAATATTGAAAGAAATGAAGAGGATTCACCAGCAATTTGACGCAAGAATTGATAACGGAGTTCGGCGCTTGAGGCCTACGTCTCCGGGTCCGGTTGAATGGGACCGATCTATTAAAATCTTGAAAATAATTCTTTACAAAGAATTCTACAAAATTATGACCTTCTCACAGTCTTCCTCTGTCAAAAATAACAGGGGTTGCTTTTTACATCTCCTCCAAATTCCACTCCTAGCTCAAGTTATGAGCATTACAATAATTTCACACAGTCCCGAATGCTATACAAATATAATATACCTCCTTTTATATTGTTTCCAAACAGCTGGCGCATTGGTTAGGCACCTATACTTTTGCTTGGGAGGTCAGTTGTTCCAATCCCCTCCACTTCTCCTCCTTCTCCTTAGGCACATTTTAAGTGTTTTATCCCACATTGTGGGGGCGTGAAAAAAGGTCAGCATTTATAAATGCCATGGAGGGCGGTTTTGAATTGGCTTAAGAGCCACCTATATGCTTATGTGGAGGGCGCATTTCTTGGGATAGCGCATGGTTTGATTTTTAGGCGCTAAAACTCAGCCAAGGATAATGCGTGGTTAGTTGGATAAGGATAATGCGTGGACAGTGGTATATGCAATGCATGGAAATTAATAAAAAATGCGTGGAAATGGTAGTTAATAACAAATAGGCGTGGGAAATTTGCATAATTTAAGTAATGCATGCCTAAATGTCCCACATGCATGGCGCAAAGGAAATTATAGGAGTTTATATACACAAGTTGGTTTAATGATTAAATGAGAAGGAGGCCAAGGCACCCCTCCATAATCGAGTGTGTCGAACCTGGCTGAGGGCCCCCAGCCAGTAAATAGCGGGGTCCATTTGTCCGAGAACGAGTGTCCAAGACCGGCGTTCCAAAACCCATTTTTTTAGTACGTCACACAATTCATCCACGTGTCGCAATATAATCGAAACACTTGGTGAGCGTGCACACGTCCAACCTGCACAAAACTCCAAATTTTGCCAGTTGCCCAAAAATTTCAGCGGGCTATAACTTTTGCAAACGAGCTCCGTTTCCTGCAAACAAGATGTCGTCGGAATCGTATAATTTTTCTCCACGCTTTAAAAATGACTGCAACTTATTCTGAGAAGATCTTAGATTGGTGTTTCTCTGTGAGGATCCTCTCAATTGTGAATCCGAGGAAGAAGAGGAAGGTAAGGGAAATGGTGATCCGATGGGAGGAGAAGGAGTCTCAGGTGGAGAGATAAGTGGTGTAGGCATAACTAGGGAGACTTAGGTGCCAACCGATAAGCATACCAGAGGAAGGAAGAGAAGGGAAGAATTCATGCACACGCCACATATAAGCTACATTGATGATTAGTCCAAAGTGTTACACATGAGATTTCAAAGCACTGTATCCACATAACAAATCTATGACTGGGAGATGATGGATCCTGAGGGTGTGACCATGTGCACCAAGAAGATGCTCTCATGGAGCATGCAGACCCACATAGATGAACTAGAGTTTGACATCAACGATGAAGTGTGCATAAAGTGTACAATGAAGAAGGACCCACATGCGACACATTTGATTGTGAAGCCCCCTGAGATGACTGATGAATAGGCCAGAATTGCATTGAATAAAGTGGTAGTAGAAGTAGCTTGACGAAATTTAGATAAAGGCGCCACTATAAAGGTATTATTGGAAGATAAGAAGAATACATAACAAGAAGTGAAACAACAGACTCAATTGCGAGGCAAGACAGAAAAGTGCACGAAGTATGTGTTCATAAAGGCCAAACACATAGCCGACTCCATTACTACAGTGAACTAAAAATTGTAAGATAAGTGGGTAAGTGCAGCAAGTTGGGGGACAATAAAGGGGTCATAAGTGGACGTCATATTGCAAATAACAACATAATATCAACTTGTAGGGATTATTAGCAATACATACACTCAAAATTAGAAAAAATTATATGAATATGAATCGTAGCATCCGAAATATAGTTTCTAAAATAATAATTTTTTTAAAAAATGGACAAGATTAGCTATATTAAAAACTCAAAATTCAATGACTTGGTATTTTTTTTTTAAATGCTTATAAGATTATAGTCCGTTTGCCCACAATTTAGATGACCAAAAATTGATATATATTTTTCTCCTTTGGTGAGAAGTTATATGCCACTATCTATCTTAGGATGGATTTTATTTTGTATTTTTTTGAGTAATATTTTATTTTTTATGATTTTTTCCGTGAAAGTGGTATGAAAACATAAAGAAAACAGACCACTTTTCGTTTGCCCGCCATAACTTCATCAAAAAATATTGAAATCAAATAATTTTTTTTTGAACATGTATATAATTTCACCATGGTTGGGATGGTATAAGTTTTATCACATTCTGATAAGTGAAACAAATTTTGCAGTCTTAAACGTAGACATAAACATTCAGGGGAAAAAGTGTCTTAAAGACCTACTATTAGTAAAAAATTATAAAAGGATATTTATCCTATTCTATTCATTTTAAAATCAGTATTTCTACAAAGCTAACAGTCTCCCCTATGGAATGGTACCATTTTTATGACATTTTTTTTACTTTTCTGCATGGTTCAAATCCGTGGAAGACTAAATTTGATGTTTTGCTATTTTTAATGTAAAATTCAGGATTTGATGTCCACTTAATTGTCCCCCGACTTGGTGCACTTACCCAAGTGCCAAGATCAATATCCTATAGTGTTGCATTACTTATAGGATCTGGTAATAATGTTGCTTCAGGAGCATAAATATGCGCAAAGACCTTCAGAGGAGGAAATAGATGCAATGTAGAAGAAGAATAAGGTAGAAGTTGCTCGGAAAATAGTTGAATACAAGGCGATCACCACCACCATAAAATATGAGTTGAAGAAGGAAGGATTGGTGCTTAATAATTTCTAGGACCTTGATCCCATCGTCGAGGCATACACCATCAATGAGGAAAATTAGGTGTAAGTAGCCAAGAATGATGAGAAGCTTGGGTGAGAAGAGAAAATGATCGAAATAATAAAGAAGAAGGATGCGCTTAAGACAATAAGAGAGGCATTTGATATAAGGATTACGGAGCTCAGGTCACTGGTTGTGTGAAGGATGGATGCCTTCGAAGAAGTAATCTCAGGACTCATGGGAATTTTCAAAGAGCTTAAGGAAAAAGGAGAAAACATGGATCTTGCGTAGGTACCAGAGATTATGGGAACAATGCCAGCTGCAACAGTTAGAGAATTAAGAAAATGGCAGAAGCTAGAAGGCATCCTAAATAAATATTTCCTTAAGTTATTGAAGTCATCCCAAGAGTGAAGACGAGTGTTTCAGGGTATTATTTTATTAGTTGGAGGTGTATGGCCCCTATTCTTTTATCTGCATCTTCTTCATTCTTTGGATATTCTTTGAGTCTTTGGAGGGATAAGTTGAGAAACCCATTGTTGATGGAAGACGATGCATTTAGTGTGGGGTAATGTTGAGTGGGAGAAATGGCTAAGTACTAGCCATGTACGGAGGTTTGGATATGTGTGCAAGGAGTGTGCAGGTGAAGAATGGAATAACATGTGGAGGTTCGCGCATGATCAGATAAAGTCAGGGACTGATTTGATTTGCTAGAGTACGGGCTAAAAATAGGAAAGCAAAGTTGGAGTGCCACTCAAGTAAAGATCCTAAACCAGAGAAAAGCAAGGATAAAGAAGGCACATGTATGGATACGACTAATAATAGGGTTACAACAAGTTGTATAAATAGTATAATATATTATTAGCGACTTTCGTAAAGCATGCAAGCTATTTTTGTGAGCACGCCTATTATTAGGAGAGTGCATGGGCAGTGAAGGGAAAGTTCCCACCCCTATATATATTTGATGTATGTCATTGTTTTAGGAGTTCTTGAAAGGGTAGATAATTATAGTGCAGAGTTATGTTGTTTTGACATAGATACATGGTTTGATGCTTATGCGCATGGTTTAGTGCATCGGTGTAATAGCTGTTGTAATGATCAAATTTTGTTATGTAATGAATTATGGTTAATGATGGATAATTATGGTTGGTTAATGATTTTTGACATATATGATTATAGTGTTATAACGATGCAATTGATTCTGGTTATTATTTAGATTGTTCATCTTCCTTATTATCTGTGTTTCCAAGTTACCAGGGTTAAATTGATTAGTTGTGTATGAATGGTTTAATGGTTAACATTATGATGAACATGCATGCTAACACCTTGGTTTAATGCACACAAGTGGGTGGAGGACAATAAATACGACTTCTTGTATGATATATTTTTCAGTTTCTTTCTATAGACACTAAATCATGCACTTTGGGTATTATTTAGTCCCGGTCTTATACTATTATTCATATGGTTTTTGAATGAAGAAAGTACTAATTAACCCTCACCCTTTGGCCATTTTACTTTTCTTTCCATCATCATTTATGACCTCCCACACATACATGCCTAATATGTTTTTGTCATTTTGTGTCATTTTAGCCATGACTAGGGCACCCAGGTCAGTACTAGGGCACCCACAGGCGCCCTAGTCCTAGTTAGGGCACCCTGATCCTTTTTACACTTTCCTGCCAATTTTGGGCATTTTATATCCATTTGAACATTCTATCTTTTTGGTGGTCGACCTATTTGGGGTTAATTACAAAATTAGAACAAGAGAGCCATATAAATATAAAGTTATGAAACCTTAATGAGGGACAAAACACTAGTCACTACTAGCATCACCTAAGGTTGCATGCATCAAATGCTCCATTTGCATCCATCTAGCTCCATCATAAGGGACAAGTCCAGTTCATTTGCATCACACATCATAAGAGGGAAGTTTATTCTATTCCATCTACCATTTTATTACATTCTTCTACACATAGTTATTACTTGCTACTTCACAAAGTGCGACTGACATAAGAGCACCTAGGGCACGATCACACACACACAGAACTACTTCAAGTATGAGATGTAGTGCAACACGCAATTAGTAAGTCCACCATTGTGGCCGCTGAGGATAATTTGACCCCTTCATTTAAATTTTTATTTTTTAGGGTTTGATGTTTGTCTTGGGGTTTTGCAGGTCTATCTTTCATCATTGATAATTGGTGACATTCGACATAGAGTAGTGAGTTATAGGCTATAAAAAACGAGGGCTTTGTATCATCTTTTGAACCAATAAATTTTGTTTATGGACCTCCTACACAAACTAGGGAACCCAAAAATTAGACTAGGGTGCCCACATGCGCCCTGATCCTCTCCCAGGTGCCCCAACCCACTCAAATTTCTCATATCTACACTTCTCAGGACTTCGTCACAGTCGTATCCTCCTCCTGTTTCTCTAGCCATCTCTCTGACACAGTCCAACGAGCTCATCTAATCAGCTAAGTTCCGTCTAACCCTTCTTTCACTTTAGGGTTTCACACTTTTATTTACTTAGTTGCTTGGGTCACTTTCCTTATTTATATTATTTCTTATTTACTGTTGTACTTATTAGATTAACTTAATGAATCCACATTTTAGTTAATCATTTTGGTGAGCCCGACTCAACCTACACACTTCTAGGATTCTCATTCTTCTTAGGGTTTCTTTATCATGGCTATCTCCATTTATGACTTTTTACTTCTTCATCTAGAATTGTGAGGTAAAATCATCAATCGTATCCTCACTGCTCATATTCCTAACAACACTCATCTAGATGTAGTCTACAATACCTTTGCGGATGCATTTTCTCAGTATATTAATTTTCCATCTACTCCTCATGCTGACCTCGCTACTTTTGACAATGACCCACCTTTGCATATTATATGTCGTATTTAGAATGTAGGTTTCAAACACACTTTAATTGATAATGGATCTAAACTCAACTTGTGTCCCATGTCCTTCCTTGAATTCGTAGGTCTTTCAACTTGTGATATTAGTCCATCTTGTCTTTCCCTACATGATTATGATGGTTTTGTTCGTCCATGAGTCAGTCACATTACACTACCTATCACTGTAGGGCCAAAAACTATCCCCACTATGTTTTTCATCATTGATTTTCCAGTTTCCTACAAATTTTTACTTGGTCTTACATGGATGCATGCCATGCAATTAGTTTCATCTATTGTGCATCATTGTGTTAAATTCCTACATGAGGGTATTGAGCATATTGTTTTGCGTGATCGCGATCCACTCCAATATTGTGACCACGCCCCTAACACTAGTTTTCCTATTCCATGCACTAATACTATAGATGATCCTCAACATATGGACGAACCACCTCACTTACGACCACTTGAGGGTTCCATTTGTGTGATAGATGTAGTCTCTTCTGTGCCACATGCCATTGTTACTTCTATGATTCTTTATCAAGGGTTTATCCAGTCTATTGATGTCGCTCTATCACTTACACATGCACCACCTACACTAGCATGCCTACCATTTACTTGCACACTCTTCATGAATGATTCATATTGGGAACATATTCTATTTGATCCTACTTGCGATGACATTATACGTACACATGATGGTTTAGCCTGACTTGGCTTCACTTTTGAGGACCTCTATCCTCCCACTCATGATCCTCATTTATATTATGGCTTCATCACTATTATTATTGCTTATGGTTTACATGTCTTCCATCTTATAGTCTATCTCTCACGCACTCCTTTCTCTTCACCACTTACATTAGGACAATCACAACTTGATTAGATTGGGGGAACTCTTGATCTTGATCATATAGACATCTCTTTCCCCATGCCTTTTGGTCATATATTCATTTTCAATAGTTCCTTTCTTTGCTATACATCGAATCTCACTCATTCGTATCACCTGGTTGCCCACTTCCCCCATTTACTAATGATGAATATGCCATGGGTATGTACAACTTGCACCTCAATGGCTCATTGCAAGATCAACCAAACATTATTGCTTATCAAGTAACTAATGCTTATTCATTCAACTATGACCCTGAGATTGTTGATATTTTGGATGACATTACATGATTGCATCCTTCATCTTACATGCTTAGGGGGGAATAACATCTAACACATCACCCCCATCATATTAACATTAGAAAATTTCTCATCCTTGCATTATCATACATCAATCTCCTAGCATAGGCATATTCATCACATGTTGTCACATCGTCATTACCCGATGACACACTCTTGTGCTTCGGTTCACATGTGAATATTGAGGGCATACTACACATGAACCTCACACACTACACCATAGGTACTACACACTACATCTATTAATTTTGCGTCACACATCCTACACTCTACATTTAGACTACATCATTTCGACATTTACACATCTACACATCACACATACCCTACATACTATATTACTATTCATCACATATGTATCACACTCTTATTCTCTACATGTCTAACATTGCATACTACTCATTCTACATACTACATCACACATATATTAAATTTTAAATTATGTATACACATCTTACATTATATCTCATACATCATACAATACTCATCCTACACATCACATGGTCATCTCTTATAATCACACATACTACATCTTCCTCTACGTGCTTCACTCACTACCCTATGACACACTTTAGTTCCTTGGTCCATACTCGACTGCTGAGGGTTTGCAAATCAAATGGACCTTATCATACTTACACATTCATCATTCGAGCTCCCATCATGCGACATTCCTAGGTTAGTGACATACACTATAGGATAAATGATCACCTATTCTATCATTTTGTGGTGGTATACGCTTTAGGCTACATCACCACTCCCCCTATTTATCTTGTAGTGATATAAACTTTAGGATACATCACCACTCCTAAGTTCATCTGATCATAATATATGCTTCAGCTATAAGGTCACATACACATCATTTTTAGGTCGCATCTCATCAACACACATACACATTCATCATAACACGTTAGACACAATACACACTTCAACCATTTCCAGATGATGCACTCTCATTTGTGGTTCATTCTTGAATATTGAGGGGGGAAACCAAATTAACCTCACTGCATACATTTCTATTCACTCGGGGCACATGCAACTCCTATCATCCCATCTTGCATACCATTCCATCCATCCACAACATACTGCATATCTTGCTTGCTTTTATTCATGCTCACATTTGCTTGTATATGGCCATCTTATTACACATGCTAGTTAGATATATTGTATGTCATTTATCTATACCATGTTGTAGACACTAAAAATTTGTACTCACCTATCTTCATTTAATTATCGCATTTACAATATATCACCACATTAGATTAATTACATTCAATACGGTTAAATAAAATATTTCCTTATATAAACAAATATTATATCCCATGATATTTTAATTCACCTAAGTTCTCTAAATATTATTTAAAACCACCTGTAATTCCTTATTCTGACACATCAATCATGGGTATTTTTATAAATCCCCCATTATCTTATCAAAATCTTATATTATCACAAATAATCATATATTTGTACATTTGATATATCTTAATCAAACAACCTAATACATATCCTAAAAAAACTTAGGCTAAATTAGAACATATCTAACTAATAAAATCTTTTCCTTGACACCTCACAAGACAACATGAAATTTTCGAAAACCACCTCATATCCTATCCCTTGAAAACACAAACAAGAAAACTTGAATTAGAAATTTTTTTCAATAATTTACTAAACAAACTCCAAATGGCACAATCGTTGATGATTTGTTAAATCACCAACGATTATTTAAGCCCAAATTGTAGCCTCTTTATGGGATCATCTTCTCACATTTTCAAACCTCAGTCTTTTATCAGAGTTCATCATTGTTGTATTATATCAACATCAACACATTACTGTCCAGCATTATCATTCACATTCATCAAGCAAGCAAAGGAATCACTTTAGAGTTTGTGGGAGACCAACAAATCACCAGTCAACTTCAAGCCCCATCCTTCACACTCATTCAAGGTTAGACTATATCCTGTAAATCCTCTTTCTTGATTCAAATTATTTATTTTGATTTATTAAATCACATTAGTCATTTGAAAATCCATGGTATCTTCGAATCATATTGATCAAAAATTATAATTTTATCAGGTTGTTTATAACTCCCCAGAATCACATACAATTCATTAAATCACTTGCATTCCTGCACATTCTGCTTACCTATAATATTTATCAAATTTTATCTATCCTCTCTATTATATATTTTATTAATGCTAACACACTGTCAAGCATGGATTGTTTAGATGGCTTTAGGTGGTCAAAGACATGAGATAACTAGCATCCATTCACTACCTGTTATCTATCATCCCTTACATTGGGAACAATACTACGTTCTCCATGACTTGGAATTGTGCGCAATCTTTTAATCCACTCATTGGGAACCCCTTTAGACCAGTTGCAAAAAAACATATTCGAATCCACTCAGAGGATTCATGAGTCCACATACCAAGTTTTGGGAGGCCTATTTCAAAGTTTTACTGCATTCGAGCCGACTTGGCATGGTTCAAATACCAGTATGAAGCTCAAATAGAAGAATTAAGCTCTGAAGATGAATCTGAAGACTAAACTGATTCAGAACAATATGATTTGAATCTAATTCTCGATATAGATAGAAGAAGATCCATAGAGTACATATCTGAATTCTTTAGGGAAGACTTCAGTGACCATGAGAATTCAGACTATCCCAAGGACATTGATTTTACTGAAGAAGAAGATTCACCTTCATCTGAAAAATCTATGACACTAATTTAGACTCTGAACTTCTGAGCCATAGTTTGCATATCTCATATTTCTCTATTATATTCATTATATATATATATATAGTATATTATATATATATTTGTAATAAAATCTGAATTTTTCAAAACATTTATTATCTATTATATGATGCCTTGTTTTCAAAACCACTTGAATGTGTAAACAACATTTGACATCCTTTTGAGGAATTCCCGTGGCTTCCTAGGACTGACATTTGTCAGGAAACTTGCTTAATATTTTTACTAATAAATACTTTGTGTAGTGTCTGTGATTATAACGTCATTTACAGGACAACAACTAATTCATTTGATACATGGAGCGCAATAATCAAACATCATCCATCAACATCCGCGGGTACCTCTAAACCCCACTATTTCTTAGGTTTGGTAAGTTTTATCATCTTACTTATTAAGTTAAGTTAAAGAGGTAAAATCTATTCTAAACATCTTGGCACGTCAGGTGGGATAAAGTCCCTCACTTTTTTGTCTTATTTCATTAAAATATCATTTTATTTATTTTTTGGTTCTCTATGTAATAATTTCCTACATTAGCTAAATCCTGTGATTGGTAAATCACCAAAAATTTCTCTGGTTGTTTTTTAAAGCCTAACAATTTTCTTTCTCCTCTCTGTTAGTTGTTTTCTGCTTTCTATTTTTCCTTACCTGTCTGCAGGGTATTTTTTATGGAGAGCTCATCATTTTCTGGATTGTTGGATTACTTAAAAAAAAATTATTCAAAAAAAAAATAAAATAATAGGAAGTGTTAGTGGTAAGTCCTAAAACTTTCTTTTTGTTTCTAGTATTGCATTTTATTTGATTGTTTTCATCGAAAGTGACATTTCGAGTTGGGTTTTAAAACGAACTTTTCATCCTTCTTATTTCACATAGAATTAACTAGGAGGATAATCCATTGCATTCACTTTTCTTTCCCTCATACACAACCAAACCACTTAAACACAAAACACATTTAAAACAATTCCTACCCTAGTGGATACCTACATGGATTTGATCACCAAGAGGAGAAGCCGACTCGGTGTTCTGGCCGAGTATAATCATTTGTTTCTGTCGGTATATATTAGCTAAGCACCCGACACCCTTATCATTGTGGGACCATGAAGTGAGGGGGTAGGCCCCAATACCACTCCCGTATTGACAGAAGTACAGAGTTGGGACTCACGTACCTTCAGGTATATCGAGGACTCCGCCCTTGAACATACCTCAAACCAGCCCTAGTTTTTCCATTTCCTAGGACCCTTGTTAACCATTTTACACATTTCACTTTGTAATTAAATCAAGAAAAATTAAAAATCTATTTTGTTTACTTTTGATTATTGTTTGTAATCAACCCATTTTAGTTCATTTCTAGATAATTTTTGTTTTTTTTTGTTTGTTTACAATGGTACAAACAAGACAAAAAGCTCATAACCAAACTTATGAAAATATGTCTCAACCGGTATCCATACCCTTACAACAAAAAATCCCTTTATCCACTCCATTATCTACACCATTTCCTACACCTTGATTGACTATTGTATCCACACCATCATTTACTATGCCATTACAACAACAAAAACCATTCCATCAACCAATTACATCAACTCCTTTAACTGATGATCAACGAGCCTGGAATGAAATATAGGAACAATAAAATGAAGAAATGAGACAACGTCTTTTAAATTTTACATGTCAATTTCATAGTCAAGAATTTAATACATCTAAATAGAAAGACATTGAACAACCATACTCCCCCAAATCACAATCAAAATCTTTTGAAACCGCTTTCTTTGAAAGAGGATACCCTGTTTTTGAAGAAATGTTGGATTCAAAACCCATTTCCCTCAATTCATATCTGGCAGCTAGGGGTGTTCAACTCCAGCCATTCACACCAGAGCCATCTTCAAACATTCCTGAACCTTTTCTTTGGCTCTTCACAACAACTTGAATCTGAAACATTTTTGGTAGTTCCTAATCTCTACACATTCCTATTGATTCAAATAAAAAATCTATATCTAAACCACCATATGATCCTTCTCTACTATTACAAGACCTATTTCAAATTAGGAACCCATCGTTCAACAAATACATTCATATCCACCTCTGAGTTCAAACTGAAATGTCACGAAGTTGTGTCTTCTATTCCCATTCTTAGTCTTCATATGGTTTCCTCTCAGGACACAACTTCCCAAAAACATACATCGTCACTTGAGCCTTTCTACTGGTTCAACACCTCCACAAAGTAATATTATAGTACTTCATTATCTACCCCTCCAACATCCTTAGTTACTCAAACACTTCCAATGAGTTCTATTGTTGACTTCTATTGTCATGTCTCAGCCAGCTAGCAACATTCAAAATATTACCATGTCTATTCCGGAATCAAGTCCTTTAATCAACTCTAGTGCAATCGCCACCACTCACCATGTCTCACAGTACATTCCGCAATAATCATTGTCATTAATCTCTATACCACAATCTGATCCTACTTAGTATATTCCACAGCAAGCACCATCCTCTGGCCTCTGCTATGCTTTTTCAACAACCACCTCCTTACTTGCAACCGCTTCCTTATCAATATATACAATCTTCACAACCTTTGACATCTCAATAATATATACCTCAACAAACTACTCCTTTACGACAAAACATCCCTTCTCAACAATATATTCCACAACAAACTATTCCTCTACAATAAAACATCCCTTCTCAATAATATATTCCACAACAAACTACTCCCTTCCCTTCTCAACAATACATTCCATAGAAAATTATACCCCAACAAAATATTCCTTCTCAACAGTATATCCCTCAACAAAACATTCCACAACAATACAATATTCCTCAACAAAACATTCCACAGCAAAATGTTCCACAATACAACATTCCACAACACAAAATTCCATATTATCAGAAAACATCCTCAACAATATCAGATATACTCACAACCTGAATCCAGTTTACATTCCAACCTGGTCCATCTTCACAACAACATCATAGACTGACCCTCTTCAAGCCCTTATGAATCATATATCAATTCTAGAAGTTGCCTCATCTGCACCCAAAAATGTCCTCTCTTATGATCAAATATGTAATGAAACCATTCACCCCTTCAGTCCCATACAAAGCATACCCTCCTCACTAGGAGCTTCCAAAATTTATTAAGTTCTACAACAAGGAAGACCCCCAAAAACATATTTGTGCATTTTTTCATGCTTTCTATCTAATAGTTCATGATCAAGACCTCATGCTGAGAACCTTTCCTATGTCCCTCATCGGCCCTGCTCTGGATTAGTACAATAGAATTCCACAATATTCCCTTTTCTCCTTCACTCAACTCACACAATTGTTTTTAGAACACTTCTCTATAAACATATCCCACAAAGTCACCATCAATGACCTTTACGCTATCAAAAAATTTGAGGATGAGTCCATTGCTGATTTTTTTTCCTGTTGGAGGGGTATAATCAATCAATTATCCTTTTCATTACCACAAACTGAGCTGATTGAAGTTTTTTGTCAATCATGCGCAAGACATATTTCATCAACATTATAAATTCAATCATTCTAGACCTTTGATGAAGCCTTTACCATGACCTGCAAATTAGAATTGTGCACTCTAGAAGATGGTCGTGTTAAGCTTTGACCTAAGAAACCATGAATGGAGTTTCCATTTAAGTCATCCTCTAGTCCCGACAAATCTAAATCAGCTGCTAATGCCATAGTAGTCAAGTCTCTCCTAAATAAAATCCTACCACTGAACGTTCCCATCCACAACGTAATTACACACCAATTGGAGAGACTTATAGTGCTGTCTTTGAAAAGCTACTAGTTGCAAATATGATAAATCTCCCTCCTATTCGACCCATTGAAACATCCATGTATCTAAGCCCTCATGGTATCAAGACAATGACTATTGCAAATACCATAGGGTCAAAGGACATGATATTGAAAGGTGTCATACATTTTGCAATGTTCTTCAAGACTTGATTGATAAGGGTGAACTTCATTTGGATAATCCCAATGCACCCCCAAATCAAAACCTTGACATATTCAAACAACCCTTTCCAAATCATCCTCCATCCACTGATCAACCATAAGAAAATGTTGTTCATGCACATCACACCATTAATACTATTACTAAAATAACACATGTTCTTGAAACCAAAATAATACCTACACCTACTAAATCAGCACCGATACCTATTGAAATCAACATCCACATCTATTGAACCAAAATAATACCTATTAATAAACATCCACATCTATTCAACCAATAAACATACCTACTGAAGAAACATCTACATCCACATAATCATCGACGATACTCATTCAACCTAAACCTTTATCCACTGAATCCGTTGTCTGATATCCTTCCATTGCCATCACAAGTTATTACCAAACCTATCTCCTTACCAATCTCACCCTCTAGTGTAGATAATCCTTATAACTACACCCTCATTCATAAATATAACTATGATACCTATTGAAACATTCTTAGCACAACCAAATCTGCCTAAGCCAACTTTGGGCCATATTCCTCCTCCTACAAAAACAAACAATTTGAAATCTACAAAACCCACATACCATTTGGATTACATCAACCATGTTATTAAAAATCTCCTCTTCCTTCATTAACATCAACTTCAATAAGCTCACCCAGTTCGTCCAAAACCTCGAAGGGAACTGACAAACAGGACATGGTTCAGGTCTTTAAAATTCCTTATTATAATGAAACATACTGTTTCCGTGGCCCTCTGCCTTTTCTTCCATCTCCTCCTAGAAAGGTAATTTCCACTCTTAGTGATCCTATTGTCATGCCAAGGCCAAGGCCTACCTACCTAGCTTCCACAATGGGACCTCATAAAAAAGATATTATTCAATATTTTAAAAGTCCCTATTATATCCCCCTAGATCAGAATCCCCTACGTGGTCCTCAATCCCTTATATATAGGAATCACCCCATTGTTTCAAGACCAAAGATTGTCTATCAAGATTTCACAAGTATTTCTCATCCCTCATCCATCACAACACCCAAGATCCCTTGGCAGCTAGTAACACAACAACCCCTGACCAAAATCTTACTTCCATCAGAAGATAAGATATCTGAAACTCCATCATCATTTTCATATGCACCGAAAGGGTGTTATGCAACTATTTTAGAAGACCTCCTTCAAAAATCACTCATAACATTACCACCTCTCAAACCATCAGACTCACAAGGATGGAAACCCACTTGGTATGATTTTAATGTCTCATGTGAATATCACAAAATGTGAGGTCATTCTATTGAGGATTGTAAAGCCTTCCACCTGATTACACATAAATTGGAAAATTCAGCTTCCCTTCTAGTTAAATCACATACAACATCAGCAGCTTCCCTTCCTGCCGAACCACATGTAACATTAACATTAACATCATCATCATCTTTATCAAAATCCAAGGAACCCATGTCAAAAATTCCTTCCCATCAGGTCGATGTTGTACATATCACTACTCATTCATAGAACTATGACACAAACTCATCTCAACCTAAGAAAGATAAAACCTACGTAGCCATACCTCCACCACAAGAAATAACTCCTCCTTTGGATGAACACAAATTATCCATCCTGGTGGCTCCCAAAACATCTGGTCCAACAATGTCACCTAATACCAAGGTTTCTATCCTCGCTGCACCACCTTCAACATCCACCATGATGCAAAAGGTTTTCATTAAACAATTACATCAAGATCCTGTCAAAATGTCATTATATGAACTGATACAAACATCACCACTTCATAAAAAAGCAATGATGGAAGCCCTCCGATCAATAACAATACCTTTAGATGATCCATCATATTTTACAAAATTTATAGGAGCTCTCAAAGCATCTGCCGCCATATCATTTGAAACATCTGAAATACCTTCCCTCAAACCAGAAGATCATGACTTACCATTTTTCTTCACAACTCAAATTAACGATGTTCATATCAAAAGGGTAATGATTGATAGTGGTGCCACTATTAACATTATATCCTCCATTTCTTTTGATTAACTTAAACTACTCAATACCGTTGTCGCACAAACACCAGTCTTATTATGATCCTTCAACGACACTATCGCACCCATGTTAGGCACCGTCATTCTACCATTAAAAGTTGATGTTAAAAATATCCCATAGCTCTTCTACATCATAAAAGGAGAGTTTCAATATAATATGTTATTAGGAGGACCATGGATACACATTATGCATTGCATTCCATCAATCTTCATCGTTGTCTCAAGTATGAACATGAGGGTCCAACATTCACTATTCCACAAATCTGAATCCTTTCACTGATTGTTACATGATGTATCATATAAATGATGTACTTGTTCCTAGATCTACTTCTGAGTCATCCAATGAATTTTCCACTAGCACATCTATTCCCTCTTCTAAATTACAAGATAATTCTTCCCTTAGTGATGTTGTACAATACCTCACATTGGGAGGATATCATCTCCTCATGCTTAATCATATTCCTTCACCAAAAATTTATGGTCGCTCCTGAAAAAACTAATCCACGTATGACCCTAATGAGGGAGATGTTATCTCTTATGGTCCAACTTACCTAAAAATAATCTTGTCTATGGGGGATTCGATCAACCTTCATCTCATACTATTGATCAACACCGTGCCATGCCTTTTACATTAGATTTCAAGTCTTTAGATAATCCAAATTTCACCCGTATGTATCTTCACTGTTGCGCATGGAGAGGTTTTATCCTTGGGCATTATGAATAAGGAATACATGATGTGGTTATCCATTATTCTCTCAAAACTTATGAAAAATACAGTCTAGGTTATAAGAAACCTGGTTTTGAAACATTTGAGGCTACTACATACAAACCGGCCACATTCTTGCTCATTACTGAATTAGACCCATCATCACCAACATCCCCTGAAGACCCTATGGATGTAGATGATGTTGTGCCCATTCCACCTAACTTTTTTTAGTCAATACCATATCCTTAGGACCGCTCACTTATCAATCTAACCACAACACTAAACATATACCTCTTATTTGGCCAGAAATGGTTGAGGAATATTTACCTATCATAAATATCCTTCAATGTTAGGATGATCAGGACATCCTTTTGCATATGGAAGCTGAGGATCACTTCCTTTAGAAATTCCTTACCATCTGAAACACCAACTCTCCTCAAAAAATCCACCATCGATGTTAACTTAGGAACCTCTCAAGATCCTCGTATATTTAAATTTGGCCAAGTCATTGAGTCCATAAGAACTAGATGACTTCACCTCATTTTTATCAATATATTATCAAGCCTTCCCCTGGTCATATAGTGATATGCATAGAATTGATCCCAATATTGCTAGTACACAATATTTTCACATATCTAAATGCCAAGCCATGTTAAACAAAAACTCCATAAAATGCATCCCACATAGCTCTTCTTATTAAGGAAGAGTTACAACATATTTTATCTGCTAAATTCATCATACCTATTGATTATCTAAAATGGGTTTCTAATATTGTGTGTAACTAAATCATTAGGTAAGTTACGTATCTACACAAATTTTAGGGATCTCAATCTCACTTCTCCGAAAGATGATTTCCCTCTTATAAACATAGATCAACTCATTGACCTAACAACGGCCATGAAATGCTTTCCCTTATGGATGGTTTTTTAGGATATAATCAAATTCTTATTTCTACTGATGACCAACACAAAACCTCTTTCATCACCCCTTGGGGAACCTTTCTGTTACCGCGTCATGCCATTTGGCCTTAAAAATGTAGGAGCTACCTATTAGCAAGCCATGACCTACATTTTTCATGACCTCATTCACAAAACAATCGAAGATTATGTTGATGACCTTTTAGGAAAATCCAAATGATGCAAATATCATCTTACTATCCTTGAGTCAATCTTCACTCATCTCATCCAATATTGTCTTTGTCTCAACCCATATAAAATGCATTTTTTAGTGTCCTCACTGGTTAAATTTTAGGATTTATCATATCTATCTGAGGTATTTAAGTTGACCTAGCCAAAGGTTAAAGCCATCATTGAAATTCCTCCACCATCTAATATTACACAACTACGTAGCCTTCAGGGAAAATTGTAGTCAATATGATGTTTCATATCACAACTCTCTGATTGTTGTCATCCTTTTCATCACCTCCTCCGTAAGGACATAGATTTTCATTGGGATTCTGATTGTCAGAATGCCTTTGATGAAATCAAGAAGTATCTCTTATCAAATTCTGTTCTCACTCCACCATGTGAAGGAGAGTTATTTTACTTATGCATATCTACTTCAGAACATGCTCTTGGAGCCATGCTCACCCACGGTGATAATCAAGGTCAAGAACAAGCCACAAATTATATCAGCCTCACGGTCCATGAATATGAAACCCGTTACACTGAAGTTGAAAAACTATGTTGTGATTTATACTTCGCCACTTCCAAGTTGTGTCATTACCGTCTTAATCATAAAACGTACATTTTCAATAACTTCAATCCCCTCAAAACTATACACTCTAAACCATATCATAGTGATCGTATCACTCGATGGATTATGATTATGACTGAGTTTGACCTAGAATTCATATCACAAAAATATACCAAGGGCCAAGTCATTGCAAACCAGCTCAATGATGCTCCCTTACCAGATAATCAACTTACTCATGAGTACTTTCTAGATGAATCCATTAGTAATTTCGACAAATACAAATTCATCCATGTCAAGATCACTCTCTTCTTTGATGGTCCTAAATGTTAGGAAGGGGGAGGAGCTAGTGTCATTATTATCCCTCCTCGGGGTATTCCTATTCCATTATCATTTAAACTTAGCTTTGAATGCTCTAATAAGATAGCGGAATATGAAGCTTTAATCATGGATCTCACCACCGTTATTCTTCTAGGTGTTCATATCTTAGACATCTATAGAGATTCATAACTTGTTATTATTCAAGTTAAAGGAGAATATCAATGTAAAAATGAAATTCTACAAAAATATAAAGCCAACGTTGACTTTCTCCTCGACGCTTTTGATCACCACACCATCCAAGCCATCCCAAGATCTTCTAATAGATTTGTAGATACAATGGCCTCTTTGGGATCCCTTATCCCATTAAAAGTTGAAGAGTCAAAATATAGTACTAAACTATTTGTCGTCATTCAAGGATTGAATCATCCTTCACATCAAAATTCACTTCCTCCTATCAACATTGTTGATGATAATCCAATTGATTCATGGTATACTCAAATCTATGACTATCTCGCTAAATCCAAAATCCCATCCGATTTATCACGTAACACTAAACGATCATTCCTTCAACGCATCAATCGCTTCATCATCATTGGTGGTATACTCTATAAACAAAGTTTTGATGGTATCCTTTAAGATGCCTTAAGTCACATGAATTAATCAAAGCCATCGAAGAAGTTCATGACGGTATTTGTGGAGGTCATTTCAACAGAAATTCCATTTCTAAACATGTTATACAACTAGGGTATTACTGGCCTACTATTACCAAGGATTGTTGCGAGTTTGTTAAGAAATGTGTGAAATGTCAAATTCATTCAGATCTTATCTACATCCCCGGTCAAACATTATAACCCGCTTAGGACCTATGGCGTTTCTCTCAATGGGGATTAGACCTCATTGGGATATCAATCCCAAGTCATCTCAGCAACATCATTCCATTATCATAGCCACTGAATATTTCACCAAAGGGTTGAAGTTATCCATTTGACATTGACTAAGTCCGGACCTATTATTAATTTCATATATCAACACATTATATATCACTTCTACATCCCACATAAACTTATCACAGATAATGGAAAATCCTATAAAAATAAAAAAAATAAAAAGCTCTGTGACACCGTCAATATTAAACTCAGCTTTTCATCACCTTATTATCCACAAGTAAATAGATACATTGAATCCTCCAATAAAACATTGATGCAGCCTACAATTCACTGTAATTAGCCCAAAGCGTGCTAGCACATCACTCATCCTGAACTGAGTGCTCACCCAAAGCGCGCAAGGGTACCAGGGCCCTCTTTAGAGTTGCTTATCTAGAATGTTAGCATGATTACAAATATAATTCATGTCTATAACAAATAACCAATTAAACCACAGTGCATAAACTAGATCTAGATCTAAACATATAAAAGATTGACTAAAAATGATTGTAATGAAATTTACCATGCAAGAACCATATTTAGTGACATCTAACACCAATATCCAGCCAATATGATCCATTGTATTAAATACTGCAAAACATAGAAATTCATACATGTAAGATCTTGTTTCCATGGTTGTGCGCTAACAAATCCGAAACATAAATCTACAATCATCGGTATCTCAAAACTGTGTAAATTAATAAATATATATAGGGGTGGGGACTTTCCCTTCACCGCCTATGCACCTTCCAAAAATAGGCTACATGCTAATAATATCCATGCACCTTTACAAGAGAATACAAAAGCATACAAGTACTCTAATAATACATTTCCTATAGTTAAATCTAAGTAGAGAACCCCCTTGGTCTAAGTAGAGAACCCACATCTACATCCTCATCACCTCATTTTCCCACACCTTTACCTCTTCAATGAAATAAACCCCAAGTACGACAACCCACACCCACGCCTTAATCATCATCACATCCTCAACACGCACAAATGCCCTTATCTTCATCATCGCTTTAGCCTGCACCCTCAACTTTACCTACTTTACATTTTCATCTTGCACCTACACCTTCACTTTCATTTCCCTTTTTGAACACATCATCTACATTATCCACACCTAATCCACTACCCATGCCTTTATCTTCCCATTAACCTACACTATCTCTATTGCCTCCTACTACTATATTCACCGCACCTCTACTCTCACCGTGGTTAACCCGTACACTTCCATCTTCTGCATTCCCTTCTACTTCTCGCATTATCCCAAAAAATTTACCTGAGAAGGTGCAACCTAAGCCCAAAACCACACTACCTACCAAAAATTTAGTTAAACCTAATCAACTTCTAACTCCACCTCTAACAACGCCTCTTCCACAAAAGCCACCCACACCTTCAGCCAGACCAGATGCACCTTCAGCAACACATATTACACAGAAGTCACCTAAATCCCTATCCAAACCCACTCTCACTTCTCACTGCGATCCCTACCCAGGACTGTATCCTGTACCTTGGATACCTGTACCACATCAACCTTGTCTGGATAAACTATCAACCTTTGATGATGTAGAGTTTGTGCGCTCTTCAGCTTAGTCCCTTGTCACATTTTATATGTCTGTGTGCATTCAAATGCCACTACCACTTACCCAAAATGATATCATCATTACCTACACCCCACCTATACCTCATTTATCCTCATTTATCACTTTATCAAACTACCACTGACTCAGCATATCCCTTCCTCAGTTCCTAGTTTGAGGGGGATCACCTCCACCCATACTTGGGGCAAATTAACTCTCACTTATACATAGAGGCACCTACCTCTTGTTTTTGTCAGCAACGCTTATCAATTCAAGCTACATGATAAAAAGTGGCAAATGTAGACACCAAATTTAGGTCACAAGTACCATACTCCCCTGTCGACTCATTAATTCGACAATGCACATAGTCATGACCACCTTTCCCACAGTGATATTAATTTAATCACATTTAATTAAATTAATAGTCATCCTCACATTATCAATTAATTTAATTAATTTAATTAAGTTGATTTACACCTCACCTAGCCACCTCACCCAAGACTTATTCCTAGCCTATTAATTACCTAAGAATAAGTCCCTACTTATCCTAACCAACTAGGAATTAGCCTAGCCTTAACATTAATTCCCTATTTCTTCTCCAACAACACTCCTACATATCTAAGTGCCATTCTCTGCTTAAGACCCGCAATGAGGATTCAAATCATGCTAAAAATAGCAAAGATCAGGCTATTTTTGGTAACTTGGACTTATTCACCTTAACCGAAGAAGATTATCCCTCGACCGACGTCGATCACCTAACTATCATCAGTTAGGTTAAATAAGAGTTTCTAACTCTTTGTTTAGGTTATGAATCTGACTTCTTTGGCTTACGCTTTTTACATTCGAATGTTCAAGCACTCTAGTGACCTTGCCACCTTCCAGAGCCCATCACAACATTCAGACATCATTTGGTTCACCCATAGATTCTTCCAGGGCTCCAACACCCATACCAGGAAGCATTGTGCCGCCATGTTGCCATATTCACTCTAAATCACCACCTTTTGAAACCACCACCACCATCCACCTCCAGGCTACATTCAACAAGTAAGTGTTGTCTTTTCTCCATCATTTATAGTAGCTTATATTATTTTATTAAGCTATCAACCACACCCCTTTATTTATACCTTACGCAGATCTAATCCCTATTGCCTCTGGCCAACCTTCTACCCATTATACCTTCCATACCTTGCTTAAACCCACATATCAGTATCTCTGAGTCTTAACAAAAATCCTACAAACCTATTTAAATCCCCATCACTCTTTGTGCATTCATAGAGAGTGACCAATTCTCAAATTTTGAAATTTCCACCAAATTGCCCCTACTGACACCAGTCACCCAACCAGAGTTGGTCTATTCCCCTAGCTGGCATCAGTCACCTAATCGAAGTCAGTCTCTGAGACCGACAATTTTGCCTATAACCAGCAAGCACACAACTTCTTCAAAACAACCTAGAACCTTTCCCAGCCTTACCCACATCCTACCTATAGTCTTTATCAGACCTGCAGACCTGAACCAACCAACCAACCTTCTGGATTTAATCCTAACCTTGTCTGTTATGTTAAATTCACTTATTGTGTGTTATAGAAGATACCTAAATCTTTTCATCTATAGTAGGAATAATTGGTTTATCATTTCTTCTTGCATTAAGCTGTATGAAATAGAGGATTGAAAACCATTTGAGGAAGTGTCACGCTTCTTGGATCTATCCTTGCTAGGCAATATTTTGACTTTTTCTATTTAATACTATTTGGTGGTTTTGTTGTGTTTCTTATACAGGTAGTTCCTCCTAGCCAAAAGGAAGCTCTTGCATTTAGTTTGATCAAAAGTCTACAACGACGCAAAACCTTCTTCCATCTACATAACACAGGTATTCATCCTACACCCATTACCTACTTATTTGTTTTATCGTATTAATTTGAGGTGAAACAACAACATCAATGATATCCTTTTCTATAAAGGAAGAAATATTATATATAGTTCCCTTTAATATTTTATTGTATACATGCAACAATATTTTATTCTCTTGTGTCCATCTTTCCTTCCCGTTCAACTTTGTAAGTAAACACGCAACCATCCTTATGAAAATATCATTAAGCTTAACAATACTGAATGTGTGCCCTCCTTTCTTGTACTCAAACTCTACTTAAGTCCTCTTCACTTCGACGACATTGGCCGAGTCATCATCAAAAGAGATCCCAATATTAATCAAACTAGTATACTTTTCAATTAATTTTGCGGTAATGCGTATCCTTCTTCTTGCAATGTAGAAATAGTCCTTGTGCACGCGTGAAATTAACCATTGATATAATCTCTTAGGATTCCCAAATAACAGAAGCTCATATAGTTGCAATAGCTCGACCTTCTTCAACAACCTCTTCCCCTAGTCATCATAAATAGGCTTATCATCCAAGGTTCTTTCCTCCATTGGATGGACAAGTTCTATTACCATGTCGTGTGCCGTCAAATATGTCTGATCATTGTAATCACTCATGATCATGCCAATTACATGAGACACCCACTCCTTTCCCATCAATACCCCATCTAGGTACTACATTTCTGAGTACCATTCTCAATGACGTCTACAATAGGTTTTGGATTTGCTTTTCCCTTTCCCTTCTTCTTAGGTGATGCGGTCACTTCCTTCCTTTGTGCCATTTTTGTCATGTAAATTCAAAATATTACCTTGTTCCTTGTTATCCTTAGTACTCTAAACCTCTTGCCACAAACCTCTCGAACACTATTATTACACTTCTTCGTTTGAACCCTGTATGTTGTGCCCTATTTTTTGAAACCTTAAAACCGAAGAATTATTGTTTCCTTCCAAATCTACTTCACTCCATCTCAAACTCTGGGGTTCCCTCCAATGGAACTCACTCTTTCGACAGTCATGTTCTCCTCCACCCTCTGGTTCATGATTCTTCACCTTGGCACTCGATTTCTCTCAAAATTTCTCAAGTTTTCCCTCGGTCGCACAAAGCATTCTCAAATTTCATGTAAGGCAAGGTGAAAATGATTCACCCTGACATTCAATTTATAGGCATTCAAATTTTACTCGCATTAATTTCTTTCCAACTACCACCGTATTACTGCATTTAATTTAGGTTTTCTGCTTTTCCTATCTTCTTTACAGTTTTCATTGTGCTTAATTTGTGTTCATCGTGCACTCCAGCTACAACCTTCTAGCACACAAACTACTCTGACCGGATACCTCCTTTCACGTGCTCCATGTGCCAAAGTACATCAACCTCTGCACCTTATAACAAGTAGCTATCTATACCGCTACCTACCTCACATTACACTACGCGCTCATTCACCATACGTGGATTTTCCTTTGGCATTTTCATTATTATCATCATTCTCCCTATATTCCAGAAACCAACATCAACATTAACACACGCGATCCTTTAAAACCTAAATCTTCTCAACTCACTTCTACATGCTTTTGCTTATAATCCACCCCACCCTAATTATATGCACTATCCTCTACACATGAAATCACTTAGATAGTAATCAGCTACAGGCGTGCACACACGCTTATTAGAAAAAAATGCTGAACTAAATTGACAAAGCATTGCAACGATGAAAGGAAACACATATAAAGAAAATGCATTAAAGGGAAATCTAATCTAACTTACAATATTGACTTATTACAAACACCAAGAAGAATTATTTATAGTAGCACTTCAGCCTACTCCCATTGAAGTAATCAGGCAATAAGGTGCCATCCAACACCTGTAATTGGCAACTGTCTGATTCCAATATCTTCGTTACAACAAAGGGTCCCAACCAATGAACATTCAGCTTTCCAAGGTGGCAAGCAAACTTAGAATCATACAAAAGAACTATTTTACAACCTCAAATACCTTATTCCGGATATGTCTACCATGTCAAGCTTTCTATCTTGATTTTTCTATCTTCTGACTCCATCGAGCAATAGTGATCCTTTCATCCAATTGCATCAATTTTTGTATGCACTCGTCAATAAATAATTCATCATCCAGTCCTCCTAAGTGCGCAATACATAGGGATGGCATCATAAATTCTATAGGCAATACAACTTCCACGCCAAACAGCAACTAAAAGGATGTGGCCTTATTTAAGCATTTGTAAGTTGTCATGTATGTCCAAAGGATAGTAGATAGTTTATCATCCCAGTCTTTCCTTACAACATCACAAATATTTGTCAATGTATGTCCCAAAATCTTGTTAAAAGCCTCAATAGTACCATTAGCCTATGAGTGATAGGGTGTTGTCTTGCGGTGTGCCACCATAAACTCAACCAATAATATTCTGATAGTCTCATTCAAAAATTGTGTTCCTCTATCACTTCTCAAGCTTAACAAACATCTATACCTGTTGATAATATTTTCCCATAGAAATCTTGTTATTGTAGGTGTTGTGTAATCCTTTTTAGGTGTTGCTTTTGCCTACCTTGTAAGATATTCTATAAAAGTTATAATGTAGCATGTGTCATTCCTACACGTGGGTGGGGAAAAAGGACCCACAAAGTCAATCATCCATTTCTCAAAAGGTTCAACACTTGCAATAGGTCTCAAAGGCATCTCACCTCTGGTTCTTGGCTTCCCATGGTGCTGAAAAATATCAGATCCCTAGACATAATCCTTGGCATCCTTGTATAAAGTTTCCCACCATAATCCATCCATTAGAATATTGTGCACAATGGCATATCCCACATAATGACCTCGTGTAATTCCACCATGAGATTTTTCCATAATTACCTCATGCTCATGCTCCAGTACACACCGACGTGAAACTTCATCACGACCAAGTTTGTACAAATCTCCACTTATCAACTGGTAAGGTGTTGAATGTATTGCAAGTTGCTTATTTTCTAATGTCTTCATTCCCTTAGGCTCCTATCCGGTGCACACAAATATTGCAATGTCTTCTAACTCGATGGCTGTGTGATTAAATCTAAATATTTGTGCATCTGACATTACATCTTCAATGATCTGCGCATTCTCGACAGAGTTGATCCTCGACAAATGATCAAGCCCTGAGTTACTTTTTCCTGGTTTGATAACAACTGTAAACTAAAATTCTTGAAATAATAGTATCCACCTACAAATGTGCTCTTGTAAAATAGGATTGTTCACCAAGTACTTAAGCACCATATGATCTATGAAGAATATAAACGGTGTAGCTAATAAGTATTTCCTGAACTTGTGCAGTGTGTAAATCATGGACAAAGCTTCACGCTCAGTAGTTGTATAATTTTGTTCAACGAGTGTAAACTTCATGCATCTACAATTCCTTCACTTGGTTGTGCTAACACAGTGCCAATCATCATTCCAGAAGCATCGACATGAACATGAGACGGTTTGTCCCAAGAGGGAAAACGTAAAATGGGCATAGTAGTAAGCCTTTCCTTTAGCGTCTCAAACACTAGCTATTACACCTCACCCCAATATAATTTTCCTTTAAACTTCAATAGTTCCTCCATGGGTGCGACAATATTTTCATATCCCTTAATGAATTTCTTGTAATAACCTGTATGACCAAGAAATACATGCAATTCACTTTGATTGTCAGGTTCTTACAATCCCAAGATCATAGTGACCTTGACGGGGTCTACCAACAAGGCTTCTTTACAAATAATATGTCCTAACAAAGAGCCAAAGGGTGTTGCAAAGTCACATTTCTTAATATGCAAGGAGATGTTTAACTACATGCATCTTTCAAACATAAGTCTTAAATTTTCACAATGATCCTTAACCAGACCATACATTGTCCAATCATCAAGATATACCTATAAAATTTATGAATGAAATCTTGAAACACTTGTATAACAATGCAGGCGCATTCTTCAGTCCAAAGGGCATAACTATGTATGGAAAAATTCCCCACTCAATGGTGAAAGTTGTCTTCTCCTGATCTTCCTTTGATAGCACTTGATGTTACCCCAAAAATCCATCAGTAAAAGAGTAGATTTCGCGCCCTGCTATGCCTCCAGGATCTCTTCAGTGAATAGGGTAGGGAAAGGATCAGTAACACATAAATCATTTAATTCTCTATAGTCCACACAAATCCTTATCCTCCCATCCTTTTTAATGCTTATCACCACATGACTAACCCACTTTGATTCCTTAATGGGCTCAATGATTCTAGATTTTAGCATCTTGTCAATTTCTTCCTTTACCTTAATGCACAGATTAGGATTCATCATATAAGGCCTCTTCCTAATCGGGTGCACACATTCTTTAAGTTTAATTTGCATCTCACCTAAAGAAGGGTTAATTCCCTTCAATTCATGATAGCCTCTAGGGAATAAGTCATGAAAGTCACGTAATAGCTTTATAATATTTACGACCTCCTGTTTCGAATAATAATCACCAATAATGGCCTCTTTAAGCTCTGTATCTAACCCAATGTTAACCTTCTTCATTTTCATAAGCTCGTGATACATGTGTGCCTTATCATCTGTTCTTTCCATTACCTCATGCGTACCTTCAGTGTGGCTAACACCTAGGTTATTGTCCTCATCCTCTTCACCATCTATCAAGCGTCCCAATTACCCTTTTCTTTTTCTTCTCAGGTACTGACCATTTCTTTCTCTTCACTCTCTTTAAGGTCAAGGTACACCTCTAAATCCAATTTTCCAAACATATCCACCAAAATCTCCTCAGACTTCACGCTATCCCCTTAAGTAAGGTGCTTCATAAATTCATATCTCCAAGAACAACATTCATTTCATCTAAAGTCATGTTTTCTCCCTTATGCTTCAACGCCCTTAACACATTTGCTAAACATGAGATCATGCCATCCATAACATCCATTTTTTGTGCCATCAACTTCCCCAATTCCTTAATTCTATCACCATGAGGATCTAAAGCTGCTTTGAGCGTGTCATGCTTTTCTACTAACATCACCAACCTCTCCTCACGCCTAAAAGTCTCATTATTATTTAATGCAATGACTGCATCCTCCTCTTCTAATGTCCTTGTTTTAATAATGCTCACATGTTCCTCACACAATTTCAGTGCCAAAATTTCCATTTTCAACTTATCTCTCAATGTATCAAGGATGGCATCATACTCAACTATCTTCCACGCTATCTACTTCTTTACTCTGTCTTTTCTCACTGTATCCTCTTTCTCCTTTTCTGTAGTTTTTTCTTCCATACTTGGTCCATTCGCACTAGTTCCTACATCCAATAGTAAGTGTACCAAGCATCGTAAATAATGTAGGGATGAGGGAAACACACCAATTACATGTTCATTATATTGTGGCCTCACCTTTAATATCTCCTTCCCAATCTTCTCTGCTTTATTCTCTGCCTTCTCTTTCACTTATTTTAGGCTCACCATTTCCTCTTCCTTATCCTTCTTGTCTTTGAGAAAAGTTCTTAAGGTAGTTTCCTTATCAATATTTTGATGCACGACCTCTGCAATTATCTTTGTCAACACATTATTTGTTTGTTCATCTGAGAAATCCGTCTGCTTGATGGTCACGTTTCTAGAATGCAGAGGTTTATTTGTTATTTTTGACACACATGACTCCTTGCACACATCAAATACAAGATTATCCATGTGATTCTGCATAATCCATGATAATTACTTTCTGGTGTACATATTTTCCATCTTCGGATCCATTAACTCCCATCCATATATTTGTTCCTTCGGAATAGTAGTCTGGAACCTAGCACGCATAATTCTTAAAGCGTCATTGATGTACCCGATATTATGTGTCTGCACCATCTCCTCATCTCTTTGCTTGATAGTGCGCTCTCCTATATTTTCATGTGTGTCTATGCCCTCTTGATTCTCTTCTCTAGTTTCCCCCTTAGGTCCACTAATTGGGTGTGCAACATTGTCCTCTATCTCCATATCTACACCAACATATCTCTCTTCCTCGCACTCATGTATGCTAGTGTTGAGGAATTTTGTCTCAAACTGTGGTTGCTCACCACCAACCCCTTCATCTCTCTTAACTTAAAGGCTAGGCATAGAAACCTCATTGGGTGTGCCCCCACTTGATGAATTTTCTTCATCATTATCCTTCACTGGGATGTACTCGTGATTTTTATTCATTCTTCTTCACGCGTGGTGGCCTTCTTATAGGCTGGGAAGTCCCAACGTCCAAATCCTCATTCTTACACGCCTACAAAATTTTATTCTGCCATCATCTAGCGTAGTAATATCCTCGTGTTCTTATTCCCTCTCAAAAACATTCTCTAAGTCTTGCTTGACTTGCCTAGGAGGTGTCTCTTTCAGCGGCCTCTTTGTGGCCACACTCTGTTTACCTTTTAGAGGACCTGGTAGTGAAAAGTCCTCGCCTACAATGAATTTTCCTTCCTTGAACCTCGGCCTTAAACACACATATACACGTGTGGGTTCAATTTTCTCTACTGTCATAACCTCTGGAGTGATATCGATATCATCCGAATCCATTTTTTCCACATACGCATCCTTATTAGGGTAGACATATGTTTTGCGCAAAATATGGATATCTACGTCTACATTTTTGACATAAAACTTTAGTTTCCATGTGTTATGTAGCCGATTCACTAAATATTTAAAATAATGTGTTGTGAAAGAGAAATGTAACTTACACCAAGGGCTCTTTTCACCTGTCTTCATGTAAAAATGACCAAAGAAAAAATGTTGATAAGTCGCGAACTTCACCTACCCCTCTAATACACTTGACAACTCTCATGTTATGTGTCATTCCACTTCAAATGCCCGACACATCTTTATGTACCATTTCTCATAGCATTGCTTGTAGGTACCATAAATTGAGTTGTGGCACATATAATTCACAAACTTCTTCATTGGGTACTTGTTCTCCATGGGGTACTCCCATAATTTCTCCTTCATGCCATTGGGCACACCAATATCACAAAACACAATCAGAAGTAAAATGGCACCCCAAGTTATCTTCTCACCTTTATTTGCTTGGATGCGTGCTTCTGCCACTAAGCTCTCTACAATATAACATGCAATGTTATAATATGTTTTGTTCGCCATTTTGTGCGCTGTGTATAACCAGTGCTTGTTCACCTCCTTCCACCTCTCTAAGGTGCCCAACTTACAACTGACTAGTCACACCACTACCCTTGTAACTAGGTATTATACGTTTCTAACATTGGAATCCTAACCTCCCTTCTAGTAATGGAATACGATGGTCATTGCCTCTACTTTCTCATCATCAGAAATATATCCCATAATTTCTGACCCATAGTCACGCAAACCTGTAACTTTGTGACCAACTTTGTTGTAACTCGCATTCGTCTCCCCACGAAGTAAAATAAATTCTCATGTACTCACGACATAAGCCACTTGTTATGTTTGTGGAGCCTGTTTTCATGTTAGAGTGTGGTACACCTTCTATGTGTTACACTCAGGTATTTTTACGGCGGTCCCGCTCGCTGGTGAGCGGGTCAAGGGGGTTCGGGGGCGAAGCCCCCGAAGCAAATTTTCATGGGTGGTTTATTACCCCATGGGTAATGGGTAACCGTTATGGGTTGTTTTTGGGCCCATGGTTTGTTGGGTACCCATTGTTTTGATACCCATAGTTTTTGCCCATTGTTTTGATACCCATGGTTTTTTTCCCATTGTTTTGATACCCACGGTTTTTGCCCATGGTTTTGATACCCACAGTTTTGTATCAAATTGCTTAAGCAATTGTCTATTTATATGGTATTATGCATATGATAGATATAAAAGCAAATGTATTGTAGATGTGCTTTGAATTCGGGTGTGAATTCTGTAGAGTTTGTTGAGCATAGCTCTAAATGGATTTGGGTAGTGTATTGAGAGAGTGGAGGCTTGTAATAAAATTTTAGTAAGTGATTCTTGGTGGACGTAGCCCAAATTGGGTGAAGCATGTTAAATCTTGTCTCTTTGTGTTGTGTTATTTATTTTGCACTTTTATTTGAGATATGTAATATTTTTTGCATATTAGTTTCTACTATTGCGATTCTGTAAGGGATTATTCTGCATATTTTATCTCTTATTCCCTAACACCACTGGTACAAATGGTCTAGATTTCTAAAGAATGATAGCTCATACAACTTCATCACTCTGACGCTTTCCAATAGTTTGTATATCAAATTATCCATCACCCTTTTCCCATCAATAGTCCTCTTGTTCGTCTTCAATATGGTCTCTACTTTTAAGTCCTTAATAGTTTGTTAAGTCTAGTGATTCAAATCGCTAATCTTGCATTTGGCTAGCTAGGACGTCCAGGACCTTCCTGTTAGGAAATAAGGGATAAAATATGTGGAACAATCCCTCAAAGAATTGAAACCGTAGAAACTAATATGCAGAAAATATTATAGATTTGAAATAAAAGAACAGAATAAAAAGAACACAATACAAAGAGACAATATTTAACGTGGTTCACCCAATTTGGGCTATGCCCACCAAGAATTACTTACTCAAATTTTATTACAAGCCACCGCTCTCTCAATACAATACTCAAATCTGTTTGTAGCTATGCTCAACAAACTCTACAGAATTCACACCCGAATTCACGCACATCTGCAATGTTACATCAACCCTACCATATGCACAAAACCACATGAGTAGAAAATTTCTTAAGCAATTTTACTATATCATGGATATCAAAACCATGGGCCAAAACCGTCCCATAAAATTATGGGTCAAAAACCACCCATATGAGAAGAGCAGGAATCCTGAAATATCATGCACATTTTTCGAGGCCAAACAATTTTCTCGCCTGGCCCCAAAGTCTGGTGAGACAAATGTGGAAATTGTATAGTACTTTTAGTGTATAGTCTTCAACCCTTTCACACATAAAAACATGATAAATAGAATAACACTTTCACACATAAAAACATGCTAAATAACATAACACTTCCTTCAATTACTTCCACTGGGTATTGCATCTCTGTAAACCACTCTTGTGGTTCCTCTTCAATTACAAGCTCCTTCACCAAAACTCTCCTTGGTACCATTTACTCTGCTCAAGTAATATTTTGCTCTGAAAACTACAATCTTTCCACTACCTTGCCCTTTCACTCCTCGATCCCCTCTAGTTCTTCATATTTCTCGTGCCCTAATATGCCCTAGCCACAAACCTACCTACTTAAAACCCTAACCGTGCAAACCTTCTTTCCTCACCCACCTAACAAAATCAAACACACCTTCATGCAGAGCTCTATCAATGTTGTGTCGTGAATTCACTTTTTTTCCGTTCAACCAATCGCTCTTTACTCTTCACACTTTGTCGCACTTCTTAGCTCAATATCTCCAAGGATGCAAAGTAAAAATAATGTTGCAAGTACGTATTTTATAGGTTTTTTAAAAAACCCCACATTAATTGCTCATCAACTACGAGGCATTAATTCTGATCCTTCACGCTTCCATGCATCACGTCGTATTCTTTCATGCCTCAGTCATAACCTTTTATGGTGCCCACTACTTTTCGGCCACAAACCTCCTTACACGCACTCCCTTGCGCTGAAGTACTTCACCACTATGCCTCATACCAAGTAATATCTTATGTTGTTGCTTACCTCATGTTACACTACATGTTCATCTAACTACGTGTGGTCTTCAATATGAGAAAACATCATTGGGATTCTCTTCAAAACCATCTTCACTTTGAACACCTATAATTTCATAATGCACACCAATTTGTATCAAGGCACCAATCACTTATTATTTATGATCCACCCAAACTAAAAGTATGTGCGGTCATCTGCGAATGAATCCAATAGGTAGTAATCAGCTAAAGGTACACAAGCCTTCTTATTACAACAAAACACTGAACTAAATTGACAAAGCATATCAACGCTAAAATGAAACACATATAAAGAAAATGCATTAAAGGGAAACCTAAGATAAAATGGCTATACTACCTTATTACAAACACCAAGAAGACTTATTTATAGTAGGGATTTAGCCTACTCCCATTGACTAATTGGGAAACAAAGTTTGATCCAGCACTTGTAGCTAACAAGTGCCTGATTCCAATATATTTGTTACTACAAATGGTCCTAACCAATGAAATTTCAACTTCCCAGGGTGGCACACAAACTTTAAATCATACAAAAGAACTATCTTTCCAACCTCAAATTCCTTATTCTGAATATGTCTATCATGTCATACTTTCATTCTCGATTTTTCTATCTTTTGACTCCATTGAGCAATAGCACGCCACTCATCCAGCTGCATCAATTTTTCTATGCACTCTTCAACAACTTGTTCATCATCCAATCCTCGTAGGCGTGTAATACACATGGAGGGAATCATAAATTCTATAAGAAATATATCTTCTGTTGCAAACACCTTCTGAAAGTGTGTGGCCTTGTTCAATATTTTGTAAGTAGTCCCGTATGCCCAAAGTACAAAAAATACTTTATCATCCCAGTCTTTCCTTCCAACATCACATATTTTTGTCAATGTGTGTCCTAATATCTTGTTGAAAGCCTCAATAGTACGATTAGCCTGTAGGTGATAGGGTGTTGTCTTGTGGTGCGCCACCATAAACTCATCCAAGAGAATTCTAATAGTCTTATTAAGAAAATGAGTGCCCCTATCACTGGTCAAGCTCAACGGACATCCATACATACTGATAATGTTTTCCCAGAGAAATATCATTGTTGTAGCTTCCATCAAATCCTTTGTAGGTGATGCTTCTATCCACATTGTAACATAGTATGTACAAGTTATAATTTAGTTTGTCTCAATCCTATGCACAAGTGGGGAAATAGGACACACAAAGTCCATCGCCCATTTCTCAAAAGGTTCAACACTTGCAATAGGTCCCAAAGGCATCTCATCTTGGGTTCCAGGTTTCCCAAGACATTGACAATGATTACATGCCTTAACATATTCCTTGAGATCCTTATACAAAGTTTCCCACCATAATCTAGCCATCAAAATCTTACGTGCGGTGGCATCCCCTGCATAATGACCTCCTGCAATTCCACCATGAGGTTCTTTCATAATTTCCTCGTGCTCATGCTTCAGCATACATCGATACAAAACTTCAGCATGACCAAGTTTGTATAAATCTCCACTTATCAACCGGTAAGGTGTCACTCATATTGCAAGTTGTTTCTTCTCTAATGTCTTCATTCCCTCAGGCACCTGGCTAATGCGTAAAAATATTGCAGTATCTTCCAACTCGGTGGATGCATGATTCAATTTAAAGAGATGTGCATCCAACATTGTGTCCTCACTAGAATTGATCCTCGACAAATGATCATGCCCTAAGTTACTTTTTCCTGGTTTGACAACAACTGTAAATTGAAAATCCTAAAATAGTAGTATCCACCTGCAAATGCATCCTTGTAAAACATGATTGTTGACCAAATACTTAAGTGCCATATGATCTATGAAGAAAATAAATAGTGGAGCCAATAAGTGTTATCTAAACTTGTGTAGTGCATAAATCATGGAGAAAGCTTCATGCTTAGTAGTTTTATAATTTTGTTCAACCGGTGTCAACTTCTTACTTGTAAAACAAATTGGGTGGCCCATTATTCCTTCACTTGGTTATGCTAACACGAAGCCAATCTCCATTCCATAAGCATCCACATGAACATGAAATGGTTTTTCCCATGAAGGGAAGTGCAAAATAGGTGCAGTAGTCATCCTTTCCTTCAATGTTTTAAACGGCAGCTGTTGCGCCTCACCACAATAGAATTTTCCCTTAGCCTTAAAAAAATTCCTCCAGGGGCGCGACAATTTTTGCGTAGCCTTTAATGAATTTCCTGTAATACTTGTATGAACAAGAAATCTGTGTACTTGACTTTGATTGTTAGGTTCTTCCAATCCCAATATCACAACAACCTTGGTTGGGTCTACCAACAAACCTTCCTCACAAATAATATGCCCTAACAAAGTGCCAAAATGTGTCACAAAGATACATTTCTTAATATTCAAGGAGATGTTTAACTTCTTACACCTCTAAAACATAAGTCTCAACTTATCACCAATAATGGCCTCTTTAGGCTCTGCATTTATCCCAATGTTAACATTTTTTGTTCTCATAGGCTCATGATATGTGTGCGCCTTTGCATCTGATGCATCCATCACTTGGCACATACCTTCTGTGTGGTTAACATCCAGGTTATTATCCTCATCATCCTCATCATCTACAACACATACTAGTTTATCCTTTTCCTTTCATTCCCAAGCGCAGACCATTTCTTCTTCTTTTGTCTCTTCAAGATCAAGGTGTGCCTCCAAATCCAACTATCTAAACATTTATAACAGAATCTCCTCATCCTTTGCATTATCCCCCAAAGTAAGGCACTTCATAATCTATAGTGCTTCATTGACCGAAGGCTTAATAGAAAAGTAATCAAAAGTATGAATCATACCTGAGGTATCTAATGCCAATTAAATGTCTCTCGTGTCAACTCTACATGGACATACCATACACGTATGCAACCACCGAGGGTTGCATAGAACTTATGTACCAAGAGTGATGGTTGTAAGGTTTATTGCCTCTCGGTCCAGAGTCTCTCACACTTTTGAACGTGGTGTGAAGTAGAATCCTACACATGGAATTCACATATTTGTGAAGGTACATTGCTCCTTAGAAACTTGGTAGAAAGGACAATTCTCATCTCGCGACATTCCAAAAGGTTGTCTCTGTGTGTATCTAACCAACGTTTTATTGTCCCAAGCAGGGTATAAACCATCATATTTCTTTTGTTGACCTCATCCTTCCACTGAGCTTCTATGGCGCAGAAAAATACATCAGGGTTCCCCTCACCAGTGTACCAAGGTACCTGATTATGACTCAAGTGTCGAATAGTGCACGACTTGATCATGTAAGTAACTATATTCTTAACCTCACACCTAATTACTTCATACATCTCATTCACCCAGTTGTCACAAGAAACACTTGTAGTATCACTAACTAAATGATCATCATCCCATTGTATCACTCCTTCCTTAAATGGCTCAATCACCTTAGGGTCTTTGATTATATGCACATATATCATGTTCAAGTCCTCATCACTCAAAGGATCAACATACGGGGCAGCCTTTGCATTTGTTAAAGGTATACTAATGCGCTCTTCTTTGTTCTCAAAGCTAATGTACCCCTTGTTGAAGTGCAAATCTGCATTACTCCTATAACACCAAGGGTGCCCAAGTAACATTGGGAAACTATCTGCGACTACAAGTTCCAATACTTTAAATTCCCCAGTAAACTTGTCTCCCGGAATCATAATGGTGGCATCTTTAAATACTCCAATAGGATTAGCCCTAGTTCTATTTGCCATATGCAACACATTCGAAGAAGGCTGCAATGGTGGTCTTCCCATTTGATTCCAAGCATCCAATGTGAGTACATAAACTTTTGTACTTGTATCTATCCGAATATTGCTCAGAATCCATCCATCTATGACCACGTTTAATGTTATCTCCTTGTCATACTCATGATTGTAGGGAGGTAGATTCACATGGAGGATCTGCCTCTCGTGCTCATTACTTGTGCATGGTACTTTTTCTCTAAACCATTATCCTAACATAGGGATTATGTTCTCCTGACGCAAAATTCTAAAGACTTCCTTCAAATCATCTATGTCTTTCTACAAAATTTCAACATTCTAACCACGCTCCAACATGCGTGCCTTCTCTTTTAAACTCTGAATCTCTCCCTGCAAATTCCTAATGACATCCATAGTCTCTAGGTAAACCTCTTTCTAATGTTCAGTACTTTGCATTGATCACTTCTTGCTTTGTTATAGTTGGCTTATACTTCTGAGGTTCACAGGTACGCGTAACCTCAATGCTTGTAGTAACTAGCAGAGGTTGTAATTTAGAATGAAGCCCAACCTTCGACATCCATTCATCTCCATCTGCGCACTGAATCTTAATCATAGTTACTCCCTTATCTTGGTTGTGTTGTTTGCTCATATGCTCATATAAGTTAAGACATTATTCAAATTTATGTTGTTTTCCACACCATGAGCAAACCACATTCCTGAGGGCACTCACACTGATTGATTAGGAGATCCACAAGTAAAACAAGTTCCTCTAGGAAATCCTCCTCTTCCACCACTGTGACATCGTCCTCTATATCCACCACAGAATCCCCTATACTTGTCATCCCCATTACTGCGCCCTTCATTATGTTGTTCTTCTTGTTCCTCAGATCCACTTGCTACACCAGTCTGACGCACTCTAGTTTCAATGGCTTCGTGTATGTGATCAATCACTTTGTAGTTAACTGTATCATGAGTATAAGTTTTGTAAATTTTACAATAAATGGTTACATTCTTATGGATCGCACACTGTAAAAGAGGACATCTACTCGTATCATGGTATAAGTGACAAATCTCACAATCCAGCAACATGGCGCACACTGACTCAAGACGGAAACTATCTTTAGTGTGTTCTTCAAACTCACAATATGTACACCAAATTCCACTGCATGTCTCATGAGATGAATTAATAAAGAGCTTATCCAACTGTATTCAGCCATAGCTGCAATTTGCGCTTTTAAGAAACATGGGCTCACTCTAGTGTCCACACTCCTAACTGCCTTAGCGCGTAGAGCTACCTCCAAAGCGTCACACGGATCTAAAAAATTCTTATGAGATAGCACCCTTCTAAAAGGAGTCAATAACCCTCCAACAAACCACCTTGCATGTTGAATAGGATGTATGTCATAAGATAACTTTGACAACAAAGCCTTAAACTACGCATCATATTCTAGAATGCTTTTGGATAAGCCCTACTTAATGTCCTTAAGCGCACTGATACTTTTCTACTCAAAATTAGGAATATGGAACTCCACCAGAAATGTAGAGCGTAAAGTATTGTAATCCACTGCATTCTAGTGTGGGTCATGCTTTCTATACCAGCTATGCACACGGCCTTGAAGAGTAGTAACAAAATGAATTTCATTTCTATCTGGAGCAATGATTCCTTTAGCACGCCATAACAACTTGTACTTGTGTACATGTTCTGTAACATCTTCAATACCTATATATTCTAGCAAGTGGAGAGACATCTCATAAAACAAATGCTGAGGTTGAAGAGGGGGTTGTCAGGGATGTGGGGTTTGTCCTCCAGATCCAGAACCAGAACCACCACCAGTATTTCCTCCACCACCATAACCACATGATCCACTTGATCCTGAGCCTCCTGAGCCTCTGGAACCACCTCTTATAGTGGGCGTCAAGCCATTAGATGTACTTCCTTTCTTTCAAACAGTGGTACAAAACTTAACTCCAACGGTCTGAGAAGTTGTATTGCTTCCAGATGTGTTCCCAATATTCTGCATGCCCAAACTCTTTCCTAATGACGTACTAGAAAATATTCCTCCAATTAGTCCTCCAAATAGAAAATATGTTGTCACCTGTGATGCCATAGATGTTGTCTAATGCACTTCTTGTATTTCAATGGAAAATGATAACTACCTGAAACCTATTGGATTACCTACACTCAGCTTGTTTATCAATAGTTACTTGTGGAACTCGAACACTAAGCACAAGGGCTAGGTTACGCTAGGTCGAGATCAGATGCGTGCTCACATGGTCCTCAATATTTCTTTATTAGATGCACTCTCATCAGAAGTAAGATGGGATTCTCTACTAGTACTTTCCTAAGTGGGGGAGAGCTTGTTGCTTTGGCTCCACATCTTCCACGCGAGCTTCAAATCCTTCATGAGACATCATCCTCCGCAACTCCACAGACTCCTCAATATCATGCTTCTTTACCAATTCCCTTTCCTGCACCTCATTATACTTAAGCCTCCTTTCTTCTCTCTACCTTTCTGCCTCAAGGTACGCCAACTTTCACCACACATGCCCCTACCCCTACACACGGTGGGGTGTTTAGCTAGGCATATGAAGGTGCTCTAAACTCAGCACCACTATCAACATCTTAATAGACAAAGGCACAACGCAAAGATAATATCCTCTAGGTTCGTACAAGAATTTAAACTCAGCAACTTTCAGACAAGTATACATAGACACAATGTAATCCAAAGTATAACTACACACACCACTAGCCTAACAATGATCTATAACACGTGTCCAAGGTTCATCTGCATCAAATAAAGTATGATACTCTTCCTACGTCTAAGTCATTTGTCTATAACACTAGCTCTTCTTTGATGCATACACAAACAACCACTCGTACAAATCTATTGGAAAAAAAAAAGAACAACTCATAAAGCTCATGATAAAGATGTTCTTCAACCCACACGCATCCATTGAAATCAGGTCCAGAGCCATATATTTGTTCAAACTGATCTTGTCCATCAATAACCCAATCTTCAATAGCCACAAGAGTCAACCAATACGCCATCATTGTACAACATCATGGTAAACAATTTGAAAAGAGCTCCTTGCAATGGAACCAAAATGTAGTCTTATTTTCTCACTCAACAACTCTAGATGCATTGTCACATCACTCAAATAGATCTGAGCACTCACCCAAAACATGCAAAGGTACTAGGCCCCTCTTTGTTACTATCTTACCACGGTGTTAACATGCATATTCATACTAACTAAGTCTCAAAGTGCATATCCCGTTCTAAGAATCAGATCCGTGAACTCAAATTGGAAACACACATAAAAAAGAACATGTAGATCACATAAATATTAATATCAAATTTACCATGTAATAACCAATAACAGAGACATTGATAACCAATATCCATCCCCAATGATCCATTATATTAAGTCATGACATAATCCATAGCTGAATACATCATAATTACCATCACAAAGTCATGCACGCAAAATCATACCAGCATAACTTTGTTCCTATATGTCTACCTAGTCACCCAAAACTGTTCAAATCAATACATATATATGGTGGGGACTTTCCTTTCACTGCCCATGCACTATCAAAATAGGTTACATGCTTAAAATAACCACGCGTTGCTACAAAAGCAACTAAGGAAGCATGCAAGTTTTTCCTAATAGACCATCTATTAATAACACTAAATATGCATCCTATTATTAGCTCACCTCTACATGATGCTTGTACTTCTTGTTCCCAAAATAACCTTACGTGACCTCCAAGTCTTCATGCCCTCGATCTAGTGCGTGCTTAGTACTCCATCCTATTTTTAGCCAAAAACATGCAAAAACGGCCAAATCATGAACTTTCTCCTTCTTGGCGCGAAACTACAGGGCACAAATCTGTCACACCCTTGTGCTTACTTACACACCTCCTACTTCCGTGCCAATACCACCTGCGCCTTCAACAACTAGGCAAGATTTCACCAGCCCAACAACCTAAGAAGAGTACTAGATTTTCTTACGTTACGGTTACACATTTATTGTAGAAAGAAAAGCTGCTAACAGACCAAGTATATTGAAACATCATCAGGCATGCATATTTGGTAACATTAAAAACAACTGCCCCCATTCAGAGATTAGAAACCTAAAATATTTTTGAAAACCTAAGATTCTATTTATGTTCAGCCAAATTGCAGAACTGATACTAGATCTGCTACATATTTGTTGCAAATGTGTTTTCATCAAGTGCTCAATTCAAAAAACTGGTTTTTTCTCAATCTTTATCCACTTCTTGCCTTAATTCTATACTGTCAAAATTTCCCCTCCATAACTTCAAAGACCTTGAGGTTTTCTGCTTACTCTTACACGTTCCATGTTTATTTTCTTCTAAGAGGTTACCATTTCGGAGGTCATCAAGAAGCTGCTCCATAGGTGGTTGTTAAGGTACACCATTCATTTGAACAATTTCAAGGAGCTGTGGCAGCAGATAAGCAATTTTGCCCCATGGATATCCCTCTCGTTTGTGTTTTATTTGTTATATTTGAATGGTAAATGTACGTGGCTAGCTTTGGACTTGCTTTCTGCTTTAGTGCCATAGACAACCATTTTTTTTTTGTTATCACATTAATTACAAACTTCTGTGTTGTTTTTCTTGAAACCCGCAATTTAGAGCTTATGTCCTATTTGAAAATTGTGGCATGGGGACAGAAAAATTGCTATCATATTCTATAACCCATTATGATAGTCATTAATGGCCTAATAATGGAAACATTTGAAGATTTTGATGGTCATTTCCATCCCTTTTACTCCTTGGTAACTGTATACACAGTTATAAACATACCTTTACCTGCAAATAAATATTAAAAAGGAAAATGAATAATTCTTTCCTCCTTGGTACATGTATACACAGTTATAAACAGACCTCTACCTGCAAATTGTTGTCCCAAAACTTTCTAATTGATCCACACCAAGTGCATTTTCTTTCCTAATGTTTTGATGTGGATCTATAAGGTTTCAAGAAATCCTTGGTAATTGATAGTCTAGTTCTCCTGTCCAAGTTGAAATGATGAAGCAACAACATTTATTTACAATAAGGATGGTCCAATACCTAATAACAACGGGTTGAAAGAATTCTTTCACAACTCTTGAAGAGGACATAAATGAAACTAGTGATATATTTTCATTGCTCCACTAAGAATTCAAATGACAAAGCTCTTGGTGGCTTTTTCTAGGAATCCTCAACTACCTGCTAAATATTGAAAACAAAATTTAACCTGACTTTTGGCAATCGTGCCTTGATTGAAGACATAAAGACTGGTTATGAGCTTAGCCATAAAGAATTGTTTTGTGCCGCATTTTTTCAAATCAATCTTCACTGGGGCATTTCAGCCACAGTCGTATGCTTCTGTTGATGCATCATTCTAGCTCGTTAGCTAAAACCGGAGATTGTTAATCAAATGAGTCTTGACACTATACTAGTAAAATAATAAAATCACTTCTGAATATCAGATTCAATATCCATCATGTTTAAATCCTATGGCAACATCACAAATAGGTTGAATTTTGTTTTATCCTTTATCTTCCAATGTAATGTCCCCAATGGGATAATTTCTAGCCCCAAACGGAACAGCTACAAATCCGATCTATAACAACAGTTTATAAAAGGTACACTTGAAAAAAATAATGAAGATCTGAATTTTTACAAGGAAAGGAGATGATTGATACTCAAAACTGATTGAAAATCATCCAAATCTTTAACCCAACAATTCAGAATTTATTATAGACGAAATAACACCAAAAATATAATGTTTCTGATAAAGAAAAAGTGCTGAAAAAATTACTAAAGTCTTCAAAAAATCAGCTTACAGACAAGGCTGGAAAAAAGTTTCCAAAGCCCAAATCATGTGCATACAAGCTAGAAATGACCTCTAAAAATATGGAAATGAAGATGGAGATTAAATCCAGATCAGCCTTGCCCTCAAATATGTCAAACTCCACTCACAAGGGTGTAGATAACCTTAGATCTGGCTGGAAATGTAGGTCAAAAATTAGCTACACTCTTCCTCTTCAAACCCTAGCTGCATGTAACAGAAATCTACAAATTAGGACATTCAACACTGTTAGAACTTCACAATTATCCTTGAAACTCAATGGAAACATCTGAATAGAGCTCCCTCTCATAAAGGATGAAGAGTTTTCATTCTTCAATCCTTGGCAATAGAGGGTTTTCGTCCTCTAATGCAACAATTTAAAGGGTTTTCGTCCTTTGAGGTAAAAATGGAAAGTAATTAGCTCAACCAAATTTCAGATATGAAAATATGATAAAAAAAAATGATGCCTTCTCCCTTGCTTTTAAAACTTTTCCCCTAGCCTTTTAGCCATACAAAGTACCAATCAACTCTCTTCACTTTATTTAATATTTTCCATCACTTTATTTAATATTTTCCATTTGCTTTCTATCCCCATATGGGTCGCCTTTTTCCACTAGTGAGAAATAAAATAAAGTGACTTTTCTTTTTTTAATTTTCTTTTGTCACTAATAAACTAATTTAGGTGCTTATAATAAAGTTTTCTTTTTCCCTTCAAAATTAATTTATTATGACTTAGTTTCCCTTTTTCTCATCCCTTAGCCATCGGGAAGCAATGAATGGGTTAAGAGTCTTTGACTAGCTACTTTTGAGGAGTGGATATTACAATCCTCCATTCCCCAAATTGTTTTCCCTCAAGCAATTGTAACTCATAGGCCCAAGTGTCATGTGCAAGATATAAAACATATTGTAGTGCTCCAAGAGTCTAGATCTTATACCTGTTAAATGAGAGAGCTTTTGCCAAAATACATAGCTCTCATGATGCTCATAAACATGAATTTGGATCAAGGATTCCACATACTCCATTTTACAAACTTGATCTTCTAACTTATGCATTTCATGAAGAAAATAAATATGAATTTGCAACAATAAATTTGGCATATGATCATTCCTTTCATACCTTGGTGTATCCTTGAGATTTTCATTTCCTTTTTCCTTCATGACATCTTGGCTTTACTGGAATGTATAGTATCCAAGTGCTCTACATAAAGTAGTTGGTGTTCCATCCATGGGAACCTTTTCTTCTTTCTTTGTTTTCTCTTCAAGTTATTTCAAATCAACATTCTCTTCTTCTTCTTCTTCTTCATCTGGAACTACTCAATATAATGGGTTGCCCCTTGCTACCCAAAAGTTGGTACTTTTTGCTCATTGTTTGAACTATATTTTGGTTGTCCAAAAGACCCATTTGGCTGCCCCAAAGGTGTTGACCTTTGTTGTCCATAAGGTGCAGTCTTAATACCTTCTCCACATGCATCATATTTAACCACAAGAGGATTTGAAATTTTTGGCACAACAAGTATCGAGCATGAACTCATTACCTTTTTGTCAATTGCTTGTTTTATGTCTCTTCTTGGTTACTCCTGTTAAACTCTTCTATTCCTTCATGTGCCTTTGTTATTCTTTAACTCGTGGAAATCTCTGAAAGACAACATCTCTCTCACCCTGAAACTAAGGACTACATATTCTTCACCCCATTCCTCTATGTCTTCAACATCACTAAGAGTATCAACCTCAATTGGTTGTTCCTCTCTTTGAAGAAACTTGGCTCTAAATATTTTAGGTGGATGCTTGATGGATGTCTTTGTCGGTCCATATGAGCTTCCACCACCATGATTACCTTGATTTCCTTGGAGATTTGGTATGGTAGTGCTTAGCCCTTAGATAGATTGATTCAAATCAGCAATAGCTCCTACAAAAGAGTCTCTTAGATCCCTTTGAGCATCCAAAAAATAGTTTTGCGATTCTCTGTTACCTCCAGTGAAAATTTCATTCAAATAGCTTATTTTCTCTGTTGGTGGAGGCCTCTCTCTATGACCCATACCTCCCTTTCTTAGAGTTCTTCTTTAGTAGTGATATCTAAAACCCTCTTCACATGCGTCCATGCAAAACTGATATTTTCCCCCTTCACGGGCTAAGAGAATCACTGTTGTAATACCACTATAATGTCCCCAACAGGAAAATTTCTAATCCCAAATGGAACAACTACAAATACAATTTATAATAGCAAATTATAGAAGCTAAACTTGACAAAATAATGCAGATCTGATTTTTTACAAGGAAATGTGATGTAGTGCCCACACTTTCTATAGCTCAGTAGCTTGTTGTTTATTTGCTCATAGACATGTTTTGGCAGTGATTGGTGATATCTTGGACATTATTTTTAGATGTTTGATTATATTAGACATGTGTGACATTCAGGCGTATAGCGCCAATTTAGCCTAATCTCTTTATTGTCGCATTTTCTTGTTATGACATGGAAACAAATGAATATGATGTGGTTGGAACCTAATTATAGTGATGGATAATTGTTTGCATGGTGAGACTATATGTCACTTTATCATCTTGTCTAGCTTTTGGAATATAATTGTGCACGTTGTCGCAGCTTGATTTCAGTAAGATGATAGGTTAGTTTAGCATGCATTGATATCTTAATATGTCATTTAATTATAATATATTGGACAGGTGCAGTTAATGTGTGCAGATGAGTGTGCAGGTGACAGGTTTACAGGAGAAACGTGGGATTCAGGCCAGCTACTCAAAAACTTGCACAAGCAGCCCACGGGCGGATAAGTAGTCCTAGCCATGTTCACTGTGTGAAGCCCTAGGGTAGATGATTATTAATTTTGGGCACTATGAGTGACCCCAATGTATGTAAAGTATTTTGCTTTGAAATATTAATTTTGTTTAGGGTTGTTAGTAAAGTTGTAAACTTGCTTTGGGAGTTAATAATCCCACTTTCTTTAAATTGTTGATTTTGTTAACAAGTCTCTTAATCACAAGGTTTTAGGGTCACATGTGAGACCCTTGGGTGGTCCCCACACCCTCTACCCTTGTGCCAAAATGCAAAACCCGAAATTAGGGTATTTTGGGCATTTTTGGGGACCCCTTTGTAGCTTGGGAGTCCCCCTATCACAAAAAATGAGCCCTTGGACCCTACCTAATGGGTAGGGGGCTTGTTTTCAAGGCTAGAGGGAGTTTTCCCTCCCTTTCTACCCTTGTTTTGTCACATCCATGTAAGGGATGTGGATTTGTGTGTTTATCAAAAGTTCAACTAGTTTTGTCTTGCTAACATTTAAGGGAATTTGGGAGAAGAGGGCAAAAAGATAATTTTACCCTTTCTCTCTTTTGTTTTGGCATATTTGACCATGAGAAGGGAGAGGGGTGACACATGTCACCCCCTCATTTGTGAGGATGTTTGTTTGTTCCTCTTCAAGTTCTCATTCATGGGAAAGGAAAGGGACTTTTTTTTCTTTGGATTTTCTTGCTTGGAGGCTTGGGTGATTTAGAGCTTGGGATTTGCTTGTAGCTAAGAGTGGAAAACTTAAAGTTAGGAAGCTTTTTGGAGAGCTTTCCTTGAGGTAAGCTCTTAGATCTTATTGTTGTGTTGCTTTATGTTAGTTGATAGATTGATTGCTTGAAATTATTATTGTTTGAATGTAGCTTGTAGTGTTGTTTGTGTGTTTTTACTCCCTCCATCATATGGCATGATGGAGTTTTGGAATGTGGGGGAAGAGAGAAGGAATTTTCCCTCTCAATCCTCAAGGCTTGATGGTCAAGCCTTGTAGGACCTTATTGTTTTTCCCCTCAATGGTTGAGGTGGGGAAGTTGATTCATTTGGCTTGAATCTCCTTCCCCATCCTTGGTAAGGAAACACCCTTTTTGGGGTTTGAAAATCCTTCCAAGGAGGGCTTGGAGAAAGGGGAAGGAATAAGGAGGGTTTGTTTTGAATAAGGAGCAATAAGGAGGTTAAGAAGATGTGTTATGTGCAAATAATATTGATGCTTTATTTTGGAGAACTTTCTCCTCTCTTCCCCATTTTTGGGGGATGAACATGGGTTCTCCTCCTTGTAGCTTTCCTTTGGAGTCTTGTTTGTATGTGTCTTATTTTTTTTGCATGTTTGTATTATTGTTAGTGTATCTTTCACCTTGTGCAAGTTTTGGTAGCTATCCTCTTTCCCATGGGCTTGGGGGAGGCTAGCATGCATCCCAACCTTGGGATAGGCATGTGATGATGCCTATGGTTGGGTGGCAAACAAGCTCCTTCTCCTTGTTGGATCTCTTGCAGGCATTAAGGATGTATCTCAAGCTTGGAATCTCTTGTCATCTTGGAGCACTTTTTCTCCTTCACCTTGTTGGCATTCCTTTGTTTTTGTAACTCAACTATGGCTATTTGAAGGGTGATCAACCTTTTTGCAAAGTATCTTCTTGGTGGTGTGGAAACCTTTTTACAAGAAATTGTTTTCCTTTATTTGTAAATTAAAGGCCTTACTTCAATTTTGGGAATTAGTTGCTAAGTTGTTCCCTTTGTGTTATTGCATAGTTTGCATGGAGATGTATTGAAAGCTATGTAAAAAGCAATAAATGAAATATAGCTTGTGATTGTATGTAGTCTCCTTTTGAAATGAAAGAAAATATATAAATGTGGAATTATGCCTTCTTGTTGATATGTATACATTTCATGTTGTAAATCTCTCATGTTAAGAGTATGAATTTTTCCTTATTGATACCTGAAAAGAAAGTTGTCCTTGTTAAACCATGGAAGAAACTAAGTCATTTGTAAAATGTACATATCCAGTTTTGGATTACTATAGTTTTAGAAACCCTTCCTTAATTTCGTGCAAAGGAATATATTGCTGTTTTTATTATATTTACAAAAGACAAAACTATATCTCTCTTGTTTTAGAAAATGGATTATCTTGTGGTGACATTTTAATATATAGATTTATATTTTTTTTACAAAAGAGCTATGTTTATATATGTACTGTCATCACCAATCCGGCACTATGATAATTCTTCATCGGGAACTCCTCGTGCTATGATTATTTACTAATGCAAAGCCTTTAGTTTGGTGGATGTAATCTGGAAACAAAACAACAACATAACACAAGAATACCATCGACTATGAAAAGACGGAATGATGACAAATCTGAAATATCAAAGTAAATACTAATATTAACATGAAATTGTTACAATCTCACCCATGAGGTACTTCAACAAGACTATGGGAGAAACTTTACAATTACACCTCTTGATGGCTTCTTCAACACACCTTTAACTGATGGCTTCCTTTGCACACTTCCTACAATATTTCTCACTACTTCTTTCTATGCTAAATGAGGGGGGTGGCCTCTCTATTTATAGAACTTCCAGGCTTATCCATCCTATCTCTAAGATAGGATAAGAAATCCACTCTAACGAATCATATTCCATACCTTAACTCTTATCTGTACATGTAAGCTTATATGTTAAGATAAGATAAACCTTATCATTTTACATGGGTTCCACATTTTTAGACTTTTTACAAATAAAATACACAAAATATTTATGACCTCACTCCTTGTCCTTATTACCAATATAATATTTTTAATTCCTAATCATGTAGACCCTACTTCTCTAATTACCCAAACTTGACATTTTAACATTACCGGACCACTTACGACAAATATTTACTTTTTACAACATTCCTATTGTACTTTGACTGTTACCGTACTCCACATTATTGGCGGCACCGTACTGACGGCGCCGTTATCTTCTATCGGACGCTACTACTAATTACACTTAACAACATCCTATTCCTAATACATACATTAATGAAATAGAAATTTTGGAGGAAAATTTTAGTGTCGACAGTACCTGGAAGAAATCCTTTTGAATATATGTATATATGTATTTAAAAAATATTATATTCATGCTGTTTTAAACACAGACATATATATACACACACACACACACACACACACACACACACACACACACACACACACACACAACACACACACACACACACACACACACACACAATATAGGTGTATATATATATTCTTGTTTATTTAATTTTAACAGTTTATTTTTGTCAATAAAACATACATATTATATATAATATATTATATATATATATATATATATATATATATATATATATATATATATATATATAAAAACGTTATAAAACAAAATTTAAAAAAATAAATTAAATTAAATTTGTGGGGGGGTTCGGCCCCCCCTACGCAGCCTGTAGTATAAAATCGAGGTGGGGGCGCTGCCCCCACCGTCCCCCAAAAACCGCCGCCGCCGTTGCACCCGTCGCCCCAGCCCTGTGCTGTAACCCTCTACCGTGTCCCCTCCCTGTCGACTGTCTCGACCACCTCTGTCGTTCCGCCGCTGCCGCCCCCCCTTTCACCTGCCCCGCCGCCTTCTAAGCCTGCCCCGGCCCTGCCGCGCCCAATCCAGTCCAGCCGCCTCCCTGCCTGCGTCCAAAGCCAAAATAAAATAAAATGGAAAGGTATGTGTTTAAAACATAAATAAAAAATAAATAAGTAAAGATATATATATATATATACACCACACACACAACATACATACATACATACATACATACATACATACATACATACATACATATATATATAGGATTTCATTGTTTTGCAATTTCTTGCTTGAAGAGATAAAGAAAACCAAAGAGTAAGAATGGAGAAAATAAAATGAAAGAAAGAGATAAAAGAAAAGGGGGATATAGACATCTAGGGTAAAGTTTAGGTCAAATGAGATCTAGGGTTGAGATTAGGCAGATCTTAGGGCTCACATGTAAGCCTTCACACTTTTAGTCATGAGAATAATGATGGAAATGGTAGATGAAATGTAAAGGGGTGTGGATTTAATTAATTATTAATTATTCTTTTTCTTGGGACACTAGTAGAATTAAAATATAATTAAATAATTAATTTAGAGTTAGGGTTAGTGAACAATTTAGATTGGAAAAATTTAATGGTATAAAAATTAGTACTTACCAGGAAAAGTTATAAAAGATGTATTAGTATTTAACTAAACACTTCAAAAAAAAATTACCTGAAATTTTAGCCTGTTTTGGTGCATTTTTCGGTGTCCCAGTTAGGGCATTACATGTGACTTGCCTTAGAGATTATTAATACTCAAAACTGGTTGAAAATCATCCAAATCTTTAACCCAACAAATAATTTTTTTATTATAGATGCAACAACACCAAAAATATAATTTTCAGATCAAGAAGAAGAGCTGAAAATTTATTAAACTCTACAGAAAATCAGCTTATAGACAAAGCTGGAAAAGATATTTCCAAAGCCCAAATCAGATGCATACAAGTTGGTAATGACCTCTAAAAATATGGAAATGAAGATGGAGATGAGATCTGGATCAGCCATGCCCTCAAATATGTCAAACTCCACTCACAAGGGTGTAGATAACCCTAGATCTTGCTGGAAATGTAGGCCAAAAATCAACGACACTCTTCTTCTTCAAACCCTAGTTGCATGTAACAAAAATCTACAAATTAGGACCTTCAACACTATTAGAACTTTAGAATTATCCTTGAAACTCAATGGAAACCCCTGAATAGAGCTCCCTCTCATAAATGATGAAGAGTTTTCATTCTTCAATACTTGGGAATAGAGGATTTTTGCCCTTTAATACAAAAATTGAAAGGGTTTTTGTCCTTTGAGGTAAAAATGAAAAGCAATTAGCTCAACCAAATTTCAGTTATGAAAATATGATAAAAAAATGACGCCTTCTCCATGCATGGTGACTTACTTTTAAAATTGTCCCTTGGCCCTTTAGCCACACAAAGGACCAATTAGCTCTCTTCATTTAATTGAATTTTTTCCAATAGTTTATTTAATATTTTCCCTTTTCTTTCTATTATGGGTTTCCTTTTTCCACTAGGGAGAAATAAAATAAAATGATTTTTCTTTTTCTAATTTTATTTTGTCACTAATAAATTAATTTAGGTGATTATAATAAAGTTTTATTTTGCACTTTAAAATTAATTTATTATGACTTAGTTTCCCTTTTTCTCATCCCTTATACGTCGGGAAACAATAAATGGGCTAAAAGTCTCCGATTAGATGCTTTCGAGAAGGGGATATTACATCCAATCAATATAATACTTTTATTTCTCAAATAAAAGACAGGGTTGAACCCAACAAAAGGTTAAAATGTACTGAATGTTAATTTACTTGCAAGTATAGACTAGCGTCATGTAAAGATCAACCAATGTTTTACAGGCACAAAACATGTTTCAAATGAGGGATAGTAGATGTCTAAAGACTTTTCTCAAGTTCGGTCTAGAACGATTGTCAGTCGATACGAGATGCTAAATCGTGTACAGAAACTTAAAGATGAAATAAGATATCAATACAGAAGTACAGAAACTTGGATTACCTATGGTGGATGAAAACACTTGAGTGGATGATCATGTGAAACCATTTGAAGATTTGGTTAAGAAGGAGGTCAGATCTTCTTGAAGTGAAGACACACTAGAGTCTTTCACTGAGATAAGAGTTGTTATATCCAACACTGCGAAGGAGCATCAGACATGGTTCACGAAGTGCAAAAATGTCAATGATACCTCTGAGAATTGGCTCAAATATTTGAGTTTTGTACACATCCCTCAAGCTAAGAAGGTTGCACCTGCAACGACTCAATACAATAAGGATTTCAAATGGATTGAGATCTTTCCAGAAGCACTCTCCAAGATTCCATCAGAAAGTGAATCTCCACCGGCAAGTGCATCATCTTCATCCAAGTAGTTATCTCCTCTCCTTTCTCTCTTTCTAACCCCCTTCCTCTCTTATTTCATGTTTTGTTTATTTGTTGGGGGGTTTACTTTTGACTTTTGTCTTATTCATTAAAATGTGATATATAGTTGTACTTTGTTATGAGTTTCCTCCAATTAATATAAAAGAGACCCAATTTCTTTCCTATGAATGTGAAAGGTCACATGTTGTAAAGGTTAGTGAAAATTCGTGTGGGGGGTAGGTGAAGAGTCATTTTGAAAAACTATATATTGTAATAACTTCCTCATTTCAAGGGGTTGTCAATTTTGTGAGTTCATGAGTAGGTAGTTAGCTCTACAAAGAACAAACAAATATATTATTTCCTCTATTTCCTCTCTCTCTCTCTCTCTCTCTCTCTCTCTCTCTCTCTCTCTCTCTCTACAGCTTTAAGAACATGTCAATCTTGCATGACCAAGAAGAGTGTAAAAGCTTTTGATTAATGAATGAATGATATTTTATTTGCATGGTTCATTTTGTCTTGTCATAACTAACAAAGTCGTTTTTCCTTCCAATTGTGTGTTGACAAACTTTGGTTAATACTTGTAAGAATCTGCTTTAGCCTACTTGCAATATTAATCCCCTCTCTTCAATTTTCACTCCCACAATCTCACCTACCTTGAAAATTCTTCTCTTTCACAAGGTGCAAACATTTTATGCAGGTGTAGTGGAGTGTGCCTTTGTGATCCCATGCATATCGGCCAACCACATAGTTTATTTTATTTACATACTATAAAGGGAGCCTCCTCTTTTCCAATCAGGAGAAATGTAGTCCTAGAGCATTGGTGAAAATCAACTAATTTTAACTAGCGACAAATTATTTTTCCAACACTACCTTAGTCTTCTCATCTGATTGGGTATAATGGGATGAGCTACGATTTAATTGAGCACCCACAATTGAGCCAATGTTAGTCATCAAACCCATCTCTCCTATTTATTTGAAGAAAAGTAGTGAATATACCCCTCTAAACATTTGTTACTACCTTAGTCTTCCTATCTAATTGGGGATGATAGGAAGAACTATGAGTTAGTTGAGTATCCATGCATGCAAAAAAAATTAGTTGAAAAATGTTAGTAAATATAGGATCACAATCATTGAATATAATTGTGGGTGTATCATGTAGCTTCTGAATTGTATCCATAAAAGAGATTGTTATTGGTATTGTTATTGTTATTGTTGTAAAAGGATGTGGAAAAACACAAGGATGAGCATATTTGGTGAGTCTATCCACAACCACCATGATTACACTTTTCCTTTCAGATTTTGGCCATTATGTGATGAAATCCCTAGAAAGCTCCTTGCAACTAATTATTAGGAATAGATAAAGGTTGTAGGAGACCTCGGGACTTAATAGTTTCTCCTTTGTTACACTGACACACCAAGCATTTTTCCACTCATTTTTGGACATACTCTTCCAACCCTTATTGGAGGAAACCCTTCTTAATATGATGATAAGTCTTCAGTAACCTAGAATGGCCACCCACTAAAGAAGCATGTACTTCAAAAAAGACCTAAATTTTAAGGTTAGATTTCTTGCATAATTACAATATATCATTATACCACAATGTGTCTCCCTTCCATATAATTTTTTTTACATGCTTAACTCCTTATGGAGGTTATGAATGAGAGTGTGGGTCTATTATGTCACTATGATCTTTCCTGATCAACCCAATTTGCCTACAATATGAACATGGCATATAATAATGTTTCGATAGACTCATCCCTCTTAGATAGAGCATCAACTACTACATTTTCCTTTCCTTTCTTGTAAATGATCTCAAAGTGATAATCCAACATTTTGGTGACCCTTATTTGTCGTTCTTTTTCTGATGGTCATTGCTCCAAGAAGTATTTGAGATGATCATGATGTCTTCACCTTGAAGTGATGACACATGTCTACATTGTTTGACGACATGAAGAATAACCATCAATTCATTCACATAAGTTAGTTTTGATGAAATATCATCTTTAGCTTGATGACTCTCAAATGCAATGGGATAGCCCTCGTGCAAACCACACTCTAAAGTATCACATTTGAAAACGAAGGTTTTGGAGAAATCTAAGGTAGTAAAAATTGGAGTGGTATAGATGGCCTTCTTTAGTTTCCCAAATAGTTATGTTGCTTCCTTGTTCCAATGGAAGGAGTATTTCTTCAATAAAGTTGAGAATGGAGTTGCAATGTTGTCATAATTCTTCACAAATATACAATAGTAACATGTAATCCCTAAGAATACCCAAATCTTTTTATGGTTTTAGGAAACTTTCAGTCCACCATGGCCTTGATCGTGTGAGGATCTACTTTTTCACCTTCATGGGAAATGATATGACCCAAGTATTATACCTCCCTAACACCAAAAGAACACTTAAAGGGTTTGGCATACATGTGTTATTGTTCAAAGGTTTCCAACACCTTATTTGTGTGATGTAGGTGTTCCTCCCATGTCTTGTTGTAGATTAAGATATCATAAAATAATACCAAGACAAAATTTTACATAAATGTCCATGAAAGATAGAATTCATCAAAATTTGGAATGTAAATGATACATTTGTAAGGCCAAAAGACATCACTTGAAGATCCATAGTTGCCCTCATGTGTTCTAAATGTTGTTTTATGAATATCTTCATTACAAATTTTCTATTTGATAATATCTTGATCAAAGATCTAATTTTGTCAAAAATAAACAACATCGTGTAACTCATCTAACAAATCATCAATGACATGAATATGAAACTTATCTGTTACCATGTATTTGTTGAGCTTCCCTGTAGTTTGGACACATGTGCCAAGTTTCATCCTTTTTTCATACCATCATTACTAGAAAAGATTAAGTACTTTGACTATGGTGAATAATATTGCTTCTAGGATCTCGAGTACCATAGTTTCAATCTAACTCTTTTGTAGATATGGGTACTGATACGGTCGAGTATTGGAAGGTCGGATTCCTGATTCTAGTTGAATGGCATGATCATGGTCTCATTTGGAAGGAAACCCTTTCGACATATCCTCAAAAACAAATTAGTGCTCGTTAATAATTACTTGGCGATTTGATGGTATAAGACCATTTGATGATTGAGCTTCCATTGAAAAAAGTTGTGCCACAAACCTATACTGCACCCTTCTTAAGCATCTTTTGCATTTGATGAGAACTCACTAACTGTGGAGATTTTTCCTTCATCCTGCACAACTCAAAAGTCCTCCCTTCATAATAGAAATGCATGGAAAAATCCCATAAGTTCATCTCAACGATTCTTAAGGTAGTAAGTCATAGCACCCCTAACATAATGTATGCGCCCCCCATTGAAATGGCATACATGGGGTTATTTAGCAGGCAATCTCCCATAGACAACTTAATCTTACGAAACTTTCTTGAAAAAATAACTTTGCATCCATCTGCAACCATTACCTAAAACTCTAGGGTTGGATAAACAAAACAATTTAAGTGCAAGGGAAACTTTTGATTGATGAAGTTGTGAGTACTTCCGGAGTCGATTAATATTATCACCTTGTGTTTCTTTACAAACCCGACTTGTAATTGTAAGGGTTTATGAGGTGTTAAACCCTTAAATCACATGGTAAGAGATATATGGGATTCTTCAACCTCAATCTCAGGAACCTCTTCCTCTTCATTGGTTGTTTCATCTTCGTCTTCTTCCTCAATAGGACCTTCAACGTAGAACAATTTCTTCTAAGAAAATTTATGTCCCTTGCCTTATTTTCTACCACAACTATAATATAGACCTTTTTCTTGCTTCTCTTCAATTTGTTGAGGAGTCAACTGGGACGATTTGGGGAATGGTCGTGCTAGAAACATGCACTCCATGTGAGTAGTGAGAGCCCTTTGTTTGACCCAACAAGAAACTATCATGTATTTTGATATCGACCTTGGATTAAGCATGTAATCATTAAGTTGGATGTTATCCTTGAGACCACCCAAAAATATATCATTTATAATATCCTCTAAGATGTCATCCACATGTATGTACATATTTTGGAACTCTTGAATATAATCTTTTATTGCCCTCATTTTTCGCAACTTTTCTATCTAGATAAAATAGACCACAAAAGAATATATCATTTATAATATCCTCTAAGATGTCATCCACATGTATGTATAGATTTTGGAACTCTTGAATATAATCCTTTATTGACCTCATTTTTCGCAACTTTTCTATCTAGATAAAATAGTTGTTTGTAACATTTTTACTATAGTGTAGTTGGTGTTCATCTATGAACATTGACTAGGTAACAGGGGGACCCTTCTTTTTCTTTTGATCACACATTCATCGTACCAAATGAACTATTTTGGTTCTAAAGACAAGGATTTCAATACCACCTTCTATCCACTTAGAACTTGATGCACCTAAAAAAAACTTCATTTAGTTGATCCAAGTGATTGGGTCCTTATTATCAATTTTTCTCATCTCCACCCTTCATATAATGTTTTTATCTCCCAAATTAGAACAAGACGAGTGATGTGGATGTGCTAAATTGGAATTATGGTTAATGGGAGGCCCTAACTAACTTAGTTGGGAGTTGGTGGGTTGTGGTTGTGGTTGCAGACTAGAGAAGGATGTTATGAGTTCTAATTTCATTTTGTTCGAGTAGTCATCTAGGGATTCTTTTGTCACCATTTATGATTGCATACTCCGCACATTGTATTCAAGATGACTGATCATATGATTTGTTGAGGAAAATCTTAGGTTTGAGGATTCAGTAAATCCTTCCAAATCCATATTTTGAGTATTCTTCCTTGGAATTGTGTTAGCCTTGCCTTTTCCTTGAAGTGGTGTTACTCTATAATTTGGAAACCTAAGATTACTATGATCGACCTCATGAACTCTATATAAAACATTTTCATAGTGGTGTGGTCATATGAGTGAGGGGCTTCCTTGTTGGTAGGAAAGGTGTTGATCAAGAGGCAAGTCCCATGGATGGGCTCCCTTATGTCTACCACTAGGTGTTGACAACCACCTATGTGTGTCAAACAATTTTTAGGTGACGATGATTTTCTACTACAAATAATTTTATTTATATATTATTAATAAAATATATAAGAGTAGTCTATAATTATTTAAATGTTTATAATATAGATTTTACATATAAATGACAGTTACATTTTAAATATGCAAGTCACATGTGATGGTTAGTTATATCTAATATTTGTAAATATTTTACATCAAAAATTGCAAAAAGGTCTAAATGGCTATCAAATTAAAACCTTGTCTAACACCCATTTCCCCCACATTCTCTACCTAGCCCCTCTCTAATTCCACACAACATTATCGGCTCCGCCTCTTCCCTTCTTAGCCACCTTTCGAGCCCTCTTGTAGGAGCCCAATAAATCCATAGGTGTAGTATTGTTATTACTAATATGATTGTCATTACGCAACAGGTGGTTCCCAAACTGTGCATTCTTTGGTCGTTGAAGTACATATGCATCAAAACTATCCACGTGGCTATTTTTAGTTCGAGTGCAAATGGATAAATACTAGTACAAATATATTTTATACATACATATATATGAAAAATGCCGACAGATATCAATTTTGAGTTTTATCTTGGATTACATTATTTTCACATTCTTCACTTGTGGTAATAAAAACAATCTTTTTGAAAAAAAATAGCCCCAAACCCTACTACATGGTCAAGATATTACTATTTTTGAAAGCTAAAAAATCTTTGAAGTGACAGTCAAATTTAATGTGGAAAATAAAATTTGAAATAGACACGCTATTAGATCCCACCTCTTGTCATTCTAGCAAGATATTACTAATTTTTGAACGAATTCTCATAGGTCTTTTTAAATAAAAACATTAAAGTGACGGTCAAATGGATGTCAAAATCAATACAAAGAATAAAAATTGACACGTTCACATAATTAGATCCGTCCATTTGCTGCCATTGCAAAATGCCTATCGAAATAATGGTAGTTGTCGAAGATGGGAATGGCCACGAGGCATTTGGTAGATGCATCGTAACCATCCACATGCACGAGTGTGTGGAGGATTTACTCCGCCCACCAAGAACTGCAGCACCGCCATCAACATGCACAATCCTATCAAAGCTGGAAAAACTGCTCTCATTACCTTTGTCACTATTGTTGTCTGCCCCTTTAAAACGTTGTTCCCAACCTATCAAAATCATTTGTTATGATATGTCGAAATGCAATCTCAATATACCATGCTTTATGAGTTTTAAAGTATTTTCACATAATCCTATCAGAACCAAAAAAACTCCTCTCATTGCAGTCGTCACTTTATAGTCATATGCCCCATTAAAATATTGTTCCCAACCTATTAGAATCCTTTGTTACAATGAGTCAAAATGTACTCTCAATATACCATACTTTATCAATTTTAAAGTATTTCAGTTTTTCAGCACTTATATTATTAAAAACATATTATAATTACATATTTTGTTAGTTCTATTAGTTCTCCTGTGGACTTCTCCTTCCTCAAACCTCTTCTTCATCAACCCTCTTCCTCCTATATTGTTCGTTGGCTTGTGTTTAACTTCTTCGACACACCCTGTTCCGTGTTTCCATTGCACCATTTGCATATGATTGCTATATCTACTACAATAATGAGAAAAATAAATGCACATCCTGAAGTGAGAAGTCATTTTAATTCATTGATAATGTGTCTCCACACGACTTGAACCCAAGCACTGGTCTCTATTTAAATTTACGGAATGGTGTGCTCATTATCCCAAACCTGCCTTCAGCGATGCTAATTCCCAGTTTATAAAAAATTCAACACGTCATCTATTAACATGTGGTTATTTATAGAAACTGTCATTTTTGTTCGCAGGGTATTATATTATAATTATTTTGCAGTATTTATTTACTATTATTATCCTTCCCATGCCATAGTCTCTTATAAAATTGTATTGACTGGACTTTCAAACTGCACAAAATCAATCAAAGGCCCGTCATTTGTGATACTTTCCCAGTCTTAAGAATATGTGGTGAGAGGTGAGGCTAGGCTGCCCGTCAAATCTTATCCCTGGGTTTAAAAAACTAATTATGTAAATGAACAGGAGTTTTACATAATTTTCAAGTACATTTTCTCCTATCTGATCTTCTTGTGTTCCAAATTGAAAGGATTTGCCCCAAAAATCCAAATGTTCATCCATGTATTGTGATCAAGAAAGAGCCGGCTTAATACCTTGTGTAAATAATTTTCTGGTAAGACAATGTTTTGAAAATGGACATTTCAGTTCATGCTTCTTTAACCCCTCGTGAGGCTCACTCCCATAAATTGCAGACACCATAATTATATGTAGTATTTTCACCAAACATCGAGGACTTCAGATGCTTAACATGAGGACTGTCTAAAGGACATTTTTTTTGCTGGTAAGTATTGTGGGTGAAAAATGGAGCCCAAAACATCGATTCCAATCATAGTTTACCATGTTCGAAAAGTTCAGATAGTTCGAAAGGCAAAAATGTTTGGAAGTAAGAAATTTTTGAAAAGGTTCAGTTCGGTTCCGTTTAGAAAATTTAGAAATATATAATATATAAAAAATAATAAATATTATACATATATGATGATATTTGAAAAGAAAAACCAATTACACATACTAATAAATAAATTTATTATCTACAAAGTTTTTCCTTTAGGTGCTTAGGTGTTAGTGTTTCTTGTTGTCTTTAAATTCTTTTAATTTAAACACTTCAATTTTTGAATTAAAAATAAATAAATAAATAATGTTCGACCGAACTTGTTCAGTAAATTCGGTCAGACCAAAAAGTACAGTTCAAACAGAATTTTCACTAAGTTCATAAGAATATGGTAACTATGATTCCAATCAATCATGTACACAATTTTTTCTCCAAACAATCTGCCTTTAAACATTATGCTTTGCAAAAGCTTGAAGTATGGAAAAACAATTATCCGTTGCTTCTAAGTTGAATCTAAATGAGATTTGAATAAGCGTGAAATTCATATGAATCAATTAGTCATATTATTTCCTCCTTTTTGTTTTGCATTCATGATATAAAAAGCCTTTAATAATTCAAAGCAGAATATACACCTGATAAACATAATGCTGTCATCAATGACAGAAAAATATCAAGTAGTAGTGAACTATCATATCAATGGAGCCAAATGACTACAAACTAAATCTACATTGTGGTCAATCAATTGCAAATGATTAAAATAACTTTTACAGCTGCGCTTGGGTAGTGATCGGGAATGTTTCCACTCAAATTAGAAGACCTGGATCCAGACTGCAACCAGATTTGAACTTCAAATAATACTGTGGATAAAGCGCCTGTTTATCCATCAAGGCAAGAAGGAAACTGAAAGCAAGCTTTATGAAAGTCACCTAAGCACCATGTCAGAGGCTAAAATCATGTAAAATATCCTTGACGTCGTCCTTGGCTCTGTAACTGGCACTTCAAAAACCATCCGTATATCCACTATTTCAAAAAACATGGAATAAAATGTATCTCACAGGCATCGGCCTCGTGCTTGTTACAATCCTTCTCAAGATGCTTTGAATTGATTGATAAAAATATCAAAATCAGTTTATCACATTTTCTAGAAGTCTGCTGTGTAAGAATCTAAAGATGGAGGTGCCATAGGAGGAACTGCTGCAATAGAACCATCTGAAGCTTCTCGGAGTTTTCTTGATGCCGCCTGAGACTTACCTTCTCCTGTTTTATTACCCAATTTCACTTGATGTTTATCATCACCTGAATTTTGAGCAACTGAAGCCATAGAAGAATTGGCCATGCTTGAATTGGAAATAGATGAAAAGAACTGCTCTTTTGACATTGATTTCTCAAGAAGGGCATGCCCTGAGGCCAAAGCATTGCTGAAAACACCAGCCTCCCGCAGACCTTGTACTATCACCTAATTAATGAACATGTGCCACACAAACATTATTTCCAAGTTTTAAAAAAAAAACATTTAAGAAGGAATTTCAGAACGGAACTCACCATTGGAGCATATATACGTGTCAATAGACCCTTCCTTATAAGCTTCAAATTCAGTTCCTTGTCAGTCCACACTATACGTTCACGGTACCTAAGAAGAGTACAGGATTTTGTCAAGTTATGGTTACACATTTATTGCAGAAAGAAAGGCTGCACAAACAGACCAAGCATATTATATCATCAGACATGCATATTCGGTAACATTGAAAACAACTGCCCCCATTCAGAGATTAGAAACCTAAAATATTTTTGAAAACCTAGGATTCTATATATGTTCAGCCAAATTGCAGAACTGATACCAGATCTGCTACATATTTGTTGCAAATGCATTTTCATCAAGTACTCAATTCACAAAACTGGTTTTTTCTCAATGTTTATCCACTTCTTACCTTAATTCTTTACTGTCGAATTTTCCCCTCTCCATAACTTCGAAGACCTTGAGGCTTTCTGCTCACTCTTACCCATGCCTTGTTTATTTTCTTCTAAGAGGTTACCATTTGCGAGGTCATCAAGAAGCTGCTGCCTAGGTGGTTGTTAAGGTACATCATTTATTCGAACAATTTCAAGGAGCTTTGGCAGCGGATAAGCAATTTTGCCCCATGGATATCCCTCCTGTTTGTGTTTTATTTGTTATATTTTAATGGTAAATGTACGTGGCTAGCTTTGGACATGCTTTATAGTTTAGTGCCATAGACAGCGAATTTTGTTTTTGTAGATGGCTTCAAATGCCGAGCTTGCTTCACTCATGGCCATTTAGCAGGTGCTTACTCCAAGAGATGAGAAAAAATATGCTAGCATGTGGGGCAAGAGCAGGAAAGGTGGTAGTTCCAAGGTAACTTGATGGCATGGGGCAGAGGAATACCACCACTTGATGTCGCCTGATCCCAAGATTCTGTGCTCTAATGTCCTATCTTCTGCCCCTAAGCAGAAGTTGGCTCTTTTTGTTTCTTCATCAGAAAGGATCCTGGAGTGTGAGGTTTCCCCTATTGATAGGGTTTATGTCAATTTAATGGAGCAGGTGATCTTGGATCCATTGGTTGAGGGACCTCAGTTCCCCTCCTCTTTTACTCCAGACAGTGGAAGATCGGGTTTTACTGGAAAAACCAGTTGTAGACAGTTATCTTCCCCTTGATCTTCATGACCCCTCACGATCTCCTTTAAAGAAGGTTGTTGAGGAGCCTTTTGGTTCTAGGTGGAATCAGGTCAAGAAAAATAAGGAACCTAGGAAGCTGCCCTCTTCTCAATGTATGACTATCAGGTCGAGCAAAGGTCTAGGTTAACTCCTTTATATTGGATCCTGGGGTGCCTGCTGATGGGCTGTTGGTTTTCCATTACTCTGGCATTCTATGACTGTTCTGCCGTTTGGGTTATCTTCTCTTCCAATTATTGGGTGAGGGCTCCACTAGAACCCCTCATTTCAATTATTAAAAAAGTAATGTAGCAGGACATACGTAGATATACATGTGACCAAAAATGGGAAGCAATACTTGAGACAGACTATTTCACATTTTGCATGCATAAATGATAAAACCCATGTTACCAGGTTTGGTGAATTTTAGCAAATAAAACCATTTTTTGAGAATTTTATAATTTAACAATAATCATTTAAATAAATAAAAACATTTAGTCTTATACTATATCACATCTTCTTGAATTCCCCAAAGTTTCAATGACTTTCCCCTGAATCCATAATGAATTTAATCTTGGTACATAGGCATGAATTAATAAAGCAACTATATCCCAAATCATTTATTAGTCTGCGATGTGCAAGTGATGCACATGCATTATGTGTGCCAATCAATAGACTAGCCTAGACCATAAGGCTTAGGTAAGTCCATAAGAATTCCAAATTGTCAACAACCGCAATCCCAACTTACATGTTTTATTTGATTATGAACTAAGATGACGAATGGGTTAGACTTCCAGACTTGAAGTGGGGTTACTCCCAAATCTACTCCTAACCCATCAGATACCCAGCCACAGGCTTTGCAAAAACTCACAGAACTGTGGTCAGTAATTCAGAGGGAAAACCAATGAATAAGGACAGAGATTGACATCCAATTCCAGTTTCAAGCTCAATAGGATTCTACAGCAGCAAAGACATACTCATGGAAATCGAAAACAACCAAAGAGGATACACAGGTGACAACCTACAACTCTTTTCAATTGTTGGATGATAATTTTCACCGTGACAATGGAATGATAGACAATTTACCTGTTTTGGTTTCCCGCATTAAGAGAAAAGAGATGCAAGAAACAGATCCTCCAAATAATGGGAAAAGAAAATCTCATACTTTTATATCATTCTTTTTCCAAGTTGTATGCCAGTGTTGGACATGGGGCTTACTTATCGATTAGAGCAGGGAAAATTCAGAAAGATGAGACATGCAAGCTGTGGGCGACACTTACAAACTATCAATTACATTTTCATTCTTTGGTCTATCAGTGAGGAGGCTTGTCATCAATCTTCTAAAGTCTTTACAAAGGACTTTGATTTTGGTCCCAGGCATTTGTTATTTGAGATTCAGAGGGTGCATGCTACTGGCATATCAGAGCACCTTATTACAGCCATCATGAGGATTTGATACAACTGTTGCTCAATCTTGGACTTATTAGGAACTCTTTGACTTCATCAGAGGTACTACTGGAGTCAAGTAGGGGTGTCTCTCTCCCTGATTTTCTTTGGGATTTACATTGATGAGCTTGAGGTGTTCAACAGCACTCTTGTGGACAATAATTTTTTCATTACAATTAATATTGGTAGTTGTACTTCTGTTTGCTGATGAAGCAGTTCCCCAATTTCATTCTCCTGGTGTTTCATATCAATGAGCTTGAGGTTTTCAACAGCACACTCTTGTTGATGACGTTTTTCAATACATCTTGCATTGATTCTTGTACTACCTTTTACTGACGAAGTAGTCCTTGTTTCATTTTCCTGGTGTTTCACATGGCTAGGGCTTAACCTTTGTAAGATCAAGGTCATGATCTTTAATACATCCAGAGATGCTCTTTCCAAGTTCCAGTTCTCCTAAGGATTACCTGTGGAGATCGCAATAGCCCATACTGTTTGGGGGTCTAGTTTATAGGTTGATCTTTCAATTAAAACCTGCTCTTCATTCACATCTTTGCAAACGATATACCTCAGTCTGTCTTGGAGCACTAATGCCTTTATATACGTTTCCAGTATATATGCCTCCAAAGATGTCTCTTAAACTCAGTCATCAAACCCAGTACTTTATGGGTAAGAGGCCTGGGGCCAATTTGGTATCTGCATTTTAAAGATTACTGCTCCTTCCCTCCTCCTTGCCAGACATCTCTCAATGCTCGGATGACTCTCCAGGAAAAAGAGTAGAAGACAAAATGAATACAGCTGGCTGTATTTTTATTCATTTCCCCTTTCTTATCAGAATGCTGCACTCAGGTTAGTACGCAGCGCTTCAGTTCTTTTGGCAGCACTTTGTCACTTCCGGCAAACATTTTATGCTTCCAATGAGAAAACGGTGCCTCCATCACGTTTCTATGAGCCTCTGCGCAATAAAACAGATGTTTCTATGACTTCTTCACAGGGAAAAGAAATAGTGTCACTTGAAGCTTGCACTCTAGAGAAAAAAATTGAGAGACTGCTGCATGAAGCTTGCTTCTCTCTCTCTATTCTTTCTTCTCAAATTCTCTTCATGCTCTAAACATTTCACTACTCTAATACCAAATTGGAGTGTGCTTATAGTCTAACAACTTCTAGTTTACGGATGCTCAATTGTTTTGTTAGTTTAGCATCTAACTAATCTACATGTATGTTGTTATTAAAATAACAACACTTACAATAAATAAAACTAAGATTCACTTAACAAACGTAGTTAACTAGTTACGAATGACCTAATTACTATGATGTAGTAACCAGAAAATATCCAGCAGTGATTTGAAGAACAAGACATTTTTGAAGGCATATAATCTCTGAAGGCATTTTTCCACTAGAGCAAATCTGTGTTGTACGGTTCTGTACGACCACTGCAGGCATGATTCCTAATGGCATATGAAACTTTGTTTCCATCTGAAAAGTTGTTACAGAAGGTCTGGGTCCCGAATGTTTTGATTCTTGGGTATGTATATTTATCTTATTTTTACATTTCAATAGGAAGTATAGTTGAGTTGGTAAAAAGTTACCTTATAAGTCACAGAGGATAACATGTTCGAAGCTCAAAACTTGTTGAAACCACTGCTTTTTTACATTGGAGTATTTGCATGTAGGCAAGTTATATGGATGTATTTTCTATAAAATTAACAAAGAGGTATTGCAAAGGAGTCGGTCATATTATTTCACTAAGATTTTGAGTGTGTAAGGTCATAGGTTCAAACCTCAAACTCCTAGTTTTGCTAGAATTGTAAATTTCAACGGAGAAGTACACATAAGTAAAAAAGGAAATTTGCAATTTTGCAGTACAAATGTTTTCATAGAGAAAGTGGTGGTACCTTTTTACTAAGACACTAAAAAACTAGAGGACCTAGGTTCTATTCCGACCGCTCTCATTCTTTGAAGACGTGTCTAATGATAAATCATTTTTTGAAAAAAAAAAAGGTATTAAAAAGTCACTTTCAACAAAGAAATCGAAATGCATGATGGGTGCAATTTCGGTAGCACTAGCACCCTACCCTTAGTAATGTTTTAACCTTAAAAATGGGCAGTTCTTTGTTGAACTTCGTGGATGGAACACTCTATATTTGCATTCTCATTACCATTGGAGACGGGAACATAGCATTTTATGGTCTGTAGGTCCATCAGATCAACCTGGCTAAGAGAGCTAGAAGATCCACCCATCTTGAATTCGCTACTAGCTCTGAGATCAGATTTTGATGTAGTTGCCTTTTTTCCTAGATTATAGGAATTGAGTGTTATTTCTTGTTCATGCTAAATTTTCATTTTGCTCTACTCATATCATTGAATGAGGAATAGAGCAATTATCTGGTGATTTCTATGTTGCATAGACTTCTCACCTCTCCGCTGATAGAGGGAGGGTATTTTGATTTTTATCAGTCTTAGGTGATTGTACATACTGATAGGCGTTGTAAGCACAAGTGTTTGCAAAGGTGGTTGTGTTGTAAAAATATCATTGTTTACAAAGTGGTCAAAGCTGTGAGCATCAGGTAAGATGTGCCATACTTCAAGTATAGAATCATCACCGAGACAAAGATCAATGTGGTTTTGCATTCCCATGAAGTTCATCTAACTACAATACAGATACAACCAATCAGAGGATCATCATCTTTGTGTCAGGTCATGTCAGGACATAGAAAGTTACGTTGTGGTTGCAATAAACATGTCAATATAGGTTGACCAGTACCAAGGCATAAGTGGCCAGTTGGCAGATTGCAATGGGTTTTATTGGATAGCTTATGAGTGTTATTGTTCCAGATCATTTTTTATCCCTTTTAGATTGGAGTAGGAGGGGGCCCAAGGCAAGCCAGGGGTAGAGGGTTGATAGGTTTAGTGATCCAAATGTTTGTTAGTAATTTGTATAATGCATGCGTCCCCTTGTGAGATGCCTCCTTATAGTTAGTAGTTACAGTTAATACCTTCATTAATGTTTCAATTTAGATGTTAGTCTGGTTAATAATCAGTTTCTGTAGTTAGATCTCGTACTTGAGTAAAACTTATTTAAGCTTGAGAGAGTTACAAGATGGAAGACCAGGCATTTACAATGATGTAGCTTGCTTTTGAATTAATACAATAATATAGTTTTATACTTACCTGTGTGAGCCAACAGATGTATCATACAGGCAACAAGGATGGTTGACTAAATATTGAAATGTTAAAAATGTTAAATCTATGAGATTGACATGTATATAAGGGGGATTTGTACATGAAAATTATTTTATATCGTTTTATGTGAATACTCCCTTTCTTGTCTAAGCCATTGCTTTGCTCATTACAATGGACAATTATTCTTCCAAAGAATATCGTGTTTTGTAAGCTTCCTCTTCCTTCCAAGCATTTCCTCTATCCTTAAATTCACACAATCAATTAAAATAATGTTCTTCAAATATGTTATTAACTGGAATCCCATCAAGTGAAAGTGTTTGACAAATAGCATCAGGGTTTACTTGCAATATTGCATTGCCCAAAAACATGTTTAGGAAAATCTAGCAATTTTCAGGTATTGCTTGCACAGAAAATCTTGTGCAAGTTTTGCTTGCACTAAGTGTTTGATCATTTTGTTTTATCCAAGTCTTGTTTAGCGGCTACGTTTTGTAATGTTTTGCACATCCTACGAGGGTACAATAGTGTTGTGCACATTTTAAAAGCATGCGAGTGTTTTGTGCTCTTTTGTGCCAACAATTGTAGTGCACGTGTGTTTGTAACTATTCTACGCAGTCTATGACATGCACAAGCGTTTGTAATGTGTCATGGTTGTTTTATGGTTGCGGCATGTCCAAATGAGCTTAGCAAGGTTTGCAATTTATTTTAGAGTCCACAACATCTTTCAAGAGATAATGCAAGCATGTAATTCAGTAGCACAGTGCAGAGGTAGGTTTCTAGCAGAAATTGTCTACGCATAGAATGTGTCTCATCCCCTTTTGACATTCCCTTATGTTGAACAATGAAATCCGAATGCCCATTAACCAGAACTTGATTGCTTTCATGGAAAAGCAAATGGCATCGCAATGACATGTAGAGCACCTACAATCCTGTTGCAAGCTAAGACACATGGCAGACACCATTTATCCACAAATTGAGCCCTCGCAAGTAACTCCAAACTTGATTGTGTTGGGAAAAACATCTTGCTTGCCCTCTATGTGTGTTAATAGACTATTGTTGATGAGAAAATTTATACCAGACTTGACTTGTACATTGATGCTTTCATGGAAAAAGCAAATGGCATCGCAATGACATGTAGAGCACCTACAACCCTGTTGCAAGCTAAGACACATGACAAACAACACTTTTCCACAAATTGAGCCCTTCACAAATAACTCCAAACTCCATTGTGTTGGGAAAAACATCTTGCTTGCCCTCTATGTGTGTTAATAGACTATTGTTGATGAGAAAATTAATACCAGCCTTGACTTGTACATTGTGTGGCATTATTGTAATTTGACATCATAAATGTAATCCCACTTGAATGGACCCTGTCAAATCCTATATGAGCTTGACTTGCTTTCAGTACAAAACTTTTGATTATTGTATATCTTTGTTTACCTAGGTATTATGGACCCTTTAGCACCGCTTTGTGACCCAACCAGGGGGCTGCATAATTTTGACAACTATTATGGTACCCTAGCTTGTACATTTGTAATTTGTTTCAGGATACCTTACCTTGGTCATTTTAGAGCAGGCATAATATTGCCTTAGGTATTAATTGAAGAATCAATAAATACCACACTTTATGCACAGACTTGATTCATGTGATTTGGAGACTTTGGTTATATGCAAAAGATCAATGCTAGATTTGTAAGTTATAAAATGTGACCTTTGAATGTACTTGACCCTGGCATATACAGACTTGCATGGGTTACCATTACTAGTGGAAAGTATTGAGAACCTTGCTCAAGTAAAGTGATGACTTGCCTTAGTTGTCTACCGAATCACCATACCTTGGTGGGCTTTAACTTTCACATTATTGATATAGAAAGAACCATCTCATGGCACTTGATAATTAATTAGGGCCAAGGGCATGTCATTCAATGGAAAAAGTATCACTTTGAACAAGAGATTCTACTTGAGTAGTTATGGATTTATAATTATTGTGTGAGGACTTGATATGCATGGTTGGATTTGACACTAATATTATCTTATTAAAACCCTAATGTTTTCTAAAGAATATATGATATAATTATCCCTGCTAGTGATGGGTGAGATGACTATTTGCTGAAACTTTATAATCGATACTTGTCAAATGTGCTCAAGCAAGTCATTTGGAAACCCTAATAGGATGATGTGGTGGATGGCTTGAAGGAAGTTTGCATGAAAACCTTAATCCAATCAGGCTATTGCTCGACATGAAGTTCCATTCTATTGTTGCATGGGTGTTCCATGATTAGGGGTTCTAAGTAGTTACACGGGTGTTGATGGCAATTTCATAGGTTGAAGCCAAAGTTCAAAAAGACTTCATTTTTGGCATACAACTAGTTGTTGTAAGCATGGAAAGTTATATATTGGGCCCGAGGGAAGCTTTAAAATTTGGTTCCAAGAGGAATTCAGATCTGTTAGAGAAGACACCTTGAGAAAGCATGGGCCGTGGTCAAACCAGCGCTCAACAATTAGAGCAAGATCATTCTACTCTTCTTCAGGCATGTTTTCTCATTCCTATGAGCTTAATACATGGGTGGACTTTTGCTTGTGAAATATCTTACTGGAAATCTATGAATGCTTATGGAATATACGGGTTGTGTTGCTGTGAATGCTTTTGAATTTGACCTGTGAGTGGCGTTATATTGATGTTTATGCCCTTGTACATCTGCGAGTGTGGATGTGGAAGCATATATGCACCAATATGCACTCCTAGGGTTTGAATGTTTTCGTATTGTGTTAGGCATCCCTTGAGTGGGTGCCTATACTTGTCCTCACTGATTGCTCTAAACTGTTATAAAATTTTCAATGGAAGATGATTACCTCTCTAAAGCATCTATTGCAAAGCAATACAGCAACCCTCTTGAATAAGGAACTGGATGTTCTGATTTAATGGAAATATTTAACCATGTTGATGAGGTTATATAATGCTATGGATCCAACACTTGTGACAGCTAAATAAGGAAGGCATACCAGCATCTAATGCTGACCTACAGTTTGAATTGTTTTGCAGGTGGTTAAAGAAAAACAGGTTTACAGTTGATGATTCTGAATTTCTTAGAAGGGAAGGGTCTCTGTTTGAATGGATTTTGATGTAGATAATAAATATAATGAATGTACTTGAAACATTGTTGAAAGTTGTGTCTTGCATTCTGATAAGAAAGGAATCAAAGAAAGAAATAGTAAAACTTAAAGTTACATGAATTGTAGAAATGAAAAATCAGGCACTTGTGGCCTAGATCTGTTCTTGTATGTTTTATGAATTCTGTGCCATTGGAAAGTTATTATGACATGGTTATAACTTAAGCATTGAAAATGTGCATTGTTATTCAGTATTGATTTTGTTTCAACCTTTCAGTCTGTTTGATGTGTTAAGAACTGGCTCTTTTGATAAAAGAGTGTGGATAAGGAATGTTTATGGAAAAATTGTGACTTCTAAATATAGCTTGCTGACATCGATCTGGAAGCTATAAAATGAGATTCATGTTTTGTACCTTAAATCTGTAACCATGATGATGTGTGCCAATAAACCTTTTTGTACCCTGTTGCATGATAAACTAGTTTGCATGCAATTCTCCGGTTCTGTACCTGAAAGAGAACAGTCTCTTGCCTCATATACAGGATCTCATATTTCTTAGTAGGATGTTACCATGTCTTTGATAGGCATTCACATTTCTAAGTGTTACAAAAACACTAACTAGGATCTACGTGGTGAATGGCTACAGTCTGTCAAATAGCATTGTTTAGTGAAAGAGCTAATGTTTTAAAATCTCAACATGTACTCTGAATGATTATGAAGAACTTGGTAGTAGTTGTTTCAAGGTGCAGTGCTGTATACTTATGGAATAAATGCTCATGTTTAAGTAAACAACGAACCTGTAACCTGTTTGAGAGAGACTTGATCCCAATGCTATTAGGCAAAGCTCTCCTAATGACTGTATACAAATCATACAGTGGCATACTAGCTCTGACCCCTTTTCGACTATACAAACCTCTATTTCTTGGTGATGTTAGCGACTGGGCCTAAAAATGTTCAAAATGTACAGATATAAGGATAGATGCTAGTAGGACACTCACAAAATGGTTACGGTCAGATAACCTCTTTGATGGATTTTATGGACATTGTATTGGCATGTCTTCTATTTGATTCTGATCCTACTGTCTTTACCACTATATGAGGAAATGCCCTTTTACCCTTGATGGTCCTAAGGTCTAACATGGATCTCATAAATAAACCTTGTGAGATTGCAACTCACCATGTTTAAGCCGTCTTTCTGGAAATGGTGTGACTGGACCTTGTTATTAAGTGCTTGAAATAACTACTAGCATACCTATCATAGATAAATCTCTGTAAAATATGCCGAAGAGGTATCATTCTCAAGGTGCGTAGATGCATCTTAATTTAGCAAAATTAAGATTTATAGATTTAACATCATTGTGCCATGAAATACTTAACTTAAATCTTATATTTTATTATAGATTAAATTATATTTTAGATTTACTTAATAGATACTCAAATATCTTATATTATTTATAAATCTAACTTTCTAATTCTAAAGATTAAGTTTTTCATCCAATGATAATGCTTGAAAAGTCATGGTAGAAACTATAAGATAAAAAATACCAAATCAAATGCCATGGTAAAATTAAATTCACAATCACAAACCCTAAAAATTAAAGTAGATTTTAGATTAAATTAGTTACAAACCCTAAGAAAGTAAATTAGATTTTAGATTAACAGTACATAAATAACTGAAATAGATAAATAGATATAACATACTATTTTATAGGTAAATATATGGATAAGTAAATATATATAATAGAAGTATAACACATTTATGGGAAATAGATACCTTAGATTATAAGATTTATCTTATATGTATCTAAATAATTTATAAGTAACTATGTTAAGATACGATAGGTAAATAGATAATAGAGGTATAAAAAATCTGACGTAGGCATTTTTATTATAATGACACGCCACATGTAAGTTGTTACATATGATTTTGGTATTATCTTATATACTTAAATCAAAACTATTTAAGATACTTAGATTGACTATGATATTTTTAAATGTCATGGTCAAATTAAAATCACAAACACAAAACCCTAAAATAATAAATAATAGGTAATGACAAATCTAAAAGTCTATAAATTTTAAAAATTAAATAATATATCAAATAATGTCAGCCATATTTTTTTCTTTCACGGGCACAACATGAGAATCCTCCACTCCATGCTACCATTGTAGAATGCCTCTTGGCATAATAATGAATTAAAATCCTGATGTATCCAAGAATGAAATGATTGTATTTATAACCTCAAACAGGGGTTGGGCAGTACAGATGCATTTTAGATATCAGTAGGAAAATTGTCCAAACTGGTTCCTGTTCGAAGGTGATTTTAAATGAAATAAAAGCCACTGCTATCCTAAACATGCATTACTACCTTATATGACTACAACTTCCTTTTATAGGTAGTAAACCGTGTTGGGTCTGAATAGATAAGCCTGCATGTGAAGTTGTTAACCTACTTGAATGAGTTTCTTCATATAGAGCTGTATAGAATTGTACTCATTCGATAAATGGGTTGGGATGAAGATGCCAGATAACAACCTTGTCTTAATTATGGAGGAAATCTTCAAGCTTTGAACACTAAGCCCTGAACTAGAATTGGTAGGGGCCTGCAAAGCTTGAATCAGATTTTGAGGAACTGTTGGAGCGAGGATAACAAGTAAACCAAAGTTGGACCCTAGACGTTATATCCCTGAAGTTCGAGTCAAAAAGAACTCATTAATTGGATCATTGAGTTTGATAAATATTTTGAGTATGAAAATATGGAAGATCTTAAACAAGTGAAATTCATCATCGCAAAATTGAAAGACATGCATTTCTTTGGTGGGAGCATGTACAAGCTGAAAGATTACGCAAGGTTAAAGAGATTATCAAGACTTGGAATAGATTCATCACAAAACTGAAGGCAAAATTCCTCACACAATTATCATGAGTTTGTTCAAGAAACTTCAAAATTTACAAAAAAAGGGATATGAGTGTACAAGATTACACAAATAAATTCTAAAAACTAACCATTAGAGTTGATCATGTTGAAGATGATGCAAAGAATATTTAGTGTTATGTGAACGGATGACGCATGGCAATTCAAGATGAATTTGGTATGATCAAAATAACAATTGTAGAGGAGGCCTATCAACATGCACTAAAGGCGGAAGAAAACATGTGCACAAGCAATAAGGAGCAGCGTGAGGAAAAGGCAAGTTCGTGCATGGCCGTGGGCAAGGTACTGAAGGAGTAAACTCTATGCAAGAAGGTGAACCAAGCACATCAAATGTAGTGATGGTGCGGAAAGAGGCAGAAGAAATTTCAGAGGAAGAGGTTGAAGTCGAGGACACAAGCTCACAAGCACTTCTTTCAAGTGTGGAGAAATTGGGCATAGAACATTGGATTGCACACACACAAGGATGATGGTAGAAATGTGAGTGTGCATATTCAACGGGCAAATGAGGAAAGTGTTGTGTTAGTGTATCACATCAATAAACCTAAAGCCAAGGAAGCACTCATGGTGAAGAGGGTGTCATTGAAGCCTACAAAAAACGAGATTAATCCCACGCAAAGAAAGATTTTATTCAGAACCTTATGAGGTAAAGTTTGCAAAGTGATTGTAAATAGTAGCAAACATAAATAACATTATTTCGCAAGAAACGGTGGATGAATTCGGTTTGAAGAGAATTATGCATCTAAATCCGTACAATGTTTCTTGGTTGTTAAAAGTTCATATTTTAGTGAATAAGCAATGTTGGGTGAATTTCCAAATTGATGCATATAGAGATGAAGTCATATAACATAATGCTTAAGGATGCTTGCTATAATATATGCTTGGAAGGCCTTGGCAATTTGACCGCAAGGCACAATATGATGGTCATGTGAATACATACACTTTGGTGGCAAAATTTGGAAACAAACACACTTAGTCCTTAGAAAGAATAGAAGTGAAGAAGTGGAAACTAATCCAAAAGTTATGTTGATGTTAGGAAAACAATTTGTGAGCGAGGTGAAGGAATGTGTATATTTTGTGCTTGCATCAAAACCTGTGCAGAAGTAGAAAGCAAGGAAAAGGCACTTCCGCGAGAGGTGAATGAATTGATAGATGAATTTGCGAAGATTGCTTCAAACAATCTACCAAATGGATTACCACCAGTAAAGTGCATTCATAAAATGGATTTGATCACAAGAAAGAGTCTGCCAAACAAAACGGCATACAGTTGAAACCACAAGAGAATGCATAGAAGGGGTTGATCGTAAAATTTGAGTCCATGCACAACAATATTGGCGCCAAAGAAAAATGGAGACTGAAGAATGTCGAATATGCACAAACAGCAAAGCAGTCAACAAGATCACAATTACGTACAAATCCCCATTACCAAGAATGGATGATCTAATAGATTGCTTCAGTGGCACAATGTATTTTTCAATGATTGACTTGAAGAGCAAATATCACCAAATATGAATAAGAGAAGACGATGAGTGAAAGTCAACATACATAACTCAATAAAGACTTTATGAATGGTTGCTTATGCCATTTGGCTTAACAAGTGCACAAGGTACATTCATGTGTTTGATGAACGAAGTCCTTAAAACTATATTTGGGAAAGTTTTTCATTGTCTATCTAGATAATATTTTGATTGTCGGTAAATCGGAACGAACATTTGCAACATTTTTGCAACATGCTGATGAGATTGCAAGATGAGAGGTTGCTCATAAACCTGAAGAAATGAACTTTCATGAAGGAATAATTGATATACTTGGGCTTTGTGATTTCCCAAAGCATTAATATGTTTCCCAAAAAAGTGCTCACAATAGTTGAGCAGCCGTCATCAAAGTACTTTTGAAGCACAAAATTTTCATGGATTGGCAAGTTTTAGAAGTTCATCAAGAATTTCAATGGGATATACACAGCAATTACTAATGTAATGTGCAAGGATAAAAAGGAAATTGTATGGACCACAGAAGCAGAATGGAAATTCCAGCAGTTGAAAAAGAAAGTGAAATAGTAACCTATGTTGGCATTACCAAATTTTGGTAATGTATTTCAAGTTGATAGTGACATTAGTGGAAAACAGACAGAAGCAGTGTTGGGTCAAGAAAGAAGACCTATTGCATTTCTCATTTAGAAGCTCAATGATACAAAGTGCAAGTATTTTGTTTATGTCAAGAGTTATACACAATAATTCAATCACTCAATAAATGGAGACATTATTTTCTACCCAAGGAGTTTGTTTGTATATGGATCATCAAGCATTACAATTCATAAATAGTCACGGAAAATTGAAACAGTGACATATGAAATGGGTTGAATTCTTACAAAGTTATTCTTGTGTTGCAACACAGAAGTGAAAAACCAAACAAAATTGCTGATGCTTTGAGCAAGAGGATTTTATTGTTAAACAAGTTAAGATTTGAAGTCATAGGATTTGATTCTATGAAAGCATTGGATGCAAATGCCGAAGATTTCAATGAAGCGTGGAAATTGTGCTCAGATCCAATTAGTGGCAAAAACGCACCATGGTTGGATTATCGTGTACAAGTACGATAGTTATTCAAAAAGTGCAATTGTGTAAACCTAGAGGCTCAATGCACAAGAATTTGGTTGAGAAGCATAGTGTGGTGGATTGGCAAGCTAGTTTGGTTATGTCAACATCAACAATTGGCTAGAAAACTATTTTTGGCCACACAGGAGTTCAGATGTGCACAAGTTTGTTCAGGAGCATCAAGTTTGTCAATTGGCTAATGAGAGAAACCATAATACTGGAAGATATCAGTATGGACTTTGTTTTAGGTTTTCATAAGACACAAAAGAAAATGATTGCATATTTGTGGTTGTCGACAAATTTTCAAAGATGGCACATTTTGGGACTTGTAAGAAGACTAGTGATGCAACTAAGATTGTAAATTTGTTTTTCAAAGATATTGTGAGGCTATACAGTTTGCCACATAGTATGGTATCAGACAAGGATGTGAAGTTTATAGGACATTTGAGGAGGACTTTGTCGAAGAAATTAAACACCAAGTTATAATTTAGTTCAGCGTAGCAGCAGAAAATAGGGGGACAGACTAACATTCGATAGAAATTTAGGTAATTTGTTGAGATGTTTAATTGAAGGTCAGCCAAGAACATGGGATGAGATTTTGGTGCAAATGGACTTTGCTTATAATAATTCAATCAACCAAAGCACAAGAAAGTCACCATTCCATATTGCATATGGGTCAAATCCAAGAGGAAGTGCAGAATTGCATGACATGACGAGCATAAAAATAAGAAGTGCCAAAGCAAAAGATTTTGTAGAGCATGTGAGAAATGTGCATGAACAAGTATGCAGACAATTGGAGAAGAGTACAACATAGTATAAGCAGCGCACAAACATGAGGAGAGAAATAGAATTTCAAATTGGAGGCTTGCTGTTGGCACATTTGCAGAAGGTGATATTTCCAAAAGAGGCTTATAACAAGTTGAAACTCAAGAAGATTGGACCATGCAAAGTGTTGCAAATTTGCAAAGAAAGCATATGAAATCTAAGTCACAAGATTCAAGTTTGTGTTAGTGTTCCGCAAATATAACATTTGAAACAAGTTTTTCAATTGATAAAAATCAGGAAAATAATCATGATTAAGTTTGAATAATGTCAATCTAATTTCTAATTTTTAAAATACAAAATAAATACATAAGATTAAAATAGAGATTATATTATTAATTTTTGTGGGATTTTACCCATGCAAAATATAACTATATAACATTAAATATAATCAATTAGTTAACATTAATAAATATTACTAGATAGCTTACAAAAATATATAGAATATTTATTAGGATATTTATTTACTTATTAAATTATTATTTATGCAATAATAATCAGAGCGATATCTACATTTTATCTAGGTATCTCCATAAATATTTATCAAATATTAATAATTGTACAAAGTTTTTTACAAAAATATGTTTTTTTAAATCTAGAAACCTAAATAACAATCGTTGGTCCTATTTTTTACTTTTTCAAGTTCTTGTTAAATTTCTATAAACTAATATAATTCTCATCTATAATGAGACTACTATTATTAAATAGGTGAAATATAGTCACGACATGGAGCAATCTAGAACATTTGAAGTCACATCTCGCAACAATGGTAACAAGCATGGAAAATGGTAAAGTAAGCTTGAAAGGCCCTTGCCATCAGTCAATGCCCTCTCAAAGCTTTGAGATACATGGGAAAACAAATTCACAGTAATAAATGGATTCAAGGCTGCAAATAAACAAATTTTGACTTCAACAAATGGACTTTTTGCGTCATAGTTTCAAATGCAAACTGCATAAATAATCAATTAGAAAAAAAGAAAACCACAACCAATAAAAACTCTAGCCTTCCCCCCCAAATTTGTCCCTTTCAGTCAATCAATAAAGGAAGTGGTGCCCTCCATCACACATCATCCATTTATATACATGATACGACTGATATGATATCACGTCTATGATTATTCAATAGCACAACGCAGAAGCATGTTTCTAATAGAAATAGTTCATGTGCAAAAAGTCACTATTTGTATGAAGTGGTGCCCTCCATCACACATCATCCATTTATATACATGATACGACTGATATGATATCACGTCTATGACTATTCAATAGCACAACGCAGAAGCATGTTTCTAATAGAAATAGTTCATGTGCAAACAGTCACTATTTGTATGAGAGGTATCTAGGAGCACTTTTAGAGGCTTGCTTTACCAATGTGAGTTCATCTCAATAGTGTGCATCTACCTTTGAAACCACAAGGTCACTGGAGTTGAATTGAGATAGCACACAATGATTCATTTGAGAGGCTAAAGCACAATCTTATGCCCAAGGGCATAGTTTGGCACGTTGCTTTTGGAGTTTCAAATACAACATTGATCGTAGGAAGGGACAAGACATCACCTAACTCATAATTGTAACACTTGAGCCGACTCAAGTACATGGAGTTGTGTTATTAATCGGGCCCTATCTTGCATAGAAGATTAGGGCGCATCTAATATCATATGGATCACTTGTAGATACAAGGAAATGATATAAGTAGGTGGGTCTTGTGTAATATCCCTATCAAATAAATTTAGATAATTCTAGATATTTGCACAAACCCTAGGGCAGCAGTATGAAATTTTATCTTTTATGACAGCAGCCATAATCTGATTTTTTACTAAAAAAAAGCAAACCCCAATATGTAGAAAAACAGACTTTTATTCATTTATTTCAAATCAGCTTTAATGAAAATACCAAAATGCCTGAATACAAATATTTTTCTCACAACTATCGAACCAAATGGAAAGATGAACATAAGACAAAAGCATGCAAACTGATTTGACTGAAATTTGCCTCTAGATGTGGCGCCAGCACTGTATTTTGTTCCCAAAGGGAAACATTCTAGCTGTACTCGTTGTTCTGGATGTAGAATCAAGAGTGAAAAGTGTTCCCTAGCTGAACTGGATATGCAATTGTGCCCTGAAATACCACTGCAATCTCTAAATGGAATTGTCAATGTGCAAATGAGGCTTTTCGTCCTCTATTATTGATGCAGAAGCAAGAGCTACTTGCAAAAAATGTAGTTAATAAATTTCTGAGATGGTCTAATAATAAACCCCAAAATCTGCTTTTATGATATTTAATGCCTTCTCCCAAAGGGCTACGTGGTCAGTACATACCCTGCAAGGCATGTGTACGGGTACGGTACGCCGAGGGTGTGCCTAGGGTACATCCAACAGTACTCGGGTATGTCTTGGTACTTCCCAGGAAGTACCCAGATGTACCCGGGTATTGTTGGACATACCCTAGTCGTACCCAGCCGTACCCACAGTAAAAACAGCAATTTTTTTTAAAAAAATTGGGGGGTCAATAAAAGTCAATAGATGGGATTACGTAAATGATCCAACTGTGGTAAAACAAGGGCAATCGCAAAAGTACCTAAAACAATGGTTGAAACTGCAACAATTGAAATGAGTTTGGGTAATGTAGGATCAAAAAATGCAGTGGCAGAATCTCCACTAACAAGTAAGACTAATGCAAGAATAATAAGAGAAACCCCAAAGGAATCTAAACTGCCAGATTTGAAGGGAGCTAATAATAGCTAGAATTCCAGTCCAGTTATGTGATTTGTTATTATTTATGATTATAATTGGACATTGTAACATTTGGAGTTTGAACAATGTACTTGTTTGAGAACTTCGAAAAATGAATATCACGACAAAATGCATTGAATTATTAATATGTTATTTGGCTAGTTCACGTAATTAATAATTTGTTTACGCTATTCATGTATAAGGATGAATTTTTGTTTATTTGGCTATATTTTTAATATTTTATATACATACATACATATATATATATATAGTACGGCCGTACCCAAGTGTCGTACCCAAGCCCCCCAAAAAAATTGTCATACCAACATACCGGATTCCCGTATCTGTATTTGTACCATACCCCGTACCGGCTACCTAGCTGGAGGGTGGTACCACCTTTAGAGTGTCATGCATGCTAAATAAACAATTAAAAATTATTTAATTTGCATATCCAAGGTTGGCACGTTGGCACTCCATCTAAAAATAAAGACTTGATGTTCTCATGCAAACACTTCTATCTTTGGCACCCCATAATAGAAGTTCATTATTTTATTATTATTTTATTCCTCATGCACTCACTTCTCCTTTTGGCTCCCCATATTGGAAATATAATATTTTATTTCACTTCTGCTTTTTGGCTCCACTTATTACAAATATAATTTAAGTGTCCTTATCAATTAAAATATAAAAGTACCCTTGGATCACTTAAATTAATGTATTTCCCGCATTAATTCCCCTTAGCCTATGAGAAATAAAAAGAATAGGCTTCAGGTATCCAGAATCAATTAATTTTGAAAAGGGGACATTACATCTCGTGTCTATATTAGCATGCCCCTACGCATGTGTTTGAAATTTAACAGCAAGCTAGATGCCACAAGTTTTAGAGACTAGTTAGTCATGAAGAAGTTGCATTGCAAGAGCTATACTTGCAAAGACTGAGTTAGCCAGCAGAGATCTACGGATCTTTTTTTGTAAAGCATCTCAGTTTGTGAGATTGTTGTGCATTTTGTTTGTTGTCTATTCTCCTTGTTAAGGAATCAATAAAGCTTTGAGTTTTATTCCATTTTTGTGTTGTGCTGCATTTTTAAGCATATTCTGATGTCTGATTCTGAAATCTGTGTGGTATATGGTATTGAACCCTTACCATGTTTGTGTCACATGACTACGCTGCCACTTCCTTAATTGTACTTTGTTTCATCCCTCGGTGGAGTGATGAAATGGTTGTAAAATATTATCCGTATCATAAACAAAGTTTAAATTTTTTAAATTTCATCCTTCTGTGACTGCCTTGCTCAAGCTCTTGTTATTGTAATTGCAAAGATCTGATCAAGGTCTAATGCTACAGAGAATGGGGTGAAAAGTAAGAGATGCCTTCACCGGTGCAGTGAACTAATACAGCATGAAAGACAAACCTAAGTCAAGCTTAGTTAAACTAGTATAATAGAAGACAAAACAAACAAACTAGGGTTCAGCTCGCAAAGATATAGTTTCAAAGGTTTTGGTGAATAAAGGATCCTTGCCCTCACATATCCGACAAGCCACAACCAAAGAGAGTCTACTTCCAACTCTACTTGAAATATGTGGAAATGAGATTATAAATAAAAACTTAGTCTAACCAAAAATGCAAACTAATTATCTTAAAATAAAAAGAAAGGGAATTTCCAATTAAATTCCAAATCCCATATCATCACACTACGCAAATGTATTTTTTAGAATTTAGAAACCCTAGATGCAAACTATATGCAAAATACCCAATGAAAAAACCACAATCCAATATAGAAAGCTGAAACTAAAAGAAAGGTACTGAACAGTTGGATACCTCTCGCGGAGTGCGATTATACCAAAGAATGCCCTCAAAAGTCCCAAGGCACATTTGACCTAGAAATCCTAGATACGAACTATATGCAACATACTCAATGAATAAACCACAATCCAACATAGAAAGCTGAATCTAAAGGAAAGATGCAGAACACTTGAAGGATACCTCACAGAAAGTGTGATTATACCAAAAATAGCCCTCAAAAGTCTCAAGGGATATTAGACCAATTAACTTAGTCCTGGAATCTGATAGCTGAGCATAGGATAAAGGATAGAAAGTGCTGATGATTCTAGAGAAAATGTCTAACAGCTCTTTGATAACTCTCATCCCACAGAGCCAAGTAGACAGTTCTAGAGTAGCACCATAATATACTAGTACATAAAGAAGACTGTAGAACCATAACCCCTATGTTACAACATGCAATTTCTTGAGGTGCATGAGTATGGACCTCCATGGCGATCAATTTCAGCCCTGATGTTGCCGTCACAGAAAAGGAATGAAGTATAGTGGTGGCTGGAAACTCCACTCATACACAAGTTGTTTGCAGGGATAAATTGTGCGGCTTAGTCAATATAAACATTAAGGTTTAGCCCGTGGGTATTTATAGACAATTTGCAGCAATAGAAGTAGGAAGAGACTGTTTGCATCTAAAAAGAATACCGGAAAACATAGAAAAGTAAAATGCAGTGACAGCACAACTGTTTCACATAACCAGCAGTAACAATGAGTGCAGATCACATTGTAACACTGCAGATTCACCATTTAATAAACAGCAGGTCCCCTTCAGAACCAAAATCCCAAGGTGTCATAAACTGAAAGATGCAAACGCATATAGGAAGATGCTTTAGAGACACAAGCGACGCAGGCTAAGTCACAAAACGACTTAACCGGTAAGAAGGGGAAAGGATGCTGCTGCTAGGTCGAGAAAGGGGGACTGTCAAACACCACTGGTGCTTGTGAAAAGGTTGCTAGATATGAGGGTATATCACAGAGTGCAGATAGAACCTGAAATGTATGTGTGAGTGATATTATAGTTATATCTCTTTAAGAGGCTTGAATTTATATCGTTGTCAATTGCTTGCTTATGATTTTTTAATACATAAACTCTTATCTATTGCCAACCAGTTAAGTAACAATTTAAATGGAGAACTGTAGCGGCTCTTGAAATGAAAAGGCACATCTCAAGCATAAAGATACTAAAACGTAATAAGAGAAGAAATACTAAACCCGTCCATATAACAAATTTTAACTAACAGAAACACATTTATGGTTGTTAAAAAAAAAAACTTCTCTAGATTTCTATGGCAAAATACATCATTTTCTCTTGAAAAGGGAGAAAGGGGTCCAAGTACATTGTTTAAAATTCAATTAGTTTAGTATGCAATCCATACAGCCCACCCACACTTATAACTTATAAGAAGTATATCATTATCAATAGACATAACCAGCAGTCATCAAAGTAATAAAGAAGCCAAAACAACCAGTCACTTAATTGTTTTTTTTCCAAAATGAGCTTACCAGCGGTGCATTTCGTCCTCGGTTGCAGTTGAAGCAATTATGAATGCCTGTAGTCACTGTAAGATTAGTACATACTACATATAATTATAGACAAGGATTCTAACTTTTGAACAATAAAAAAATGGTGAAGAGAATTCTGCTAAAATAATATTCAATGGCAAAAGCACCTAGCATATATTTTTACTATGAAGAAAAATAGTCTCTAAATAAATATTCTGACTAGCAACCTACCAATACAAACTTTTTGCATTTGATAAAGCTTTCTCATCTACTATTCAAAGATATCATTCAACGTAGAAGTTGTAAATTCTTCAAATGTCACCATTTGGGAGTTTCTGACATTTTTCTAGTAAGAGAGTTGTAAATTAGAGCCAATAATAAAAGAAGAGTGGTTGACATCTACGCCCTTTATTTATATGTTCTACTACTATCAATCACTTTTATTGATATACCAAGAGAAACCTACCATCAATCACTTTTATTGATGTACCAAGAGAAACCTACCATCAATCACTTTTATTGATTTACCAAGAGAAAGTTGTTACTATTAAGCATACTTAGAATCAACGCTTCAATCCAAGCTATGCAAGCACTGTGCATGCACACTAAGCACATATATCTAAAATAAATCAATCTAAAAAACACCTAGAGATATCAATCTCAAGCCCCTTATCTTGGATTTTTAGAATATTGACAATAATTAATAACTTCAACACCTTCTTCACATCACAAATTTTCCGCTGAATGTTGACAAATGGTGTCAATCTAGCTACACTAATGTGGAAGGCTTGAAAATATATTTATGGAGAAGACAAAATGGGCTACAAACTCCACTATATGGCCAAGATATTACTATTTTTCAGTTGACTCCTCCAAGAAAAAAGGGAAAACTTCGAAGTAACTGTCAAATGGACGTCAAATTAACATCAAAATTAAAAGTGACCACACTCAAAGACATTACATCTTCCAGTTGAAACCTTCATTGAATTTGCATTCACCCGGAGTGCTTTCCAGAATTTTTAATTGCTCATATGCAATTAAAAATAAAAATGATGAGTTATTTACGGCAAACATTGCACTGATGCATGTACTAGAGAAGAACTACAAAAGCTCCAAGGAAGACAAGTCAAAGGCAATACCCGCAAACAAATCACAGTCACTTGTTTCCAGATCCAGCCGCTTCCAGATCCAGTTTGGTGAGAATCAAAGACAAAAGAATCAGCTGCATGCAGAATATGAAAAATGACAAGACTGCTACTTTCCTCTTTCTTCTTTTGTCTCTTATTTCCTCCTACAAGGTAATTGAACGATCAATTAAATTATAAAACTTAAGTGATTGGTTTAAAAGTCATTACTTGAAGAAGTCAAATACTTGGAAATAGGTGGCAGACATGCAAAATAGAAGGTTCTATCTTTAGTTGCAAATCATGCATGTCATGCAAAGAGGAATTCTAGGAGGGAGATTGTCATTTGTTTCCTTTCCGACTTTCGCATGTGCCAGTTCAATTAAAGGCTTCCTATTTGTAATTTCCCCTCTACATGCTATAAGTAGAGGAAGAGCCTACGGGTTAAAGGATCAGAATTTGTAACCAGCATCCTTGTGTTCCAGACTTTGTGCTGAAATCCCTGATAGCTATTTGAAGCAAAAGAAGAGAAAGGAGCAGATTTCCGAAGAACTTTGTGTCACGGTGCATTTTGTTTCTAACGTTTTATCTCAGATCTACTTATAAAATTTGGGTTATTTTAGATCTGGATTTGAAGCTGTCTTTGCTAATAATTGTGTGTGTTAATATCTATTGGTTTTGTCTATGTGCATGCAATCAACTTTGTGATCTATTGATTGGGTTGCACATCCCCCCTTCTTTCTTTCCTATGTTTTATTATTTCCTTCTTCTTTAGATAGTTCCTTTCTTTAACAGTTGCTTACTTGTTTCAAAGTTATACAACTATGGTTCATGAGCTGCTTGGTTAAAGTAATACCCACAAACAGATACTAACATATTTAACTAACAAATATTACACGGGAGCCTCATCAGTAAATGAGGGAGATTTATCTCATGACTGCCTAGGTTTTCAGCAATGCAGGAAATCTAGCCAACACAATCCATCTTCAAGGGAGGTAATAGGTTGAGTTCAAAGTTTCGCCAAGTAAAGGAGCACCAATTAGCATTCTACACGAAAAGGAGAGATCATATCCAAAGTTCAAAACCCTGTCGAACACAGAAGCACCGATGACTGCCACATATTGAAGATCAGTGACACTTAGAGGCTTCGACCGAAAAAGTACAATGTTAAAGCAAGAAAATGCAAAATCCTTCGTTGAGCTATCGTCAAAATTCAAAAGTCGCGCTATTTTTTTTGTGGTTAAGCTAATCATCCACACAAACAAGTTGAGCAAAAAGAGGAGAAAAGAGCTACCATAAAATAGAGGAAAACAAATAGTTCCATGAGCTTTAATCAATCATGCAGAATGCCATGTCCCCTTTTTGGAATTAACTGATCGGAAGATCTATGGCCTATTCCTTATTTCCCGTAGGCCAAGGGATACAGTTAACGGAAATAAATTAATAATAATACTTTAGGTTGTCCTAAGTCACTTTTATTTTATAAAATAAAAATGACACTTATGTATAATTATTATCAAGAGGGTCACAAATTAATTATTTAAGTGGATGAAAAGTAATGTTTTATTAGAAGTATTTTTAAATACTTTTGGGGTAAATTGGAAAAAGTTAAGTTATAAAAGGAGCAATTGGGTTCAAAAGGGGCATCATGATTTTATGACATTTCTTCATTGTGAGAGCTTTGGCTTGAATTGGCATCCAAGGATAAAAACCCTTGGTTGTTTGGAGATCTTGGAGGACGAAAACCCTCTTCGTTTCCAAGGTTGGATTTCAAGATGAAAACCCTCTTGTCCATATGAGTGATTCCATCTATAGATCATGTTCGTGATCAAAGAATTTAAGTCATTTTCAGCGTGCTACAATGTTACTACAGTAAATTATGGAAGATTTCAGCTTGTACATGATTGGATCGAATTTTACTTGTAAGCAAATCATTGTTATTGCTGATTTTTAGAATTTATAATCATATGTTGTTGTTCATCATCAATATTCATTATTTGGAGTGCAAAATTGAAGATAATCATTATTTGTTGTTACTATAAAATCAGACTTTATTCAAGGTTTGTTGTTGTCATACATCACCACCATACACTACCACCGTTCCTCCTTCCCGTTGCCACCGCACATCATTGTCGCTACCCATATTTGTTGTCATATCATCTTTGTTGGAGGATTTTTTGAGCTTTCAGATCTAATGTGAGCAAGTACATCCATGTTCTATTGTTGTTCTAAGGTTTAAATTGTTTTATATTCATTAATCAGCAAGTTCTTTTGAGATCTATTGTTGTTTCGAGGTTTGAAATTGCTGTTCGTGCATAAATCAGCAAGCACATTGGTTGGAATTGATCATCTACATGCTAGATCTACTTTTTGATGCATTTGAGGGTTTATATCAATATATGAGGGTTTGGTTCAGCTACTTGAGATTGTGATTAGAATTTGGTTTCATTTTTGTAATAATTGATGTTATCATTTTTGCATTAAATTAGATATCAAGGTGGCTAGATACTATTTACACTAATCTTCCTTTTTTGTGGGGTTCTTTGGGACAAATGTCTTATGGTATCTTTTAACTTTACTCTGCACAAGTTCAATTTTCAGAGTTCAACACATTACTTACATTTGAGTTATTGTTCAGTATCTTCTATTGATGTTGACTACACTCTATGTTGCAGGTTTACCATGAAACGTTCCAACACCAACGCAAAGGACAACAAATGAGCAAAAACCAATGTGTATGTGCACATTCAAGTATGTTTTTCCTTTGAGTATGCAATTTTCAATTTCACACTTAAAGAAGGGGCAAATGTAGACACTCAAATTTGGTAACTTATCATTTGACAATGACAAGTTTAATTTGTGTTCCTATACTAAGAAAAATCCTCACATTCTAAGCTACATTGATACATCCTTCTCTCTCTTACGTCTTGCTAATCTACACACATTGTTTTATTGTTATTTTATGCAATATTCATTATCCAAAGCAATAATCTATCCCTAGGCATCTTTCCTAGACTCTAGCTCTTTCATACTAAATCCTTATATGGGACCGTACAGAGCAGGGTCAGCTCATACTATGGTCTGAGCCAACTTGTTTGATTGTATACCCTCTCTCCTAACAACTCTTTTCTTAATTAGAAAATCTTGTGTCTATCATTTCATCTGGACTAGGTCGGCCATAATGCGAATATCTAACCTTTTGAAGCCTATAAAAACAAATCAAATGCACTCCATAACTCACATACAATTCTCAAGCACCCTTATTACAAAATATGAACACTAAAACACCCAAGGATCTCCTATATATTCTCAAAGTAGTTGCAAATCCTTAAAGAGTAGCTACCACACAAGTCTAAAGCATTCAAACCAGGTTCAAGAGTCTAGCCTTCTCCATTACTAAGCATACAAAGGTCCTAGAGCTACGTTGCATGTATACGCCCAAGACCCCCTCGAATCCCCTTGAAAACGTATCAGCTATGGATACGATATGGATACGATATGGATACGATACGGATACATTCCTGATACGTACGGGGTACGTCAGGATACGTCACGGATATGTGCAGACGAATCCTGACATACCTCGTATGTATCAGGAACGTATCTAATAGTAAATACGTTTTTTTAAAGTTCTATTTCATTTTTTTTTAATTTTTCACTTTTCTACTCCCTAAAACCAAACCCTAAACACTAAATGAATAAAATAATACACCCTCTCCCCCACAAAAAGTTATAAAAAGAACCCACCCCTCTCATTTGAAATCACACAAACAATTTCATTGTCTTTTTGCAAGTGAATGAGCAAAGAGCCACAAAAGAGTTGTGAAGAGCTTAGTGGAGGCAAAGATTGGAAGGAGGGGCAGCAATTGCTTCTATTGTTTGGAGTCCACCATTGCGAGGAGAAGGCGAAGAAGCCATTGATGAGACTTGAGAGGAAGAGATTGTTTTAAAATTTTAAATTTATTGTTCATTCAAGAATCAAAACTAGAAGAGTTGACTTGAGAGGAAGAGGTAGCATTTGTAATTTTGTTTATTGGCAACCAGGATCTACGATTCTACACTACAGGTATACCGTATTTTAATTTTAATTCATCTTTTTGTTTTTTTTTTTACGGTTATTTATTTATTTATTATGTTGCATTTTTTTTAAAGTTTATAATTTAAACACATCCTAAATATGTGTATGCTCTCACCTCACGCCTTTATAGCGATCTTGGTGATCAAAAACAAATTAGGATAGCATAGTTTAGGGTTATTTAATTTATTAATTGGTAAAAAATCATTTTTTAATTTTAAATGCATTGTTCAATGTTAATATAGTTTTTTTTTTTTTTTGGCTTACTAAATCTGTGTATGCTCTCACCTCGCGCCTTTATGGCGATCTTGGTGATCAAAAACAGATTAGGATAGCATAGTTTAGGGTTATTTAATTTATTAATTGGTAAAAAATCATTTTTTAATTTTAAATGCATTGTTCAATGTTAATATAGTTGTTTTTTTATTTTTTTGGCTTACTAAATCTGTGTATGCTCTCACCTCGCACCTTTATGGCGATCTTGGTGATCAAAAACAAATTAGGATGACATAACTAATTAGTGATTTATTTATGTTAAGGCAAATTGTGTTTTAATTTTTTAAACATCCTAAACTTGTGTATGCTCTCACCTCGCGTCTTTATGGCGATCTTGGTGATCAAAAACAAATTAGGATGACATATCTAATTTATTTATGTTAAGGCAAAATGTTTTTAATTTTTTAAACATCCTAACTCTGTGTATGCTCTCACCTCGCGCTATTATGGTGATCTTGGTGATCAAAAACAGATTAGGATGGCATCAAGTTCTACTTCGGGTGGAGTGCAAGGCCAAGCTGAAAACACATCAGTTCTTATGAAACATGATCCTAATTCCCCTCTTTGGAGACATGTGACAGTGGTAGACAACATTGTTGTTGGTGGGTATCGGGTTTGGCTATGTCATGGTTGCCAAGCTCAGTACAAATCCTCATATAGTCGAGTGAAAATCCATTAGACTAGTGTTGGAGGTGTGGGGATAAAGAGGTGCCCAAAAATATCAAATGAAAAAATGGCAAAGTACCTAAGAGAGCAAGAGGATGCTGATAAACAAGTTGAAAGAAATAGAACTAGAAAAATTCCTTCGCAAAGAAGGTCTTCATCACTACCACCCACACCTAGACCTACTTCTCATCCTTTCATTCAAACTCAAAGTCAACCATTTGATGAAGAGAGTCCGGAGAGCTCGTGAAAAAGAGCAAAAGGAGCATTGGAGAAAGTATTTAATATTGAAAAGAGGGAGATTGCTGATGAGGTTGTTGCTCGATGCATTTATGCATGTGGGCTGCCCTTTAATGTATTGAGATCTCCATATTGGCATCAAATCGTGAAAGGTATCAATGAAGCTCCACAAGGGTACAAATCCCCAAGTTACGGAAAAGTTCGAACCACTCTTGCTAAAGGAAGTGGAACACATTCACAAGACTTTGCAACCAATCAGAGACTCGTGGAAGGAAACGGGGGTTTCCATCATTTCAGATGGGTGGTAAGATGCTAGAAATAGACCCCTCATAAATGTTGTTGCAGTATGCCCTGAAGGGGCAATGTTCCTTAAAGCCATTAACTGTGAAGGGGAAGTCAAGGATGCACAATTTATTGCTGACATTTTAATAGAGGCAATTGAGTCGGTAGGCCCCCATAATGTTGTCCAAGTCATCACAGACAACGCTAAAAATTGTAAAGCAGTAGGAATGATCATAGAGGGTAGATATGAGCACATTTTTTGGACCCCTTGTATTGTCCACTCCCTTAATTTGATGCTCCAAAAGATTGGGAAAATCCCATGGATTGAGAAAATTTATTCTGAGGTAAATGACATTCAAATGTTTATCACAAACCATCATATGTCACAAGCCATTTTCAGGAAATTCTCAAGGTTAGAGTTGTTGAAGGTTGCAGAAACTTGATTTGCCTCTCACATGCTCATTTTGAGACGGCTTGTGAAGGTGAGAGAGGCTTTAAGCAATATGGTGATCAGCAATGTTTGGTCAGTGTAGAGGCAATCAATTACAGAGAAAGCTATACAAGGGTAAAATCATGGGTCCTCGATGAGGATTGGTGGGCCAAGGTTGAGTACTTGTTGAGTTTTACAGAACCCATTCTCTCCATGGTCCAATATGTAGATCCTGATGAAGCATGCTTGGGAGAGATATATGATTACATAGATTCTATGCTTGAGCGTATCAGAGATATAATTCAAAAAAAAGAGCAAGATCCAGAAGAGACCTACGGTGAGGTCAAGAGTGTGGTCATGAAGAGGTGGAATAAAATGACCACCTCATTGCATCTCCTTGCTTATGCACTGACCCCAAAGTACTATAGCTCTAATGTACTTGGGCTACCAAACAGGCAAGAACCATTTTCTGACTCTGAGGTTGGAAATGGAACCAAGGCAGCATTCAGAAGAATTTTTCCTGATCCATCTATAGCCAATGTGGTCAGAAGTGAAATGGGCATGTTTACTGGTTCAGAAGGCAACATGGGATCGATTGAGGCTCTTTTCGACAAGAGCAACTTGACTCCAACCACATGGTGGCGTGTACATGGCCATGGTGCCAAGTTCTTACATCCTATTGCTATAAAAGTTCTTTCACAGGTATAGCATTTATAAATTTTAAAATTTAGAATCATTTCGAATATTTTAAATTTTATTAAGTTAGGATTATTTAAATTTTAATTTTAATTTATTTTTTACACATTCTTAGTATGTTACTAATACTAACTTGTCTTTGAATTTCAATTTTCTAACTTTGTTGTAATAGGTGGCTAGTAATTCTTCCACAGAGCGGAATTGGAGTACTTATAGCTTTATCCACTCAGCTAAAAGAAACAAGTTGGCATCTAAAAAAGATGAGGATTTGGTATATGTGCACTCCAATTTGCGCCTCTTGTCACACAAGTCTGAGGAGTATGCTAGAGGGCCTCACAAACTTTGGGATCTTATTCTAGAGACCACAGATTTTGATTCCTCCGCAGCCACGCTTGCCCAACTTTCATTATTCGATGGCAAAGATGACATTCAAGGGAGTTCGCAAGGAGTGGACAGTGGAGTTAATGAGAGTGGAGCTAGCGCAAGTGGCACACAAGAACTTGATTTTGAGGAAAATCTAGATGATATATTCTAGATTTGTTTGTATTCCTATATCATATGTATGGCAGCCATGTGAACAATGAAATGTAAAATCTTTACTATATTGTATGTTTTGAAAAATTGAACATGGATCCTTGTATAGTTTTCAAATTTCAAGTTTTGTTCATGTTCATGTTGACATGATATTCGTATATCATATCTATGGCAGCCACATGATCAATAAAAATGCAAAGTCTTAAGTATATTGAATGTTTTGAACTCTGATTCAAAAATCGCGATTTTCGGGCGATAAATCGCGATAATCGTTTCAAAAACGATTTTCGCGATTTTCGATCTGATAAATCGCGATTTTTCCGGCGATAAAACCCTCGAAAATCGTTGAAAATCGCGGCTATCGGCGAAAATCGGGAAAAAAAAACGTAAAGACGAAAATAAAGTAAATCAATTTGTTTTTGTGAGTTTTTTACAACTGTTCGTATTTGGCACGTTTTTTACCTGTTCATGCGCGTTTTTCACTAGTTCGTGGCGCGTTTTTTATGTTCGTGGCGATTTAGCTCGTGGGGATTTGCATTTTCTTGCATTTGTATAACTATATGCCCTAGACGTTTTAGTTAGTTTATAATAGTTCATTTAGTATATAATTAGTTTATAATAGATTGTTTAATATATAGTTAGTGTATAGTTAATGTATATTAGTTTATAATAGTTTTTAGTATATAGTTAGCTTATAATAGTTTATTTAGTATCTAGTTAGTTTATAATAGTTTGTATAAACTATATGCCATATTATTATTTTGCATATATAATATTTTATACTGTATACGTTATACAATTTATTACGCATACATAAATAATCGTAAAGATAAATCTTTATAATTTAATTTAAGTTTAAAATGTTTATAAATCATTTATAGAGTACTTCTCGCATCATTTAACATTGTTTTTACATTTAATTTAAGTATATTTTATGAATTTAAATGTTTTTAAAAGTAGCGATAAAGTTGCCGATTCCCGATTTTCGATTCAAAATTTGGCCTGCCGATTAATCCCGATTTACGATTTTTTGAACTATGGTTTTGAACATTGATTCAAGTTTTGTATTACCATTTCAGTTTTTTATGGACTAAAAAATAAGTAAAATGAGTAGATGTACATATATATATATATATATATATATATATATAATTTTTTAATACATATGTATGGACGTATCCAAGACGTATTGTATCCAAGGGTTTTTTTAAATTGACGTATCCGCGTATCGTATCCGTATCCTGGCATCGTAGTCCTAGAGCCATGTCTTAGCCAGAGCAAGGCACTCCAAGCAATGTCAAAGGTCTTAAGGGGTAAAAAAGATCATTCTTAACATATAAAGCACACCACATCACACTACTGTTGTAGTTGGTACATTTCTATTCTATTCTATTTATAGTTACACTGACTATCTTTATGTCAAGAGACACAAGGGCAAAAATAGGGGGTTTGCTTGGATTGCATATACTACTTGCACCAACACTAGGAAAACTACATGAGGCTTTCTCCTGCTCAAGGGGAAGTAGTGCAATGCTTTGATTGGTTTAGTAGGGGTTGAATGTCAAGGTCATTCCAAACTCACCCACACACAGATTTCTCTTTTTGTTATATAATCAATTCATGAAGTTTGTTGCAGATATTTAGCGTTTTCTATTTGTTACACGTGGTGTCAAAGGTGTGTGCACCCCAGCAACATACAAAAACAATCGTTTTCAGACCAGCAACGAGCAAGTAAAGTTACAGGGCTTCACCATTTGCAAGTTTAAAACCATATGAAGCAGGACCAAACCGTATTATGGCCCAACAGGATTTGTCTTACAAGATCAAAGCACTTACAAGTTCAGATCAGTCTTTTCTTCCAATTTGAACACCCATAACACTTTTGCACCTCTCTATCCAGCTAAGCCTTTATTCCTTCTTATGTTTTATGCTATTATTTCTCCGTTATATCATCATTTATTGTATTGAAAGCTTTATTCTGATTTGCATATTAATGTTTATTAATTAATCCGAATATTCAACGTATAACATGTCTTCCATCCTACTATAGTTTACATTTTTAGGGTGTAAACAGCAACAAGTGACAGCCATAGGAAAATATAAAAGAAAGAAAGAAAGTAATTATATTAATGTCCACTACCGACCAAAAGTGATAATATCCTTGTAATATATGACACCTTTTTTGTTTAAATTGAATTATGTTAGTTCAAAAAGTTATCGTAAAATTTCATGCATACTAACTAGAAGTATGGCATGGTTAAGCTTGACAACTCTGAGAAGCATAGCATGCACCAAGTAAGGACTACAAACTTAGTAGATTACTGATATGCTTGTGGCCCTTCATTTTTTGTTATTGCAAAACATATATATGCTAAATCTTTTAGCAAGGTTCTTTAGATATAAGGACTCCATGTGATGTTGTACTAGTACAAGACAAACCCTCACATCACAAGTAAAAAAATATGCTCACGCAAGGTTTCCCTACTTGTTTGAGCAAAATATAAGTAGTTAACATTTTCAGAATTGAATCTAAATATTACATGAGGGCAATAATAATAAAAGTGTGTGAGTAAAATCTTTCATTAAGGATGAAAGGTATGACAACTTAAATAGTCCTCTGACAATAACAAAAGGTATGACCAAGCTCCAAGGATTGTAACAATCCTTTTCATATTTCTCGTTTTCATTTGACTATTTCCTTTTTTGTCAGTACAACAGAAAACTTACAGAGCGGTCAAATTCCAGCATAAAACATCTCTTGACATCCTCCTTTGTAGGCTTGCAACCACAACGATCTCTTCTAGAAGTCAAGTCGCTGAACTTTGTGTAAGTGTAGTGTAATACAGCTGCTTCTTCCAATTTGATCTCACTGCATAGCAAAAGACTATAAGCAAAGAATCTTGGGACATGGTGTCAAAAACATATTAATTGTTACAAAGATATTTTGATATTATGATGGCTATGCAACAAAGATATTGGACTTTGCAGCCAAATCAAAAAATTAGGACATTAAAATAGCAATGTATCTAACAGTGGGTACATAAAACTGAGGCAAAAAAAATATGATCACATAATAGCAGGGTGCAGGTCTGGATTTTTGTTCATGCCTACTAATGATGATTTGAAATCAATAGACCGTGTATGTCAACAAGCTTCTCTTGATTAAAAAATGACTCCTAGAATAAACACCATAATCCCTGACCATTATGTATATGTTTAAGGAAATGTAACATTGAAAAATAAAATGCAGCCAGTATTAAAGTTATAAAGTCACTGTGTAAACATTAACCAATTAAATATTAGTTAATGTGTTTTACTTACACAACATATAACTCACCTGATGTAACTTCTTTTATGTTCAATAAACGACGGATACGCAAGATATTAGAGCCGCTTCTCTTCATTTTCTCTCATATTTACTAACATTGGTATTAGAGCCACTATTCGAGGAAGCCCTAGATGAAGGGTATAAACAATAAGTTGCAGAATTCAGGGAAGCCCTAAAAAAGGGTATGAAAGTGTAGTTCCGAACTCCAGGAAGAATGTGCAGACCCAGATCAATTTCCATTTTTTGTCAAGATTTTCGAAATAGGTCTGGAAAGGGCGAAACGCTAGAACATGAAGTTGTTAAGGAATCGTGAATAAATGAAATATTTTGTAGAGGTCATAACAAATGAGAAAGAATAGTGGTTATCTAGGGCATGACGAGTTTTTTAAAGAGAGAGAAATGCAATTAGGGCACGGAAAGAAATTGTGATTCCTCCACAATTCATAGTCATGATTTACATGCACAAGGGCACGTGATTCAATACAAATTGTGAGAAAAGCATCACGAAAATCATCAAAGTGAACACATGAAGGATAAACACGATTTTTGGTATTGTATGTATAGAAAGTGTGACTCAGAAGTAGTTAAAGGCCAAAAAAATGAAGATATTAGACGTGGGTTGAAAGAACCTCACAAGGGGTACAAATTCAAAGAAATAATCACGTCTTCCAGTATATCCAAGCATTAGGGAGCAGAAATCAAACAGTGGCATAATTTCCTGTGAAGGAGGAAGGCACGACTAACAGTTGTAGTTGCATTCAAAAAATTCATTTTTTGAATAATGTTTTTGCAATCTGTGTGTGAGGTGTGATTTCCACAACTTCTAAGGGATTTGCAGACCAGAACAGCATTCGTTAGCATTTTCGGGGATAAATATACAATTTTCCAAACATTGCAGATAGAAACATTGCGAATTGGTAAGCATTTTACTTCATTGATATTTAATTATTTTTGGATGTGTTGAGTTGTTGTCGGTAATCAAATTGTTGTATTGATTTACGGGTCAAGACTCAAAAGTCAATGCTACGTGTAAAATGGCCAGTATTTAGAATCTAGCTCTGCCAAATGCATGAAAGCTAGTTGATTAGAATTATGATGTATGGAGTTATAAAATTTATAAATCATGGGGAATCATGATTGTGACAAAAATCATCCTTGCACTGAAACAAAACCTACCACAATTTTTGTTGATTATGACAAGCATTATAAGGAGGCTCTACTACTCTTAAAATTGTAAGTGTCTAATGATTTAATTCCCAAACTTCTAAATGCCACTATGGCAAGTGTGCTTTGGACCAATCTCTTAGACAAGTATCAAACTTCCAAGAAATGTCATGATTTATAGCTGAAGATTTATAACTGAAGAATTTAGTGTTTTCAGCAAAAATACATAAGTGTGGGTCCCTCTTAAAACATTTTCTACAAATGAAAGATCTTCAAGACCGGCTCGTTGGCAATTGCCATAGAGGAAAGGTGGATGATGACAACCTAGTTGCACTTTTTCTAAACAGCTTACCACCCTCCTATAAAAGACAAGGACCCTTGTTATTGAAGTTATTTGTGTTAAATGATTTGATGTTCGAGGACCAAAATGCCACAGAGGCAAGTGTGCTTTAGACTAGTATAAAGAACAAGTATCAAACTTCAGAGAAATATAGATCCTGAACCTGGAAAATCTGTTTTTTGCAAGGATGATGTTATGTGACTAAATCTCCATTAATTGTTATTGTTTGAAATTGAAAATAAATAAAGAGTTATTTTAATGCTTTCTGTAAGAAAGCAGGGAATGAAAAGTCAAAAGAGCAAAAAAAATTAGTATGAAAACCTGATGATGTGTGAGTTTATGTTAATAAATTATTTAAATGTTAAAAAGAAGAAATGTGAAAAGGTGCGTCAATTATAACCACCTTTGAATAGTATAAACAAAAGAAATGAATCTTAAAAGATGGCATAGAAAAAGATATGGAATGAATAAAAGGAACGAAAAAAACAATTCAAAAGAAAAACTTCAAGTGTGAAGTGGGAGGCAAGTAGACTTGTGGGTATTGAGACAGGGTGCGTAAGGTGCATCCAAGAGGGATACAGAGTATACACCTCAAATCGTCTTTCCCATGGCTTGTAATGCATTGTTTGCATTGGTAATGTGAGTGTTCCATTTGATTCCTCCTTGCCCATGTGTTGACTGTGCTACCTCTTCCATTGTGAGGGAATTACCAGCCAGAGGACTTCTAAAGATATGTACTTTGAACTTTTGATTAATGCCAAGAAATAGCTTTATGTTTACTTGATCCTATATTGTAATAACTTTTCAAAGTGTGTTCTATGAAATTACAAATGATTTAATCATTTCTGGTAAAATTCAGTATAACTTTAATTTTTGGGAATATTTAGGATTTCTTTTACAAAGTCTGAAATGACAAATTATTATATTGTTGTTCTTTAAATTCGATCCTAGGAAAGGTAAACCGTCACATTTTGTATCAGAGATAGGGTAAATAGTGGTCTTCGAGTTATTTACACCTTGGGCCAAGTTGCCAAAGAAGCAGCGAGAAGTTTCTTTTTCTTCAAGAGATTGATAGAAAACTGAAGAACTGACTCTTAAAGTTAATCATAAGGATTATCTGGATTTTTTCCCATAGTGCCTGATGAAAAGACGGGAGCATCTAAACAAACATTCCCCGTTCACTGACATAGAAAGAGAAGCTAACCAATCAATGTAGCACCCTTCATCTTTTATCTGTGGAACATTTTTTTTAATATTTTATACCCCAAAATCAATTTGGAATACATCAACAATTAGAGGAATATAAAAAAAGGTATGGAGAATTGAAACAGCTTATTCCTCTGTTTCTGATATTTTGAGTTTCAGAAATGTCTAATTAGGAAATTTGGGAGTTCATTGTGGACTGTAAACTAAAAAAACTGCTAGAGAACAAATGAAAAGACGTAAGCATACTCGTGAAGCTATAATCAATCACTTCAGCTTATAAGTGATATGATTTATGAAAGTGGTGGTGTTTTGAATTTCCATGTAAGAAAAAAGAAAACTAGTTTACAAAACCAGTACTCAATATAAAAATGGGACGGTAAGTTCAAGCCAAAAAAAAATCTTACAAATATCCTAAAAATTCCATATAATCTTTATTTCAGTGCCCTAGACTTTTAATGTGATTTCTCAGTCCACGTTTCAACATATTCGGTTGGTTGCCTCATTTCAGTCCATTTCAGGCACGGGAGAAGTTGAGCCCTCTCTAGTGACAAGATAGTGAGATGATTCTCCTCCATTTGTTTTTTTCAGTTGATTAGAGGTTTTAGCCAGAATATAGAGGTCTCCATCTAGATTTGCCAACACCATCAGGTCAAAAATTGTGACCATACTGCTGGAAGTCATTAAGATTGTATACTAAATAGCTAAAAAGTTGTTAAGAAGTAAGCTGATTATTTGAAAAAGAACAAATGGTAAATATCCTTGAAGCATCAGTCTCGCATAAGTTACTTCTCAAAATTAGCACTCCCACATTAAGCTGTCGGCATTGAAGCATCGGCTTCCTCATGGATTGTAGCACTCCTGCAGGCAAATATTTGTAGAATTAACCATAAACAGCCATGTTGCATGCCCTGCTAGTGCCAACACCAAAAATTAGGCTTCAATCCCACCACATTTTAGGGTTTTGAGCTCTCGATCTTGGATGCACGGTCACGAAGTGGTAAATAAAATTCACCCAATGCCTCTTGAGTCATGAGATAGTTAAGATTAGTGGCTGTGTGGTGATCGAAATTCAATTCTCACGTGTATGAAGTATAAATTTAGCTATAGCTCCACTTAGCTCTAAATGATCATTTCTATATCCACCACGTTTTATCTATTATACAAGCAACATGGGACTCAATTGACTTCTATTTTTAAAACTTCACAGCTTACTACTCGCCAATTGATCCTTTTTAGCTCTAGACTATTCTCTTTTCATTTGCTATGAACTGGCTTGTGAAGCAATGAAATAATCTACCGGTGGAATTATGTGACTGTGGTAAGGATGCCTTGGGCTATGGGTATGGGTTATCCTTTTGACACTTTGTTTATGCACCTTCAAACTTTTCATACCTACAAATCAATGCAACTAATATGAGAGAAAATGATCATAGTTACCAGGAGACAGGTACGGTGCCAGTATGAGGAGACGAGGACTGGTACGCCATTTTTCAAAAAAATAGGAGACAGGCACTCAGAGACCGCAAAAATATGTGTATAAATTTTAGAGAAAACAATATCATACAGCCTAGAAAAAACACTAGTGGCTTTTAAAAGTTAAGATATTAGATGTCAACAAAAGATAAAAGTAATTATATTGATGTTTACCTTTAATATCTCACCACATCTAATGTCAAAAGTACAAACTATATATTTTTCTGAAAACACAAAATGCTAAGTCTCTAAGATGAGTACCAACATATATCAGTCTCCCACATGAGTACCAACATGTATCAGTCTCCGTGACGAGAACCAGTCTTCAAGACACATTTTTTTGGTAGGAGACAAGTCTCCGTGAAACACTGGAAATGATATTTTAAGCAAAAGTAACCTTACATTCATAATTTATGCTTTTGATATATGATATATTGAATTTCGTGAAATAAGTAGAGGAATAAACCATTGGTTAATACCCTTGATCTCGTGTATTAAGGACAACAAATATTTTCTCATAGCAATATTATGTACACAGCATGTCAACCTTTGATGGACGGTTGAATAAGAACTTTCATTAAAGCACATTCTTATAAGATAAAGAAAAATAAACTAATGCCAACAGTAATGTGTTTCTGTTATCTTTAGTATATTGATGTTATTATAAATGCCTAACTCTTTAATGAAGAGATATTCACCTTATCATAAAGGGGTTTGCAATATATATTGTGTGTTAAATATTTAATAAACAAAATACTACACTTAAATGGAATATCAAACTACTTTTGCATTATAATCTTAAATGAACACATACAAATCTTGAAAAAGGGTAGTTTATTATCAATTTACATGAGCGGAGCTATTGGTAGAAATATCTTAAATGCATATATCAATCTCAAGGCACTTATTTTGGATTTATCACAAATGGCCTCTTCAGGCATTCTAACACAATAAGTCATAAGCTTTGAATGAGCATATACATTATTATGTCAAGATAAGAATTAATAACGACTGTTATACATTGTGGACTTCCGATTTACATAAACAATGTATGTAAACTCTTTTAAGCCTATAGAAGGAAGAACGAACAAACCCCTTTACTAAATAGAACACATGGGTTATATGTGAAGACTCTAAAATATGTTGAATATGTTTATCAACAGTTCGCAAACCAAAAAAGCTGAAGTACAGCGCAAAGTTGCAGTTGTATTCATATAACCTTAAAAGCTCTACATCTTACTTAGGGCAGCTCCATAACAGTGTTATTAAAGTGAATAACTATTAATAAATCTAGATAGAGCTCCTCATACAAGTGTGAACGTGTAAGGTGCGAAGTCATTATAGTTATGAATATAGTTGGCATGCAGTTGGCATGCAGTTAACCTTTCAAGAGCAATTAGCTCATGTGAGCAAATGGCTTCGCAAGAGTTAAATATTTGGGTTGTGTAAATAAGTAAATGTTTGCACAAACTGAATAGACGTATGTTTCCGTGAAATGAATAAATGTATGTTGCACAAAGATGTGAGTGCATGTAACACTACATGTTAGAGCATTGATCGCATAGGTGTTAATATTTTATGTAGCAAAAATTAGAATGAGCGGCGAGGAATGGATAATCCACAAATGCTTAAAGAAAATGAAGGGGAATAATAAACACATATAAGTAATACATGCGAATTGTAGCATCTTAAAGGATAAATAATGTGACATATAAGTGTGTGCACACGCACACACATGATAAGAGCATATTATAGTTTGTCTTTATGTTAGTTAACAACAAAGTTATTTCTACAATCTTCAAATGTGAAAATAATAAACAAAGTATGGTATAACAAGAATGAGTTCGTTGAAAAAGAATGATGCAAATACAAATAGTATGAAAAACACAAATTTCTTTGGCTAATCAAATGCAAACATTGAGGGTTTTATAGGGGAGACACGAACCCTTATAATTTAAAACCTGCATTATAAGATTGATATCTTTGAGTAGTTGACAAAATTTATTTAGCAAAATTATGTAGCTTGCAATTCAATCAAGGTACATCACCTTAGGGTCTTGTGTTGTTTGGATAACTTTGAAGGAACGTATTCAATGCACATCATGTAATAGTTGGGGATGCCCATCTTGTCAATAATGGAGATGTCCAATAATGAATCACATTCAATTCCTTCCAAGCATTACTATCTAACATATCGTATTTATCAAATATGGCTCATGACACAATATTGGATTGATGTTATATTAAAGAAAAATGTCACATATAGTAGAATAAAGAATAATGAATGCATAGTTGAATGCGATTGAAATGAAACGTCTTTTTAGGATCCTCTCTTTTGTGATTATGTAAAAATATTATTTGAATAGATGAAATGAAGACAACGAGAGAGCTCCTATCCTCTTGAAGTATTGAATGAACACCACATATAGTAGAATAAAGAATAATGAATGCATACTTGAGAGCGATTGAAATGAAACATCTTTTTAGGATCCTTTCTTTTGTGATTGTGTAAAAGTTTTGTTTGAATAGATGAAATGAAGCCAACGAGAGAGAGAGAGAGAGAGTATTCTCTTTAAGTATTGAATGAACCATAAAGTGTGTTATGAGACATTCCATGAATTAAAAGAATTTATTGTTCGCAACTCTATCTTATACATTCACGATTATGATAAAACTCTTGTAGTGCCCAATGATTTTTATGTAATCAATGATGGTGGAGTCGTAACCTAAGAAATTGGGTCAATACCTAAATAGAAATGGGAATCTACAAGCACAAAAGTTATTATTGGTTAACTACAAACACGTAAATACATGTCTCCCAAAGAATTTGGTGTTGCATCAACATCATAGATTTTCTTCTTCTATCTAGAAATTCCTTTTGGTGAATTAGGCACTAATTTGAGTTTTAATCTGAAAGACATCGAGTGACATCAATCTCAAACATCTCATCTTATATTTCTAATATACCATGATTATTAATAATTTCATTACCTATGTTTATCCTTTTCCTTGTAACTTAAAATCTATCTTTACATTTTATATACATTGTAATTAACAAAACTTAAACATTCTTATTATTGAAATCCACTATGATTCCCTGTTCATTTAATTTTAAAGACTAATTGTTTTTTATTTCATAGTAATGAGAAACTTAAAAATTAGAATTTTTGTTATTACCTATTATTATCTCTATGTTATCAAGTAGAATAAAGAAACACATCTCTCGACATAATATTCAAATATCTATTTGATTAATCTATGAGACAAAATTTAAAAGGGGTTTTTATTCTTAGTTCTTTTTTTAGCGCTTCTCTTTTTTTCTTTTCTCTTTTGATTGCATTTATTATTTATATTTAGTCAGTTTCATCTCATATTATTTTATTTTGTTTTGTTATGTCAGCCATTAAAGGTGAACACACTCACTCCATTACAACCTTCTACTCCCCCGAGATGCCATCCTAGGAACACCTCTCGATGTAAAGAGAACGGTACCATACAACAATGCATGGTTATCGTTAATTCTATAAGCTTGCAATAAGGAAATATGTATTCCATACTTCACCTTGATAATTTGTTTATCAGTTAAATGGTAGGAAAAAATTGACTTGCAATTGGGATATCACCAATTATGTATTAAAAAATCTGATCTCTAAAATTGCCTTTAGACCCTGATATGATCATTCAAAATTTGTGGTAATACATCTTTGGTTTAGCTAATGTGCTAGATAGTTTTAAGACTTTAATGCATGATGGTTTTGATGCCGCCTAAGATTGCACCCTTTGTTGAAGTTAGGCTCAACACCTCAATGAAACATGGAAAGACCTCCAAAGTGTGAGACAATGGCGCCTTTTGAGGTCAATCTCAAGAGAAGGCTAGCTCCTTTTATCCTAGCTCACTGCGACTAACTAACCAACACTAAACTATTGCTATCTAATCATATCCCAAGTATTCCAAGAGACCAGGGTTGAGAGAGATAGATGTTGAAATGAAGAGAGGTGATGCACCAAACTAGAATAGGGTTCGATTCTAGCTCCAACGACACAAATATAACAATACATGCAAAGATCTAAAGAATGCACACAAAACTTTGGAAGAATTGAACAAAAATAAGACTGAAGGAGAGCAAGAGGATTGAAATATTCACATTAAACACTAATGTATTCAAAGGAAAGAAATCACAGTTACACATAATATCAAGAACTTATCCACTCACACTCTAACAAAGTCGAGGTGCGTGAAACTTCTACTAGTATGTTATAGAGTTTTGCAAGCAAAAGCTTCGAGCTGAAAAGGGCAGTGCTCTCGGACTTAGTATAAAAGCAAACTCTTAGTATGTGCTTTTGCACTTACATATATAGAAATTGAGAGAGGAAGAAGAGGGAAACAATCACATCCAGTGATCAATGAATCCAACCACCTTGCCTGTACCAAGGATCAATCGCCATTAATTTTGCACGTCAAGTGTGGGCAACTCATTTTGCTTTAATCGCATGCCATCAGATCGCCAGTACACGAGGATGACGTCGTTTAAGATTAAATTTTGGTTACTATAGCGATTGGGTGCTTGGTTTGGATTAGGCGTGGCTTTGTTGTATTTCCCAAACTTTTGATGTTCCGCCACCTTGATCTTGTCTTCTACGGATTTCTATCTGGTTGATGAACCTTAGGTGACTCGTGGCTTCATTTCTGATTTTTGCCTTGATCCGCGAACAACATTCTAACTCTGCAACTCTTACCACCCACAACCTAATCTTTCGTCCTCCCACGGATTATGATGCATTCTGTGTAGTATTTTGTGTTCTGCGACATTTTTCCTTGATCATGGTCTTTGTTCCGCAAATTTGTATTTGCCTTGTTCTGCGGATGATTGTTTCTTCATTCCACGGGTTCCTTTGATATGCGGAGTTTCTTCGTTTTGCAAAACCCATCAACTTGCATGATATTTCCTTGTATTGCCGACTTTCTTTGTTGCGCGGACTTTTCTTTATATTACAAACTCGTTGTTCCGTAGCTTTCTAATTTACCTTGTTCCATGGACAACCACTCCATTCTGCGGGTTCCTTGACATGCGGATTTCTTTTGTTTTGCGGAGTTCACCAACTTGCACGGCTTTTGTTTGCTAACTTCTCCAACATTTTGCACTTCACTTCTCTTCCCTTGCAATGGTGCATGGTCTTTTGCCTTTATTCTGTGGCATATATCCTCGCGGTGATGTTCGTTTGTTCCACGGGTTAAGTAAACCCGCAGAACACTAAGTTCCTTTGTTCCACGGCTTTCAAACAAGAGTAGCTTGATTCCTTATATCGCGGACTTTGTTACACGGACATTTCCTTGTATCGCGGACTTTCTTTGTTGCGCGGACTTTTCTTTGTATTACAAACTCGTTATTCTGCAACTTTCCAATTTACCTTGTTCCGCTGACAACCACTCCTTCGTTCTGCGGATTCCTTGACATGAGGATTTCTTTTGTTCCACGGAGTTCACCAGCTTGCACGGCTTTTGTTTGCTAACTTCTCCAACACTCTACACTTCACTTCTCTTCCCTTGCAATGTTGCATGGTCTTTTGTTTTTGTTTTGCGGCATATATCCTCGCGATGATGTTCCTTCGTTCCGCGGGTTAGGTAAACCTGCGGAACACAAAGTTATTAATTTCTGCGGAACACTAAGTTCCTTTGTTCCACGGCTTTCAAACAAAAGTTGCTTAATTCCTTAAATGAAGTTGTCCAAATAGTATGGGTGCTATTTTGGACAACGGGTTTACAATCATGTTTAGATGTGTCTAAAATGAAACTAGAGGAAATTATGTATAGATCAACAAAGACACAATTTCGTCACAAATGAATTATGTAGAATGAAAATTTTGTGATATTAATAGTGCAACATTAAAAAATGTTGAGCATATTTTTGATCAATATCCACACTTGTTTAGCTAAGCATTATTGTTTGTGGAATGTGTTTCAAATAAACCTAAACCTCATGCTACTGAAGGCGACAACTGATTTACAAGGGGAGAAATGTTATGTGATCGATTCCCGATAAATTGTTATCGTTTGAGATTGAAAATAAAGAAAGAATTATTTTAATTCTTTATGTAAAAAGGATGGAATGAAAAGTCAAAAGAGCAAAAGAATTATGTAAACTCGATGATGTGTGGATTTATGTTAATAAATTATGTAAATGTAAAATTAAAGAAATGGGAAAAAGTGTGTTGATTATAATCACTTTTGCCTAATATATATTAGAGACATGACTCTTGAAAGATGGCAAAGAAAAAGATATCGAATGAATGAAAGGAATCAAAAAAACATTAAGATGAGGTGCACTCAAGAGGGGCTATAGAGTACACACCTCAAGTTGTTCTAGTCAGGGCTTCTAATGCATTGTGTACATTGTTAATCTTACTGTTGCATTTGATTCCTCCTTGCCCAAGTGTTGATTGTGCCTCTTCTTCCATTGTTCTTTAAACTATTTACAATATTTTCCAAGGGACTTCTCAAGATATGTACTTTAAACTTTTGATTAAAGCCAAGAAATAGCTTTATGATTACTTTTTAAAGAATGCTCTATTAAAAAATAAATATTTTAATCATTACTGGTCAAATCTATTATATCTTTTACCATGGGAAGTTTAGGGCTTCCTTTAAAAAGTTTGAAAAAACAAATTATTAAATTATTGTTCTTTAAATTCAATCCTAGAAGAGCAAGCACCTTATAGATGACGAAAGAGGGGTCTTTGTCAAAACATTTTCTTCAGATGAAAGATCTCTGAGACCAACTCAATGCCATTAACAAAAAGGTGGATGATGACAACTTGGTTGCTCTAAAATCTCAATAGTTTGACTTCCTATGAAATATTTGTGGAGGCCTTACACTTGATGGCGGAAATCCAAAACTGAAATTTTATCAAGTTGGTTCCAATTTGTTGCAAAAGGAACACGGTCAAACTCAAGCAAGTGAGTCTACCTCAAACAAAGAGTGCATTTGTTGCTCAATCAAAGGGAAACGAAAAAGAATTTATGGTGAATCATCTATACCATGTTAGATGTCATTAATGTCATAAGATTGGGAATTTAAAAAAGGGTTGCCAAAAGCAACACTGTGATCTTTCTTCCCAAAAAGAAGGTAAGAGGTTAGGCAAATGTGGCAGTAGTTTAAGACAAGGAATCTGAGGAAAAGTGTGCTCTAACAGCATCATGCTCAAACGACAGTGTTACCACTTGTTCCTTGATTCCAAGGCATCAAGACATTATCTAAAGGGACTTATATGTAACATTTACTACAAATACAAATTGTTTTGATTTTGTTACATTAGCTAATGAAAAATCACTTGCAATAGAGAGGGTAGGAGAATTACACATTGTGTTGAATAATTTTCTAAAATTCTCGGTAAGGAATGGTATGTATGTTCCTAACATGCATAGAAATCCCATCTATTCATTAGTTAACAAAAAAACCAATACGGCAAAAATGTTTTATGTTTGATACGACACAAGATAGGGTAGTTTCACTAGGCATTAAGGCAAGGTGACATGTATAGACTTGTTGATCATGTTACAGTCAACTTAAAGGCATGCACAAAGGTAGACTCCACCATATAGGATATGTTGAACGATGAAATTCCTCATGGGTTTGTCAACCCTACTCCATCCAACATATATCCACTACTTGAGAGAATATCCACTATACAACATGTGCAAGCAATTGAAATGTTGTGAGTACAAGATGCACAAAAGGCACATGGTGAGTTGGTAAGACAAACCACTCAAAGAATTGTGGAGCTCGACTCCACTATTTATGATGCACAAAAGGCGCATGGTGAGATGCTAGGAGACAACATTTATAGGGACATGACAGGAAAAGTCACTCAAAGGAAGGCATTGGCTCGAAGTACCAAAAATAGAGGATTAACCCATCTAAGCATGTTCATGTTTCTCACACATCTGACCTTTTTATGGTACTTATACTACAACAATATTTTGAAGCAACGGGCACACCTAAATGGGAGATTCTCATGCAAGCAAAATATGATGCCTTGTTAAAGAACCATACCTAGGAGTCTAAGGAAATACCGCCAGGTGAGTTAAAGGAATTATGCAATGGATGTAATTGAGTGGGTATAGCCATCAAACACAAAGTTGATGGTACTTTGGACAAGTACGAGGCTCATCATGTTGTGAAAGATTTTTCACAACAAAAGGAAATTAACTGAGGAGTTCTTTGCCCCTGAGAATACTGCAAAAATGGTCACATTTTAGTTGCTTCTCTCCAAAAATTTGGACAATGGGGTTTACTTGGTGCAATATGAAGGTTTTCAAGTACTTGGTCATGATCATTTGGTTTGAAGATTGACCAATTTCTTGTTAAAGAATATAACGCCTAGTTAAAGAACCTTAGTTATGAGTCAATGGAAATAATGCCATGTGGGTTAGAGGAATTACTCAATGGATGTAATTGAGTGGATACATTCAAATGCAAAGCCATTTATTTGGTACTTTGGACAATAAGGCTCGTCATGTTGTCAAAGGTTTCTCACAACAACTGGAAATAAATTGAGTTCTTTGCTCCTACTGAGAATACTACAAAAATGGTCACATTTTAGTTGCTTCTCTCAAAAAATTTGGAGAATGGAGTTTACTTGATGCAGTATGAAGGTTTTGCAAATTGATCAATTCCTTATAAGGACTTAAGCTAGCTCCACGAACAAGTGGTAGACTCACATTGATCAGCATCTCCAAGATTCTAGATTCAAGCATAGGGAGGTTGGGCTGAAGTTATCAGCCAATGATAAGTTATTACTTATCAATGAAACACCCTACAGACAATTGGTAGCAAGATATATCTTATGCCTGCACAATCGGATCTATTTGTTGTTAGCAATCTTTCTTGGCTTTTGTCTCAACCAAAGGTCATACATCGAAGAGCAATAAAGTGTCAAAGGACAGCAGATTTCAAAATTAACACATACGGAGCAGGCTGCTAATTTAATGGCTAAATACTTTGGTCCCATTGTGTTTGTAAAATTTCGGGAGAAACTTTAAGTAGTTTTTCCCAATTAGTCATTAAAATGTTGTTGTTAACAAATCTTTCTTGGTTTTTGTCTCAACTAAAGGTCATACATCAGAGAGCAATAAAGGTTCAAAGGACTGCAGATTTCAAATTAAGATCTAAGGAACAGGCTGCTAATTTAATGGCTAAATCCTTTGATCCCATTGTGTTTGTAAAATATCAAGAGAAACTTGGAGTAGTTTCTGAATTAATCATAAAAGTGGGGTATTAAAGTTACTAAGTCATATGTCATTGTGCAAACATTAACTAATAAGTGACAGACACACACAAGATGTGTGTTGTGTGTCATATGCCTTCCAGTTCTCTTCATTCTTTTGGTCATATTTACTAATAGCCAGTGCACATAAGTAAACTTCTATACATGAATGAGGTACTTGCATAAGTGTGAAGAACGTGACTCTCACTCTATGCAAACAACTTTTCTGAACCTAAACTTTGCACCACTCAATTCTTGAGTTCCCTACTTACACAAAAGGTATTCATCAGTTGCAATGAAGCTCAAGAAATAAGGTGCTAAATATAATACACAGACCCCACACCAAAGGAAATTATAGAATATAGCAATCCTGTAGGGGCTGCCTCACAAGCCATCTATCCGATTCGCAATAGCTTCAGGCAATCAGCCACACTAAGCAATTCAATTGATGTTGTTAGAAGATGTGAACGCAGAAAGAATGATGAAAAACCGGAACACACACTTAGGAGTTTATGTGTCTGTCATTTTATTATGCAAGAGATACGTACATAATGGTTGAGGAGGTTACAACAGAACATTAGTTAATACATAACTAATAGTTCGTTACGAGTTAATGAATATATTAAGAATATATTTTAATACCCCCCATAATAACTAAACCGGAGACATGTTTGCCCCTATATTTTATAAATACAAATAAACCACAGATTTCAGTCATTAACTCTATAGGTTGCTCCCGAAATATAAATTTGAAAACCGATGAATACAGAGACCAAAAAAGATAGTTGACAGCAAACCAAAGATTCGGTTGTGTTGACATAAGATATAGCAAGTTGTCCACCAAGTGTTTGTTGAGTGACTCATCCAAGTCTTCATTCAAGAAAGTACTTTGAGATACCCTCCAACCAAACTGAGTTGCTATGGAGAGGAGAAACTAAGTGACCATCTTTACAATAGGAGTAACAACCAACTCCACAGTAGGAGAAATAACCGTCTCCACAATTGTTGGGAAAATAATTGTGTCCTCATGTTGTTGATCTATCCCCCCTATTGCAAAAAGTCTTTTGCATCAAGATGAGCAAAGTGTCAATGCTCTATTCTCCTTCAAGCCAGTGCTCGTTGAGTGGCTTGCCCTGCCATCTCACCATGCGCCTTCAACACATCCTAGATAATATAGTGTAATATCCCCTAAATGGAACATAATGAGAATTGCTTTCATATTTCTTCTAGTTTCCATTATATCTTTGTTTGGGTCGATATTGGCTCAATGGATGATGAATTCTACTTGATGTAATAGCGTAAACATATTTTTAAATACTTTAATGGCGAGTTGGGCATGAAGGCCTCTTAATTGAATTCAAAATGGTGGAAGGACTTCTAATCTTTATGGGTCGACCTTGGTTGGAGAGCCTACATAGAGGTTAATGAAGAAATAGAATTACTTGAAGGTCAACCTATGCATTGGGCTACTAATTGGATGTTGGCGCCACTTGAGGAAATATATAAAGACATGAAGGTACATTTAAAAAGGTTATGCATGTCTATTCTAAAGATTGATATCTTGAGTTTGTGCACAATGTGCCCTACTCTCCACTAAAGACAAAACCTTTAGTGTGGCTCAACTTTGGGGACAAAACCTCCATTGTTGGAAGATTGAGGAACAAAAACTCCTCAAGCTTGACGGGAATCCCATATAGTGGTTTCCAAAGTGCTTCAAAGTGGTTTATTGTTGGTTTTCCCCCTTCTTACCCTAGGCGACTTGCATGGGTGGAGGGTTTGATATGTTTTAGGGCTGATTTCGCTATTTTTGTTTGATATTCTTATTCAGCATAATTTATAAGCCCGTAATCTAAACTTTGGAGAAGTTATGTGAGGATTTGTTATTTTTTCTAGCCCTTAGTTAGGATTCAACTTCTTATATCATAAATATTCAATTTCAGTTGTGTTTGTCAAATATTTCTTCAATAATTGATGTATTTGTGATGCATAATTATTGTCGTGGCTAAGATAAATTATTTCGTGGCATTCTACATTGATCCATATAAAGAAAAGTGGATTTGAATCGCATGGGCAGTTCGCTGCCCTAGGAGACTGCAGATTATGTATTGGTTGATCATTCTAACATATTCTCAGCTATTTTCAGTTTGTTATGTGTGCTTAAAGGTATTTTCAGGTCAGATCTTTGGTGATGACCGGTAAACCCTTTTTCTCCATTTGCAACCCAAAAAGGGGCATTACAGTGGTATCAAAGTTTCGGTCTTCCCAGCCCGAGGATTTCATAGAAGAAGATAAAATGGCGGATAGAATTTTTGATGATGGTAGATTCGAAAAACTTGCCTTAGCGCAAGAAAGATTGACCACCAAAATGGCTCAGCTAATCCATAATATTTAGGATCCCAATGGTAGAACTCTTCAAAAGAAGTCAAAATACTCGACCATCCAAAGTGGACAACATTGCTATATGGTATGAGGAGTATAGGGCTTTTCCGGAAGTTATTTGTGATGCCCTACCATTTTCCGAGTTTGTAGGATGGAGGAAAGATAGAGCGAGTATTGAAACCCTAAAGGAGAAGAGCCCCATCTTGTTGGCAAAGCAAGAATAGGCTATGAAGATAGATGAAGAGTAAGTCATAGTGAAGTTCAAAGATACAACTTCCCTCTATAGCAACCCTTCCGAGGTGACAAAGGAGGAAGATACCCACCATGCTAAGGAGGAAGAACCATCACAGCAGTTGTTTATGGTGACAGATCAGCCTTTGAGAGCCCTGAAAGCACCCACTGCCATTGTCAAAGGTGATCTCTTGGCTGCTTTTCCAAACAGCACCTTAGAGACAAATGGGTTTGATGAAATTTTGAAGCATGAGCTTAGACAAGAAAGGGAAATCATGGAGCATGAGTCCCAAGGTAAAAGTTCCTTAATGTTTAATGATGTTTCATTGGTTTCTAATGGGTGTGGTTAAATATTGAAAAAAAATCAGATTTGCATAAGGGTAAAGAGGATGCATTGGAAGAAGGTAATCCAATTATCATTTTGGAAGATGAAGACAAAACAGATCAGCAGGAGGTTTATGAGGAAGGGACCTCACCGAACACGTGTGTGGATTTTCAACCTGCTATAAATTCCAAAACAGCAGCTGGGGGTAAGCCACTCGATTTATTTTATGATCATAACATGAGAATATTGCATCACACTAGGTTACTACATTGTTTTGGTCATCATGAGGGATATTCTAACAATGGCGAGAAGATGAAGATAAATAGGAAGAGGATCTTCCAAGCATTGCCTATAAGTTGAATTTTCATGGCATCCAAAAGTATAATGATCATTCTCCATATCCAATGCTCAATACTCGAGCATTTTCATATTTGTGTCCAAGGTATACGTATACTTCAGATTTGTTGCTTCCATTTACGTCATATCAAGATAGGGGTTACTATGGAAAGCATGCTAGAATGATGTATGTAACTTGCAACATAAGGCATGTAGACCACTTGATGCAAATTCAGATTTGTGTGTGCATAAAGGTATGGGATCTTGGTAATATTTTGAAGAATAGAGTTTCTAACATTGAAGTCAGTCTTGCCAGTTCCTTCGTCATCTCATACCAGTGGGAAGGAAAGAACTCAGAATTGATCCTTGAAGAACAAAAGGAAAATACTAGCATGACAAAAGGAATTCCACCCATTGCTATAGCCAACATGATGAGAAGTGATTTTGAAGATGAAGGGACAACTCGTGGCAAGCAAATCACTATTTTTAAACAGCCATCTCTTCTTGAGTATCTTCAAATTTTAAGGCTTGCACATGATCTTGGAGGAAATATTCAAAAGATGAAAATCGAATTATGTGCTCTATGTTGAGACTTGAACCAATAGGGTTCAATCTTGCCGCCCATAGCCAAGAAGGTATGATTGTGAAGGCTGCAAAAAATGATTTTTGGGATTTTGAGCTTTGCTGATATCAACAATTTCAGTTTGCCCTCAACATGTTTGTTGTCATCAATAAAAGGACATCCATGAGAGGAGATAGAGATAGTTTCCAAATTTCTAAACCATTTTCAGCCATCAGGGATTGGTCCCTTCTCACCCCATTCATCATTGCAAAGGCAACAACGTGTTTGATATGGAAAGATGGTAAGCATAGTAAAAATCATCTTGTTGTTGATCATAATGTTTGGATTCATCATAGCATGGTTTTGTTGGAATTGCATTGCACAAAGATCTACTATTTTCGGGTATGTAAAGGAGAAGCCAAGGATGATATGCTTTTACATAATGGCTTCATTAATTTTGATCATAACACTGCTGTCATACATACTTTCAGCTTGCACAGTGGCATATTTGTAAGCATACATGTGGATTCAGTCATGGGAAGTCTTGGTTTTCACTTTATAGCATTGTTGGCAATCAATATAAGATCATTTCCAACTCCTATATCACTGTTGTATGGATGTTATCCCATACTCCAAGGAATGATGAGGTGAGAAGCACATCTTTGATTCAATTTCAAGTTTGTTTCCACATATGGGATATGGGTGTTTTTGTGAGTATTGCAAAAGGAAAAACTTCTAATTTTAAGATCAATACTAGTGATAATTTTATCATTATGAGTGTCAGGATGAGGGAAAGATCAAATGAACCTTATGGGGAACACAAGCAATATGATCGTCTTCATAGAGGAGATAGTTTGCATCATTTTTATGCCATGCAATTGTTACGTTTGGGTCATCAAGGTCAGAATTGTAATTCAGATTTTTCGATCTATGTATTGCAAACCCTTGGATCCATGAAAGAACCAGAAGAAATGTGTAAAAAGGGAAGCAATTATGATGAATTTGCAGCTATACATATATAAAAAATGTAAGGAATTGAGGATGCATCAAAAGGGAAAAATGATAAGCATACTCTTGAAGTAAGTACTCCACTAAGAGAAGATGTTGAGTTCACAAATTTTGTGAGCTATCTCAGCTGGAAGTTGTTGGTATAAATGGAAGTAGTAAGAATACTAAATATTGGGCATTCAAGCATGATGTCCTAAGCTTCTATGTGACTGTCATAAACATTTCCAGCCCCTTCTTCATGTTGCTATCAGCTGTGATAAGGTTTACAGCCACTAACATTTTGATCTTTGAGAAAAAACTGCAAGGGTACAGCTGTGTATGAGACCGCATTACTAAAGTTTTGGGAAACCATTATTTGGATGGTAATTGTAAGGGCAAAGAAGAAGAGAGCACATCTGCAAAGCATGAGTGGATGAAGAAGGGAACACATTTTTTCTTTAATGAGTTTGTTTCATGTGCAAGTACAACAAAGGAGCAGCTAAGATTTATTTGGGATCCAGGCACTTGCAATTGCTTGAAGACAAGCAATTTTGAGTGGGGAAGACTATAATGTCCCCTAAATGGGACATAATGAGAGCTGCATTCATATTTCTTCTAGTTTCCGTGATTTCTTTGTTTGGGTTAATATTGGCTCAATGGATGATGAATTCTACTTGTTGTAATAGCATAAATGTATTTCTAAATACTTTTATGGCAAGTTGGGCATGAAGATCTCTTATTTGAATTGAAAGTGGTGGAAGGACTTCTAATTTTTATGGATCGGCCTTGGTTGGAGAGCCTACATAGAGGTTAATGAAGAAAAATGATATGTAAACTCTTCAACTTTGGAATTATCCACAGCATCACAATAAATCGCTGCTGTTCTACTTTCTATTAGAAAATAATAGACATAGCTAATGAATGAATTATACTTGTGCTTAGAATCAAAAATTTGCAAAAAGGGAAAGAATATAGACTCATACACCAACAATTTTATCCTAGAAAACCTCCAGAGGAGGAAAAACCAGTCAGGAAGGGCAATTGCTCTTTCTTCCCACTTTTATTGGCCAATTCAATATTAAGTACAAAAATTACAATAAGTATGAAAGAAAAGCAGATAATATCTCACACTTCCTCCCAGTTACTTGCTTGCTCTGATTCAATTACTCCTTGCTTCTACAAATCACAAATCCAACACTAAGAGCTTCTTACTCACTTGTTTCATGCTTCGATGATCTTTGTTCTCTTCCATAACATGCATTTATAGCCTTTCTCATGTCCTCCCGTGCACTAGAGAATGGCAAAGGTCATGGAGGAGAAAGGAAACGAACAACCTTTCAAATTCTGAGGCTGTTCGTTTTTAGATTTTGTTTTTTGTCCGAGATAGCCAGGACCGCCACCCAGGTTGGGCGGCGGTCCTGTTACTTAAAAGACAGAACCTCCGTGTATCATTTCTTTCTTCTTCGTGTTGGTTGATTTGATGAAGTAGAGTCATATTGGATCCCTATGGATCACACCTCCCCTGCTTAGGAGGCTTTTGGTCCCACAAAAGCTTAGTGGGGGAGTAGATGAGGAAATAATTCCCTCACTTGCTCCTTCGGGTACCACTGGGCATGCCTTGGTGTCTTTCCTTTCAATCCAATCTGCCAAGACTCCTGCGGACCCCTCCTGGTCTCTCTGACCTTTTTGCTGCAGTAATATGGCCTCCTCCAATTCGCCTTATGAGTCTAAGACACAATCCTCAATGAAAGGTAGCAATTGTAGTTCTTCATCTTCATCTAGCATGGATGGCTCATATAGGTGCAAGTTCTCGCAGTTTACTACAAAGTACATCCTCATGAATAACACTAAATCAAGTCGAACGGCATTTTCTCCAACCTGCTCCAATATGGTGAAGGCTCCATATCGTAGTGGCTTGAACTTTTGTGCTTGACCTTGTAGTCTCTCCTTGCTTAAGTAAAGCCAAACTCTATCTCCAACATGAAGCTTATGTTCCCTTCTATGCTGATCGTGCCTAGCTTTGTACTTGGCCTGAGATTTCTAAAGTTGTTCCTTGACTTTGAGATGGATTTGCCGGATCCTCTCAATGAATTTGTTTGCTCCAATCACCTCTGTGTCTCATGTGTCCTTCTCATCCTGTTGTCCAACTACTATGTCCAGCAGATTTGTAGGTAGATATCCCAAGCATGCTTCTAACGGTGACTTCATAGTGGATGTGTGTATTGTCCGGTTATAGGAATGCTGAATGTAGGCTAAGGACTCATCCCAAGTCCTTGGGTATTTGCTGTTATACCCTCTGATAAACTGTACCAAAGTCCTGTTTACCACCTCTGTTTGTCCATCTGTCTGTGGATGGAAAGTTGTGCTCCTTCGTAACCTGGTATCCATCTTGTCCCACAAAGTAGTCCAAAACTTCCCCAAGAACCTGGAATCCCTTTCAGAAACAATAGACTTTGGCAAACCAAAATGCACCCATACATTAGCAAAAAAAAGATTTACCGCCTCATGTGCTTTTACTGTCTTTTTACATGCCATAAGAATACACATCTTACTAAATCTATCAACAACATAGAGATAGTCATGGCCATGTTTAGACATAGGTAATCCTCCTACAAAATCCATAGAAATGTCCTCCCACGGACGAGTAGGTACTGGCAACAGCATATACAAACCTTTCTTTCTAGTCTTAGGCTTGCTAGTACAACAAAGTTTACATCCCTGTATAAATTTTGATACTTCTTCTTGCATATTGGGCCAATACACATACCTTTGCAAGTGGGCTAGGGTCTTACCAACACCGAAATGTCCCGCTTCTTTCGAGGTATGTGCTTCCCTCATCAATAGAATTCGCTCTTCTTTTGGCACGCAAAGCTTCCCCCATCGGTAGAGCAACCCATCTTTGAGATAACAATCTTCAATCCATGTCCTTTCAGCCCCTTAGGACTGCAACTGCTGAAATGTCACCCCAAAGTCTTTGTCCTGGGCATATGCCTCTTCGTAAGCTTCCTTCGTGAAGGGCTCAATCTGAGAGATAGTGGCCAAATAGGAAAACTTCTCCTGTGTGGGTGGCCTAAACATGTTTGCCACCAAGTTTGTACTACCCTTCTTCTATTTAATCGCCAAATGGAACTGCTGAAGGAACCCCATCCATTTGTAGTGCCTTGCCTGCTGTAATTTAGACTGTGTTTGCAAATACTGGAGAGGTTTGTGGTCAGTGTGCACAATAGTTTCTTTACCCAACAAATAATGCTTCCATTTTTTAATTACCTGAACTAGTGCATACATTTCCTTATCATATACTGAATATCCTTTAACTACTGAAGTGAAAGTTTCAGAATGATAACCTACAGGTTTACCTCCTTGAAGCAACACTGCACCCATGGCATAATCACTGGCATCTGTCTCTACTTCAAAAGGCTGCTGCAAATTAGGAAGAGTAAGTACTGGAGCATGACTAATCTAGTATTTCAATAACTCAAAGGATTTGTCTTGTTCCTTACCCCAGTCAAAACTCTTACTCTTTGCGGCCACTGTGTGTAAAGGTGTTGCAATCGCGGAGAAGCCCGGAATGAACTTCCACATGTATTGTACTGCCCCCACAAAACTCCTAGTCTTTGTGGCTCCTGTTGGTGTTGGCCAATTAGTGATGGCTTCCACCTTCTTTGGATCCACTCATAGCTCTCCTCCAACCACGTGCCCAAGATAGACAAGTGACTATTTGGCAAATTCACATTTCTTCATATTACAAAGCAGTTGTTTCAACCTGAGAACTTGCAAGACTTGCTGCAAATGCGTTAGATGTTCTTCCCATGTGGCACTAAAAATCAAGATATTGTCTAGATATACAATGACACATGAATCTATGAAATCCCGCAATACATCATTCATCAATCTCATAAATGTAGCGGGTGCATTGCATAATCCAAAATGAAGTACTAACCATTCATACAAACCCTATTTTGTTTTGAAGGCAATCTTCCATATATCCTCCTCTTTCATTCTGACTTGGTGATAACCTGACTTGAGATCCAACTTCATGAAAAAATTGGCATGCTAAAGTTGGTCCAAGAGATCATCTATGCGGGGAAGTGGATATTTGTTCTTGATGGTGATCTTGTTCAAGGCACGGTAGTCGATGCACATTCTCCAAGAACCATCCTTCTTTGGCACCATCACAATAGGCAAACCACATGGTGAGGTGCTCGGACGTATCACCCCTTGGTCTAGTAGTTCCTGGAGTTGTTTCTTTATTTCTTTATTTCGAGCAAGGGATTGCCTATACGACTCGATGTTCGGTAGAGGGGATTTCTGGCAATAGCTGAATCTCATGCTCTACTTCCCGTTTTGGTGGTAACCCGCTAGGAGCCTGAAATACTTCCTGAAAAGACTAAATAATACTATCCAAATTGTGCTTTCCCTAGTTAGAAATCTCTGCAACCTCTACCCCATCTTGTTTATCCTTCAATAAAAGTAAACAAAACTGATTATGATTTTCCTAAATAAGTTGTTTTGCTTGGTTAGCACTTACCATAGTAACCCGTGTCTTATGCTGGTGTGCCCAAATGTTGTAGCTGATCCCATCCTTGACACATCTGTACTGGTTTTCCCTCCTCATAAATATAGCATCCCTAACATACAAGGACTCTCGAATACAACATCAAAAGCATCAAGTGGAATAACGTCAGCTTCAGAAACATCAATATATTGGGAATTTATCCCAAACTTGACCTTACATCTTCTTGTTACCTAAAATTCAACACCCTTCTTCACCCAACCCAAAGGATAAGGGTGTGGATGCTCGTAAGTCTCAAGACCAAGCTTCTTTACAACTGCTTCAAAAATCAAGTTAGACTGAGAACCGGTATCAACCAAAGTGTTTACCTTAGTTCTCTTGATCTGGATTTTGATCTGGAATAGTCTACTCATCTCCTCTTCCTAGTTGTCCATGTTGGTGGCCGTGCATCCAAGCCTCTCGTCTACATCAGAGTCATCTTCGATTTCCACCTCCCCTTTTGTTTTCACAGTTGTCATGGACTTTTTCGAGTCCTTGGTTCGGTTCTTCGGATGCAACTTCCAACATGTAGCGTCAATATTGTTGTCCACTCAAAATTTCCCTACTTTTAAGAAGTTGAAAATTAAAATTTTGAGGTTAAGTGTCTTTTCTGTTGTCCTGGTAATATGAAAATTCAAGAAATTGAGAAAATCTACATTTTCAGGGTCATTTTGTGTGTTTTTCAGGCCTGTCGGATATTTTTATCCCAAGTGTCCCAGGTTCATTCGGGCTCTCTGTTCCCCGATCGGCCGGTTTACCCAAAGACCATTCTTTTCGGGCCTGTCAGAACTTTTTGTCCCAAGTGTCCCAAGTTCACCCAGACCCGTTCTTCCATTTTTGTCCGATTAAGCCGAATCACGTATTCCACGTACTTTAGTCCCGCATGTCCCAAAAGCATTTGTGCTTCTTTTCCCCGCATCGCTTGAATCGGCCGAACTGCGTACTTCGCGCTTTCACATCCCTCATGTCCCAAATGAACCAAGTGCCATTCGTGCTAATTTTTCCCGCTCTACCCGAATATCTTGCTTTTCAATTTGGTAGATGTGTATTTAATGCGCATTGATTATCTTTCTCTCTCCTAAATGGCTATATAATGAACTACCCCCCTATGCATTTTTTACACACTGCTTTCATGCTATCTATTGCTCGAACCCTTGCAACCAAAATTTCTACGCGCGTATCCATTTCCCTTGCAATTCCATCCCAAGTCCAACCTGTAGCTCTACTCTCCAAGTTACTTTCAACATGAAGATTAAATTCTAGGGGTAGGAACAAGTTTCACCACTCGAGTCTGCCGTTCCCGATATCAGGGACAGTCAAGTTCGCCACCTTGATTTTGGGGATTTTTGGGCAAGGATGACAGATGCAAACCCTTCAGCTATGGCACAGATGATTCATGACAGTGGCTTGGCGTTCGTCGTTGGCTTTCCAATTTCAGTACAATGTGCAGACACAATACTCGCTTGCGGAGCTCATTTCAGTCCCGACTCAAGCGAACTAACAAACATGCATGGAGAACTCATTACTAAGTTAGATGCCACCGCCATTAGCACTGCCCTAAGGATTATTGAGATGGAAAATTCTATATTTATCTCCCAGAATCAAGCATAGGCCCTTTTCGATCAAGACAGTGATAACTATAAGGCGCGGGTGGTGAATTCCTAGCTAAAAAACCCTAAGAAGGGGGCATCTCGTCTGTCCAAGACTCTTTTCCGTGTAAATTTCAATGAAGAATTGTCAGATTTTATAATCCTATTGGCTCGGGTCATGGGTTTACCCTCTACAAATGACTTCCATTTCTGGATGTGCCCACTTATCAATATGGTGTGCGAGGGAACTGAGAATATCAACTGGTCAGAGATCATTAGTATGAATCTAGCAGAACAACTAACAAATGTGCAGTAAACTAAATTTTTTATATGACTTCATACCTGATGTATACTATGGCAGCATCGAGGTAATGGTTTGGTTTCTCATACATCGATGCTCACAACGATGAACCCGTGTATGCCTACTACCCACAGTTCACCCTGGAAACCAGCAATCACAATTTCTGAAGGGTGAATGATGCTTTCACCATGTACCTGGTCAGACTACTAGAAAGTGACACCGCAAGGAGATTTTATGATGGAGCTATGAATCTGATATCGCACTATGGTGCCTACTTTATTCAATTCAGAAAATTTTCCTATATCAAGCTTGCCGGCTATGAAAGCACTCCCCTCAAGCTTCCTATATTCTGCAATGACAAAATGGCCTTGATAGAAGTGTGCAGGCAATTAGACAAATTGCATAGAACCTGCAGGGATAAAAAATTACTGGCAATATAGGTTTGGAGGTTGAGACTAAGGAGGCCATCATTGGAGAATACTGGTTAGACTTGGAGGTAGCAAATATCATTGAGTTACTTAGTGATTATTAGGAATTATTCCCTCGAGGGTATCATGAACTTAAATGCATGCCTAAATAACTAGGGGAAATGAAGATAAAATTTAAGGATGGTGCACAACCAATTAGGAAGTGACCTTAGAAGATGAACCCCAATTTGTGTGAAAAGTTAAAGGAATAAATTGATAAAATTGTTGAAATATGGAATTATCAAGCCCCTTGATGAGTCAGAATGGGAAATTACTGGCTTGCATTTCCCCATCTCTTTGGGAAACTACACCTACAAAACAGCCCTGGACGCACAAAATATAGAAAGAGCCCTAGCTCCCATTACTGTCCATTTCTTCAAGCCAAGAACTTGTTTTGAATTGAAGAAGTTTATTGAGAAAAACATCAAGATCACCTATCATCATAGGGTATACACAGAGGACTATTGGGCTGACTGTGATGATGATTTTTAAGTAAGAAGGAGGCATTACGACAGGTTTTCTCTACAATTGATTCAGGAACTCAATTTGTACCAAGTTCTTGAAGGGCTTCAAGATGATAATTCTGACCTGTACTCATATGAGTATGACAATGTGGTCAAACACAATCCCTTGGAGGACTTGGATTGGTTCAAAAAGGAGAAGGATGATTTGGCTAAAATCCTAGCTCCGGTCTTAGTCAGGACCAAGATCTGGTTTGATAGGAAAGTCCGTGAGCTTAGGAGGCACTCAGGGGAATCCTCCTCCAAGGATGCTTCAACACCAAGAAGGGAAGCATCGACACCCAGATCAGAAGCACCTGTGAAAAACCCTCCTACCTCGTCAACTCAAGTACCCGCAGTCTCTACTCCTTCCTCATCCACCCAGGTGTATCAGAAGAAATTCAAAGAAGTTAAGAAGGAGCCTGTGGAAGAAGACCCTATGAGGAAGCATGCAAAATTGCCTTCGGGACTAGAGAACATTATTGTTCTCAGTGAAAGTGAAGAAAGTGAAGTGCCAACTCTTGCAAGTGCCCTTGAAGCCCTAATGGATAAGGATAAATAAGTCCAAAGCACTAAACTTCCAAGAACTGTTGATTCTTCTGCATCGGGAACCCCAAGCGCTTCACTCATATCTCAACTCGAGGCAACAGCAGTACAAACCTTGGGCGCCATGAGTTCTCTGTCTCTTGGTCCTCTTGCCCCACCTGCTTCTTCCTCCTCCTATTTCGCATGGGTGCAACCTCTTGTCGACAGTAGGAAGAGAAATTCTTCCTCCCGGATCTCAGGACCAAATTTTGATGTTGTGGTGGCCTTGTTAGGCACTACTCCTCCTTCTCACGCTAAAAAAGCTAGAACTACCTCCAGGATAGTATCTGACGCTTAGGGCCAGAAATTCCTAGAGATAGCCAAGCCTAAGGTAGACAAGCCAGAACAAGATTTGCAAGCGTCTGATCTTGAGCTCTCAAGAATTCCCATGGGAGAATTTACCCCTGAAGACAAGATCCACAATCTTCAGGAAACAGTCACTAAAGTCATTGGGACGGTAGAGAAAGGGCAGCAAACCATAGAACAATTGGAAGAACAAGCCCAGATTCTTACAAGTTTCATCAAATCCCTTTTGTCCAAGGAAAAAGTTTTGGACCCTACCCCATTGACTACTCTTCCACCACCTGTAATTTTGAGCCAAGATGAAGTATAGAGTATCAAAGATATGCACAAGTATTTCTTCTATGGCAGAGCTATGGATGCCATGGTGGATGATATGCTTGTTGCAGGATTGAACTTCATTGATGAAGCTTTCAAACTCCACGGGAAGGTGAACAACTTGCAACAGAAGCTCTCCTCCACTATTGGGAACATAGATAAAGAACTTTATTGGCAAGCAGTTGCATAATAGACCTCTGCCTCATGGGACAAATAGATGAAAAAAATTTATTGGCAAGCAAGGTCTTTGAAGATACAAAGGATAATTTGTCAAAGTCCTGGGTCTACAGCGTGGAATGGAAGATCAAGGTCCTGGAGGAGGCTTTGGAAGAATTAAGGAATAGATGGTAGAAGGGTGAGGCCTTCAAAACACTAGTTATATCTTCCTTTAAAGATATACATTGCCATCTTCATGATGAGACTTCTGGTGTGCCTCTCACTTTACAAGAAATCAAAGCTCAATTCAGAGATTTTGTCAAAGGGGATTTATTCAAGGAAAGCTCTATTTCCAAGGAAAAATTGAAGGAGATCTATTCTCTTCAATATGCCATTGAAGAAGCCAATAAATATTATCATACTCATGTCGAGTTCGATATGGAAATGGAGAAGTGCCTCAGATTTTGGACTCAGTCTACCGCCAACACATCAGTCCCACGAGGTAGAGACATAGTAGAGGCATTGAAGAGATTCAGAAAACGGATCCTTAAAGTTAGTGGGTCCCTCCCAGTCATAAGCACCTGTCTTCTTCTCCTAATTATTCTCTTCTCTCCCCCTTCTTTCTCTCTGATTTGTTGTAATTAGTTGGGGTATTGCGATTTGCAGCCCTTTAACTAATCATTAGTTAAAAGAAGTAGTTACCAGGAGTAACTAATTTGTAAACTATATAATGGCCTCTCCTCACCATTTTGAAGGGAGGAATAACTTGGCTTATTTCTAAAAGTGTAAATAAATCTTGAAGAAATCAATACAGAAGGATTTTTCATTCTTTGTCTATCTGGTTTCCTTTATTCTCAAGCTATTCATTTAATCTTGTTAGATCATTTGTCTGTATTATGCTGAGAAGCTTTGTATTCTTGCAGATGTTATTTACAGAACTTTATGTCTTATCAAATTTCATCTTATGAATGTGATACAAATGATCTTATTCCAATTCACTGTACCCTCGCATGCATAAGAAATTACTCTATCATATATACTTCTGAATGGTGCCTTTCTGCTCGTTCTCACATTTTCATTCCTCAGTCCTTTTGTGATTGATGATACTTATAGAAAACATTTTCATAATATCTAGGTTCCACAAGAAAATCATGCTTTGTATATGTGTAAATAGGTTCGTTTCTGAATAAGGGAACCTCTCCCATTAAAGAGGAGGGACTTCTTGCCCCCTGACTGTTGCTCTTCTTGAAGTCCTTTTTGACGACCAACAAATATGACCATTGATATCACAGTTCTTGGAAAAATTCTTGAGATCTTTACAAGTATTCAAAGTAGTGGCAGCTTGTTTACCTTTCCCTTTCCACTTACCCTTGTTACTTGTTTGCCCAAACTCTTTCTTCTGCTGATTTGTTGACTGTTTTACCCTTTGCTCTGCTTCTCCTTGCTTCTTTTCATCATCTATGTAGTATGCTTGAACGCATGCTTCGTTGAGATCTTTGGGTTTTGTGGAGATGACTTTTCTTCGAAGGTGACTATGAAATCCTCCAGAGTACTTGGTCAGAATATCCTCATCCTCCAAGTCCATGTTAAGCAACATGGACTGCCTCCAAAACTCCGTAGTATAGTCCTACACTTTGACCACTGCCTTGTCTAAAATACTGCCATTTAACCATTTGGCCAGTCTTATGGCCAATAGGATAGAAGTTAGCTCTAAGTAGTTCTTTAAATTCTTGCCAAGATTTCACAATAGGACGCTTTTTCTTTTCACAAGTGGCCAGATGGGTTTCCCACCAAACCAGAGCATGTCCCTCCATCTTGAGACGTGCAAAGGTGATCCTCTGTGCCTCAGTGACATTATGGACACTAAAGTAGACTTCTAACTGTTTTAACCATTTATCAAGCAACTTTGCATCTACTTGTCCTTCAAAGCTTTTAAGCTCAACTTTCGTTTCAACTTTAAAAGGAGTATGATTGGATTTTACCTTTTCTCTTGTGTTAAAAGTCTCTTCTTCATGCTCTTCCCCATAACTTTCCTCATGGTGGCTCCTTCCTATGCCAAACTTTTCAGCTAAGCCCCGAAACACTGAGTCCATGGAGTCTTGTTTGACAGAAGTTGTCTTTTGTAAATCAGCAAGCTTTTCTTGCCTTCTAAACATCCTATCCATCATGGTCTCCAGCATCTCGATTCTACGAACCAAGTTCTCTTCCTCCATTTGCCCCCGAATTCTATGTTTGCACTTCTTTGTAGAAATTTCTGGATCGCAAGGTAAAGCCTCTTCGCCTTTAGATCTCGTCACTATCATACAAATCCAAGAACGAATACCACACTCCTAGATAATTGTTAGCTCTGATACCAAAATGATCTGTAAACTCTTCAACTTTGGAATTATCCACAGAATCAGAATTAATCGTTGTTCTACTTTCTATTAGAAAATAACAGAGATAGCTAGTGAATGAATTATACTTGTGCTTAGAATCAACAATTTACAGAAAGGGAAAGAATATAGACTCATACACCAACAATTTTATCTTGGAAAACCTCCAGAGGAGGAAAAACTAGTCAGGAAGGGCAATTGCTCTTTCTTCCCACTTTTATTGGCCAATTCAATATAAGTACAAAAATTACAATAAGTATGAAAGAGAAGTAGATAATATCTCACACTTCCTCTCAGTTGCTTGCTTTGACTCAATTACTCCTTGCTTCTACAAATCACAATTCCAACACTAAGAGCTTCTTACTCACTTGCTTCATGCTTCCATGATCTTTGTTCTCTTCCATAACATGCATTTATAGTCTTTCTCATGTCCTCCCGTGCACTGGAGAATGTGAAAGGTCATGGAGGAGAAAGGAAACGAACAACCTTTCAAATTCTGAGACTTTGTTTTCGGATTTTGTTTTCGATCTGAGAGAGCCAAGACCGCCGCCCTGGTTGGGCGGCAGTTTTGTAACCGCCACCCTGCACAAGGCGGCAGTCCTGTTACTTAAAAGATAGAACCTCCATGTATAATTTCTTTCTTCTTCATGTTGGCTGATTTGATAAAGTAGAGTCATTTTGGATCCCTATAGATCAAAAAAGAATTACTTGAAGGTCGGCCTATGTATTAGGCTTCTAATTGGATTTAGGCGCCACTTGAGGATATATATAAAGACATGAAGGTTCGTTTGAAAAGGTCATGCATGTTTATTCTAAAGATTGATATCTTGAGTTTGTGCACAGTGTGCCCTACTCTCCACTAAAGATGAAATCTTTAATGTGGCTCAACTTTGGGGACGAAAACCTCCATTATTGGAAGATTAAGAAACGAAAACTCCTCAAGTTTTGACAGGAATCCCATATAGCATTGGTGGAGGGTTTGATATGTTTTAGGGTTGATTTCACTATTTTGGTTTGATATTCTTATTCAGCATAATTTATAAGGCCGTAATCTAAACTTTGGAGAATTTATGTGAGGATTTGTTATTTTTTCTAGCCCTCGGTTTGGCTCAACTGCTTATGTAATAAATATTTAATTTCAGTTGTGTTTATCAGATATTTCTTCAATAATTGATGTATTTGTGATGCATAAATATTGTCGTGGCTAAGATGAATTATTTCACATAGATTCACATAGTAAAAAGTGAATTTGAATCTCATAGGTAGTTTGTTGCCCTAGGAGACTGCAGATTTTGTATTGGTTGATCATTCTAAGATATTCTCAGCTATTTTCAGTTTGTTGTGTGTGCTTGAAGGTATTTTCAGATCAGTTTTTGTGGTCATGGCCAGAAAAGGGACATTACATAGAGTCCCCCTCCACAATTCTTTGAGTGGCTTTTCCTACCATCTCATCTCGCATTTCTTGCACATCCTATAATTTGGGCATTTCATCTACCTGCATGAAATATTTTAGTCTCCTACACATTAGCGGATATTCCCTCCACAATTAGTGCATGCAGCTTGACCAAAGTACAGTTTACATTCTTGTGAGGAATGACAACCTCAAACACATCCTGAATGGCAAAATCTCCCTCCACGCTTCTACGTTGATTGTAATAATGTCAAAGTAGCTTACACTGGCCACCATACCCAATGCCTAGGGCAATCACCCATCCCTATTTTACATATGACACAAGACATTTCTCCCAAAAGAAATTTACAACAATATTGGTATTCTCTGTTAACCGACAAACAGATAAGAGTTTTTTATCTAAGCTAGGAAAATATCTACCATTTTTTACTAATAGTGTTAGAGCATTATTCGTCAAAATGTGTACACCTCATGTCCCCTCTACCCGACTATTCATCAACTAATACAACCAAATCAAAACAATTTGAAATTGTAATAAATGGTACATACCAATCTCTTCGACATGAAAAATGTTTGGATGTGTTGGAGTCAATGATCCAGCAATCGGTAGCACCTTCATTCGAGAATGAAGTTGTAAGCCAATAGAGAGCATGTTCTTCCTCAAAATCTTATTCATCTCCAATTGCACAAACATTTGCCTTACCATGTGGCTTGTTCTATTTGGAAAGCCCATATTGTCGCTTCTAACAACCTTTTTTGAGATGTCCAACCTTATGACAATAATGGCATTTCATCTAGTATATGGAAGATCCCATAGTGTTGTTTCCAGTTCCCCTTTGATAGAGGGGTCAATGAATCTCGGATTTTCCAAAACTAAACTCAAGTGATCGGTTTTGTCTTCAATCCTTTTTCAACAGATAGCAACTAACTTCATCAAAAGTCAAGGTCTGACTTTCAGCCATCAAATGTAAGGCTTCCAAAAATGACTCATACAAGGACAACAAATTATTTAGCACCAAATCCACCAAATCCACCAAATCATGGGCATCCACCTTTTTGTTAATGTTGGCGAGCTGGTCTTGAAGATCATTCATCCAAAGTACGTGTTTTGACAAGGATCCATCCTCTTGCATCCTTGTTGAAAACAACAAATTCTTCAGGTATACACCTAACTCTTCTTTGAAGTCATGTATTTGTCCTTCAAACTAGTCCATACCACAATAGCCATAGTGGCATTCCAAACCTCTAGTATATACTCATTGTGTCAGGACAAGGAATTCAACTAACATAATAATAAATAATGTTTATACATACATTAAAAACAACTTTATAAACATGAAATAAATGCAATAAATTAAATAACATTGCACACAAATATAACGTAGAAAAACCCCCGAGGGGTAAAAAACCACGGCAAAAAAAAGATTTCCATTATTCGAGAAACAATTACACAGTATAGTAAATTCTCCTCTCCACCTGGGTAATTCAAAAAATGAATTCCATAAACAATGATCTGTAAATCATTTGACCCCGCAGGTCATACATAAATTAAATGACGGGACATGACTTTTTACAAAGCACGCCGATTTAAATAAATTGATTTAATTAAAAACCAATTGACTATAAACTCATAGTTTATATTAAATAATTAAGAATATAAATATTCTGAATTAGTTAATTATAAACTAAGGTTTATACTAACACTTAATATTATGTTCTAACACATTGAGTACCAACTTTAACAACAACAATGCTATCTTATGATGTTTATCATAATCCACAAAATTTGCAACAGACCTTCCTTCCTCACCAAGTTTGATTTTATTACAATCTCAAAATTTCGCAATAGCTAGAAACTTATGTCTCCAGACATTATAGTTTTGGCCCGTCAATTTTTGTGCCTCTGGCAAAACAAGGTTTTGTATGTTTGCCAATTTTCACGCCAGTTTTAATGTTCAACCCACAAATTAATGCAGAAAAATGAAACTAACAGTTTCTTCTGTCTTCTAACACAGAATTAAATACAACAAAAAATGTAAAATTTTAACCCAGAAATTAAAGAAAAATCAAATCTGAATTTGGTACAGGAATTCTGAAATAGTTACAGTGAAATCTCAGTTACTTACAATTTCTTAGGTTAGATTTACATGCCCTAGGAGGATGCTTATCTCCAAATTATGAATCCACAGTAAATTGCAACAAAAACGAACTGCAAATTGTCTGTCACAACACACAGTCCAATACAAAATCGTATTGGGCTTACACCCTCGAACTTGTTCAGGTTTACACACAAAATCGTTATCCTTTCCACAGAAATTTCAATTTTCTTTTTATTTTCATATTGTGATGCCCTAGACAACTTGTCTGCTGGTCTGAAAACATTTTCTTGACAGCGTCCTTGTCGACCATTTCTTCGAATTGAGTTTTTCTGCACAATTTTTACCCTAAATCGCAACTGTCATTTTTGCGCAATTTTTATTCTAAATTGTTGTCACAGCACACAGTTCAATACTAAATCATATTGGGCTTACACCCTCAAACTTGTTGAGGCTCACACAAGATCGTGATCCTTTCCACAAAACTTTCGATTTTCTTTTTATTTTCTTCTTGGCATGCCCTAGATGACTTGTTTGCTGGCCTGAAAACATTTTCTGGACAGTCCTAGTCGACTATGCTTCTGCCTGCAGCTGGTTTCTTCAAATTAAGTTTTTCTGCACAATATTACCCTAAATTGCAACTGTCATTTTTGCATGATTTTTACCCTAAATCTCAAATGTTATTTTTGCACGTTTTTTGCCCTAAATCCCGACTGTTATTTTTGCATGATTTTTCCGTAAATTGCAACTGTTGTTTTTGCATGAATCTGCTTTATTCGACTGTGCTTTTGCAGCCTGTGTGCTCATGCATTTCAAACCTCTACTCTTATGGTTCAATCATCTATAATACTCGATTTTCGCCTCTTCAAATGCAAGTTTTTCCTTCTTCGCTTTCTCATTGATTTGCAGGTCTACGCAACCCTTCATAGTCTTCCATGTGATGTTCGAACTCTATACCAAGAGCTTCCTCAAACCTTGAACCCTAGCAAGCACCCAATGGCTCTGATACCAACATTAGAAGATGTGAACATAGAAAGAATGAAGAAAAACTGGAATGCCCACATAGGATTTTGTGTGTCCGTCATTTTATTATGCAAGAGATACTTACAAAATGGTTGAGGAGGTTACAAATGAGCATTAGTTGATAAATAACTAATAGTTCGCTAAGAGTTAATGAATATATTCAGAATATATTTTAATAGATATAATAGTCGATTTCAATACCCAAAGAATCATGGTTGAACTACTATCCTTAATCATCAATATACCAAATAAAGAAAGAGTCTTTTTTATGGAACTCATACATCAGTATGCATGGTTGAAACTCTTCATTTTCAAGATCAAAACTCCTCCCAATGATGAAAGCATGCATATAATGTCAAATCTGTTTTAGCAAAGCAGACTGCTACATATTACATTACCTTTGGCTTCACCATGTTCTTATCAATGTTCATCTACCTTTCATGCTATATACTCTGATCATCTAGCTCACAGTGTTTCTATTCTTCTTATCTTCTAATCTATTATCCCCATTTCAAATAATTAACCTTTACAAAGTTTGCCTTGCTTGAAATCATTAACTAATAGTCTAATGCTTCTCTGTTGTTCAATTTTGAGCGAACTTATGAAAAAACTGACTTCTGTATACCCAAATCTTAACTCCTTTTGGATTACTGGTCAACACAAAGTGCAAGTCTCGAGGACCTTGAAGGCTCATAATTGCAGATATTTCTGAAAGTGGTCAGCATAAGGGGCAAGTCCTAATCCATATTGAAGGAATACACATATGTAGCAATGCCAATACATAGACAAAACCGCAATAAAAAGGGCACAATTAACACAACTAATATTGCCTATCTATCGATAGAAAGAAACAAGTGGCTTACTTTGGTGTTTTCATGTAATTGTGCCAACGATGTGCGCCATTAGGACGAAGATGATCTTGAACTCGTGCAGCTGCCTTTCCATTACCATATGTTAAAAAGTAATTTGGATTGCCACGAGTCGCCTCCTTATATAGGCCAAAATATGTCTCCTTTGTAACATGATCATAATTCTTCTTAAACATAGATACCTACACCAGGACAGAACAAGATAATACATAAACATCACTATGTTCAAAAATATCATAGCAAGAAAACAAAAACCTCTATGTGAGTCAAAGAAGCATCTGAACTCATTACGAAAAGATAATCTTACAAGTAAACCACTAGCTAGAACATCATCCATGGCTGGAAAACAAACTGATTAACAAAACAAAAAAAGTAGCAGAAGAGAGAAAACATGAGACCGATGAAATTGTTTTAACAATAAAATTATTTTAAAAAGATAGCATCCAAAATAATGTAAGCCATGAATTTCAAAGCAACTGTTAGGAATTATTCTATGTTTGTTTAGTGTGTACATATAATATTGTTGTAGTAGTTGTAACAATCTACCTAATCTTGGCTTTAGTTTTAAGATGGTTGAGTTTGTTACCAACCTCCTTCGTGTAATAGGATCTTGACATCCCATATATTTGCAACTCTACATATGATTGATATATTGAATTAGTATTGAGTTAGTCTGTGCAAAATGTTTCATTTGGTATCAGAGCAGGCTTAGAGCCACGATTTCTCTGATGAAGGATTAGAAGGATCTTCGGGGCAAAACCATTACCTCAATTGCCCTGGTTAATGAGAAAAGAATAATGTCTTATGGATTTTATAGTATAGTTGTATTTAGTTTGTGCTTCAACAGTCCAAGCCAACCTACGACTGCTTCAAGGGTGTTCCCACACTACGCCGATTATGGACCTGCCCATCCCAAGCTTCTTCGGCACCTATGGTGAGCTCCACGACTTCAACATCACAAGGTCGCTCACAACCTGTCTAAAACCCCAAAGCCTCCTCAAATCAGAGATCTGTCACATACAAAGAAAGCCACGTGGTATTTTCTCTGTCTCATGCGCACTGACTTCCCTTCAAGTTCTCCATTGCTCTTGATTCTTCCGTGTTCATCTTTGGTGCTATTTACGGTTTGGAGATCTTCAGGCTGGATTTCCATTTAAAGAAGGAATTCTCAGCATTCCCGTGTGAATCAGAAACGCATTTTGGCTGTCCTATTTTTGATGTTCACCATGACTGATCCCTATGTCATGTCCCTTTTTCAAGATAATTCCGTTTGAAGACCTGAACCCATTTTTCTTCCTCGTGGGTCCAAGGGCACAAGCTAGAGGAAGCCAACAATGTCGTCATGTGCTTAATTTTGTCTTTGTTTCTCTTATTGGCATTGTATTTGTTGGTGAGCCTAGCGTCCAACAATAAATTAAAAATAAAAAAGATATTAGTGAGAATGTAGGCTCCAAAAAGTAAAAAGAAAATAATATTATAATAATAAAGCAGGTCTAATTGTTGTCGGCCACCCTCTTATTATAAATAGAGGTTGTTGGCATTAGTTTGGGATATGCTGATTTTATGAAACTTATACCTTGGTGAAGTTTGGCTAGTGTAGCCCCTTTTACTATCTCTCAAGCACGAAACCCCTTGATTGAGGGCTTCTGTGGAGGATGAAAACCTTCTCACAAGGGTGGTGAGGATGAAAACCCTCCCCTACAGTTGTATTTTGCAAAGACGCATTCAAAGAGTAATATATTTATCATTCTTTGCTGGTATTTCTTTGAGTTTGTTGGTTATCTTGCCTTTTTGAGTTGGGTGGCCTACCTTGGAGGGAAAATTGGTATGTGTTGGTGCTAATTTGGTTGATTTGAGTTTGTTCACTTATTCTCCATATTTTTAAGAGCCAAAATCTCAAGTTTAGTGAATTTTGGAGGTGATTTACTATTTCTCCAAGCTTGTTTAAGTTCGTTGCTTAAGGGTTTCCAAAATTAATTAATTCCACACTCAATTCTGATTTCTAACAGCTGATTGTGTTTGTTGAAAGTATTTAATAATTTTTGGCATAAGAATCAAAGTGTTTTAGCCAAGTTTGACCCACCTTTGAGGGGTTTGACGTTCCCATGTAGGTCGTTTCCCTAGGAAGGGCATAATTTGCAAGTTGCAGAGCTTATATCAGTCATCTACAGCAGCTCACTAATCTGATTTTCAAGTTTTACATCTCAGCTCTTGCTCCGTTTCCTGAGGTCCCCCAAAAAGGGACATTACACACTATCAGTGTTTTGTGCAACCTCTTGCTGCCTTAGTTCTCTTCTTTCACATCCAGCAATGTTGTGTTCATCAGTTCTATTATCTCTGAAGAGTGGTATCCAGTCATGGATGGTTGACGCTTCTATCAAAATTCAGATTTGATCTGCTTTTTCACGACGTGCATTTGATTTTTCTGGTATTGAAAACTTGAATCTAGTCGGTCTTCTCTCGGTTAATCAAACTGTCAATTCATTCATGAGCAGCGTGGGAGTAGCCGTTTCTCAGTTTTGCCATGGAAATCATTATTTTCACTATCTTCTCCAACGCTGCATCCATTTCCCTGTTATCACCATCTATCGTGCATCTCTCGGCCCATCTTGGAACCACTGCAGCAACACATGGTTTCTCAAATACCAGTGCTTTGAGATGGCCAAGTTCTATTCAACCGGTAACACAGATGTATGCCGAGTTTCGTGCAAAAATTGTTGTATCTGAGTTTGTCGTGTTCAAGATTCTCTTTCAATGTTGTCTTAGGTTTCATTTTAGTTACTGAATTATTGGTTAATAGTTTAATGTTTTTTTAATATATAGTGGTATATGGTATTTAATTGTGGCCCGTGATCTGCGAGTTTGGTTTATTGTTTAAATTGTTTCCTTTCTTTTTGGTCACTATTATAGGCATTGGTTCATTGAGATTATAATCTTTTCGAGTATGTCATAATGTAGTATACCACTAATTTTTAGTTTTTTGTCTTAGTGAGTGTAAGTTTAAATTACATGTGAATGGTTGGAAAATAAAACTATAAGTCTTGACATTTTATTTAGTTTATTAGTGTTGTTTTTGAGTCATTTTTTAGTTTGATAATTTTTAAAATTAAAACTCTAGTTTAGTCTTTTTAATATAGGCCAAATAGTTTATATTTTACTTACTTTGTTTTTAAGTTATTGATTTTTGTGGTTGTCATTCTAATCAAAGCTCTTTATATTATTCCCTATATAGGTTCATTAAGGTTGTCATAAATCCAAATTGGAATCCTTTTTGTGCCAATAGTCTATGCCGTAATCAAAAAATTGTGCCGTTGTATAAGTCTTAAAAATAAATTAAAAATTGCCTTGCGAACATATTTTCAATGGTAATTGTCGTCCATGAATATAAATTGAGCCTCAAAGCCATATTCAGCTGAGAGAGCAACAACATAACTAGAGAAAGGAGGCATGGGAGGCTAGAGGTCAATCAGCGACCTCTCGTCAATCACTTAAGAAAAGGCCACGCGAGGCTGTGGTAGCAGATTGTTTGTCAGTTGTGAATTTGCTTTCAGTTCACTGTGCTTCTTTTTCATTTTGCAATGCTCCTATTGAATTGATGAATAAATGGAGATTTCACATTGTGGGGGGGGCATAACACCAATGTTCCATTAACATTCTGCACCAAAACGACTAATGTCAAAGACAACTTCCAGTGGCAGTGGTCGATTCCAGTGACTACAATTAAGAACATTTTGTTCTTATGGAAGTAATGTGAATACTTTTGTTGCTTTTGTGTGAGCAGATTCCTATGTAACCTCCTCATGTAAACATATAGTAGAAAACAAGTGTAAGAGTGTTCATGGATCTTGAAATGGTTTATGGTAGATCCAAAAAACAACCACAAGGTGGATAATTGATGGGATTTGTTCACGTAAAGGTTTGTGGTAAACATGTTTAAAACCATAGAAGGTTGAGCATTGCTCCTTTTGTTTATATCAGGGTCATGAGCATACATATAATATTGTTGTAATAGTTGTAACAATCTACCTAATCTTGGTTTGAGTAGTTTTAGGATGGTTGAGTTTGTCACCAACCTCCTACGTGTAATAGGATCTTGAAATTCTATATATTTGCAACTCTACACATGAATAATATGTTGAATTATTTTTGCGTTAGTCAGTACAAGATATTTTGACAACTCACCAAACAATGGGATCAAATGCTAGTGAGTTACATGTTATTTGTCACTACTTCTGAATCTTCATATCTATTGTTATCGAAATATAAATATCACATTGTAAGAATGTTTAGATCTTCTCTTGCTGAATCCCAGTAAAGTAAACACTTAATAGCTTATGGAGTACCTTGGCTACTTTTGCTTCCTTCATACACCATTGTTGTCTCCTTTTTAGTGAAATTGAGAATTTGGACAAGTTTCATGGTGAAAAGCGCCCTAAAATGTTCTTGGAGTCTTTGAATCATGCTTCCCACAACACTAAGGCCCCTTTATGCGAGTGATGGCTCCTTCTCGAGACACTAATGCTCCCTCTGCAACCTCCCGCGATGATTTCCACAACTGTTTTTGCCTCCTCGACCACCATTGCTCTTCTGTGATCTCTCTCTTCGTGGTTTCGACCTGGGATCTGGTTGTGCCCTTCTCTCTCTTCGTGGTTTCGACCTGGGATCTGGTTGTGCCCTCGCAAGACTTCAAAATGCTTCTGCGACCTTTCCCGACCCCACCCACAAACCTTTGCTTGACTGTTAGTCTTCTTATCCTCTATGTTCGTGGTTTTAGGTTTTCGTGACCTTTCTGTGGCTTCTAGGGGCTACTCCTGCGAGTTCGTGGCTTCCCTGCAAAATGTGTTCCTTGCCTAATCTAACTTGTACTTTGTGACCTTCTATCATGGCTTGTTTGTGATCAGTATACTGCTCTCAGAACCTCCTGGTTTTTAATTCCATCGTGTCACCGCTATTTATTGTATTTATGCCCTCACCCATACTCCAACAATTTGATCATCAGAGTGGCTCCTCCGACCTCCCCCTTTCTTTAACCCCACTCTAGGCAATTCATCCCCCTAAAATGTCTCCTTCCACCCCAACGGTGCAGGCAAGGTCAATCACAGGGAGAACGGAACAACAACATGAGGGAGGGCTACCCAGCATTATTGAGGAATTACTCCATAGGTTGGAAATTGTTGGGCACTTCAAACAGAGGTCTTCGAGCTCACTTCATAGATGCAGAAGGTGGAAGCAGACAATATCTCCCTTCGAAGATCACTGACAGATCCTTCATCCCACTCTTCCACCATCGTTAATGACCAATTGCAAGCGGAGATTCTAGACTTTAAACACGAGCAAGAAGAGTTCAAAACACAGCATGAAAACCTGAAACAACAAACAGACTCTTAGGCCCAAGTGGTAAAGGGGAAAAGCACAGTTCCACCTCTAGCAACGGTAAAAGAAGTGGTGCAAGAAAAGCTAATAGAAGAACGAACCAAGTGTGCTAGGTAACTCAATCTCAAAGTGAGAGGGTTGCCCACACCTCCCACTTCATCAGACATGATGACCATAGGCTCCAAATTTTTCACCGAAAAAATGCAGCTTCCCGATGTGCAGCTTGACAGAGCATGGCTTGGATTATACTCAACATTTTTTCTTCTTTTTAAATCAATGGAAGATAGACTTAGAGCACTAAGATCCAAGTGTAATATTTTCTCCCTTCCCAATAAAATCTTCCTTAACGAGGACCTCACCAGAGCACAAGTTGTCGAACTCAAACAATCTCAGGAAGCAGTGATGACAGCTAGAAAAGCAGGAAAGTGGGTCGTTATTCGTAATCTCAGACTAGTTATCTGAGACACCTTCCCCGCGGTTGGTCTCCCATGTCCAGTCCCAAATGACAATCTCACTGGGAGAGGCAACAGAACAGGAACATTTCTATCGAATGTTGGAATAGTAACGAGTTATTTTGGTCTTCTCCAGGGGCATTATATGACGCTCTAGATTTTTCAAACCTCTTTTTCGTCACTGAGACTCATAAGAGCCATGTTCGCCCTCTCCCAAAAATTAGGGGGTACCACTAGCTTTCAGTTTGTAGGCTAGAGACTAGGAGTTCTAGTGGTATCAAGCGCTCAGGCGGGGTTGCTTGTCTGGTCGGAGATACTTTCCAAAACAACATTTCGATGGTCAGTGCAGACGAGTTTGCCCGTTTTCTCTAGATCAGGATTGGTCGGACCTCACACTACCTCAAAGACTTTTTTATAGCAGTTTGCTATTTCTCCCCAGCTTCCTCTCCCTGTGCCATTCATAATGGTCCCAACAGGGACCCCTTCTTTGACCTCTGCACAGGTATCTTTCAGTTTTCAGCTATTGGGGAGGTCATTCTTTTGGGGGATTTCAATCCAAGGACAAAAAACCTCCAGGTCACTCTTCATGACAGAACCAATGATGTGTTGTGTACCTCTGGGGTTGATCCCGACTCCAATGGTCTTCAATAAGAGTCAGAGGATTCTGAAGGACCCTTGACATCATATGGTCAGCATTTCTTACAGTTGGGTGAGTCTCACGGGCTGTTGATTTTTAATGGTATTTTGTGCTTTCCCAACTCTAGATTCTTCACCTATACACCTCACTGTAGAGGGGCTAGCGTTGTGGACTACATTTTAACTTCTTCTAACCTGATTCCTCACATCCATCACTTATCCATTTCCCTCATCCCTCTTGTCGATCATGTTACCCTTTCCTTTTCCCTGCATGTTAACCTCCCACATGTCCTACCTCATTTCCACTGCCCTCCACGTACTATTTTGAAGTTCAGTGAAGGTGACCCTGTAACCTTCTCTTCCCACCTCTGTCAACTTCTTCCCCCTAAGCCTCAATTCACCTCACTCCCCACGAGCACGAAGTACAACCTCCTCTCTTCCATTATCCACGAGGTTGCCTCTAAGTCTTACCCTCATGTCACCGTCACCCCTTCTAACAAAAAAACTTGTTCTATGAACCAATGGTATGATGAGGAATGTAAACCCTCCACCGACAGCTCTGTCTTTCTTATCTTCATGCTCTCCCTTCCTTTCCCTCTCTCAAGTCCGCTTATCGCCACCTCCTTCGCCATAAGAAACGCATGTTCATTTCCCGACAGAGACGGGAGCTCCGTGAGTCCCTTTTACACTCTCCCAAACAATTTTGGCATACCATTCTCCCTCGGCACTCTTCCCTCCCGCAAGACTTGGATCCCAGCTCCATGTATGCTCACACCTCCACCTTTTATGACGTCCCCGAACAGCCACATATTTGTGTGGTTTCCCCACCCTCTTCACCCACATGTATGTTAAAAATGCCATCCCAGCCATGGATAGTTGCAGAACATTAGACTAGGAGGGTTTTCAGGCTGAACTCTTCAAAGAAAGGGTTGGCATTCTAAATAGCTTTTTAGTGGATATCTTCAACCAAGTGGTTTGTACAAGCTTTCCAAGTGCATGGTCCCACCACATCATGCACGCCATCCACAAATTGGCCCTACCTCGGATCCCAACAACTACAAAACGATCATGGCGGGTCACACTTTCGCCCATCTTTATGCTACCGTCTTCCACATGCGACTATCATAGTTCCTGGACCAGAACCACTGCAGGGCTAGGGGACAGGCGGGGTTTTGTCCAACCTACCAAACTATTGACCACATCCTCACTCTTCGGGCCATCATCGAGGAAGCATGGCATTGTTCTTCCAAGGTTTTCTATTGCTTTGTCGACCTTTGGAAAGCCTTCGTCTTTGTTCTGCGAGCTCTCTTTTTGAGGCTCGAAGAGATTGGTATCTCTGAGACTCTCCTAGCAGCCATCATGGTCTATATGAGGAGGTTCTTGGTCGTCTTCACGTGGCTATTGGAATCTCTAACTTCGTCGGGAGTACTGTTGGGGTCAAGCGAGGCTGCCCTTTGTCGCCTACATTGTTTAATATCTATATTGATGAGTTGGAAGAATTTCTCAGGGATCACATCTAGGATGGTGACGGATGTCTTCTCAACCAGGTTCTGATCTATATTCTTCCTTTTGCAGACGATGTGGTCCTTCTAGCCTCCTCGGCAGAGGGCCTACAGAGACAGTTTGATGCCTTAGGCCCTCTTTTGCGACCACAAGCAACTAACAGTCAACCTCGCTAAGACCAAAGTGATGATCTTCAATGCCCTGAAGACATATGAGTTTCATTTTTTCTACATGGGGCAAGAACTTGAGATCACCAACTCTTACACCTACTTGGGGATACTCTTCTTTGGGCCTCGCTTCAGTTTACGACCGACACTTCAGCCCTGGGTTAATAAGGGTTATGGCTCCTTGGCGATCTTGGAGAGACAGTGCTTTTGCCATCATTTCTAAGACACCTTGTCCAAGTCCTCCCTCTTTGACTCTCTTGTCAGACCCACTGTTCTTTATGGCTCTGAGCTTTGGGGACCCTCCTTTCAGATCCTTCTTCTCAAACGTTTCATCAAATGCAAGGAAACAATTCCTCACAGTATCATCCTGGCATAGTTTGGAGTTCATCCCTTTCTACTGGAAACTATTTTTGGCCTAGTTTCTCTCCTACATCGTATTTGGAAGCTTGTTGATTGCTCTGTGGGTAGGGATAGTTATCCTTACCTCACTTACTGCTCCTTTGCGGCCATTGCTTCAGTTGATCGTTCAGGTCATTCTCGTTGTTGGTATGCTCGTGTTTCACGACTTCTTGCGTCCATTGGTATTCAAATAGATCAGCTCCTACCGTACAACTTCTCCCTGGACACTCCCACCCATCTCCTTCCGAGCAAGCAAGATCTGAATAGAATCATCAAAGATGACATATACAGGCAATTCATCCTATGTACTGAGACCAACCCTCCTAGTGGGTTACGTCCGAAGATGGCCTTTTACGCCACACATTTTCTTGAGATCAACAATGGTCTTATCTCTCGGCCCCAGTATATCTCCTAGCATTGGACGCACGCCCTTTCTATCTCCCTTAATTAGTTCAAAGTTGGTTCTCATAGACTCAGGGTTGAGAGTGATCATCAAGTTGATCATTCTGAGTGGATTTGTCAGCTTTGTTCCCTCCAGGAGATCAAAACAAAAGAGCACTTCATCTTTCGTTGCCCCATCTACTACGAGATCAGAAGGAAATATCATTGTCTGTTTAGAGAGCGTTTATCTTTTACTGACTTCTTCATATATCGTGATCAGAGATGCCCTGCTCTTTATCTTCATGAGGCTCCTGGGCTTCAGGAGGAGACCCTTCAGCCCCCCTTCGGGCAGGTAACTACGCAACAGATCATCTGAGAGGGGCACTAAGCAACAAAGTGACACCTCTCATGACTACCAGACGCGATCTGTTCGGAGTCGAGATATTATTTCATAGACAAGGGACGGCCAAATACACACGAGTTTGAGACCTTCCTCTCACAGAGGGCCTCGGAGATCCACCAGACGTACGCAAAGAGCTCTCCCCTCCTCCGGACATCAAAACCTCAGATCTTACGCAACACCTGGCCTTGATTTCCAGCACATCGCTAGCTTCTTTCAGTCTATTTCGGACGTCAGTTGAGGGGGCCTCCTCTCCCCTCTTCCTTTCCTTCCTTCCTCTACCTGTTCTATGTTCTCAACAGGCTTTCTCTGAGCCCTCCTCGCCCGTTCCTTCTTCTTCTCTTCTTTGGTTGTTTCCAGAGACCTTGTTGGTCCTCTGGTTGGACTCTTTTTCGCTCATTTGTATTGGTACAGTTCCATTGACCTGCTTTTGTGGTCATTTGTTGGACATTTAAGGTATTTATCTTATCTTATCTATCTTAGTGATTGTAATCCTCCACTGATTATCATGTTTAATCAGTATTACGCGGGGATGCAACCCCTTGATTTTGGTGATGTCCTGGACATCCCGAACATTTTAGGGACTTGAGGACTTAGAGGGGAAATCTCCTATTTTTTAAAAATCTTTCAAAAGTTTTCTGGTGTTTTTACTTTTAAAATGTTGTTATTTTTACCAAGAAATTAAATTATGATCTTGAAAGTAACTAAAATACATTAAACACAGTTTAAATCCCTAAATGTCATTGAATACAATTAAAATATTTAGATAATAATTTTTATATGTTATTTTAATAGCTGTCCCCATGTCATCCCCAAAATTTGGGAAAGTTTTCGTCGTTCCGAAAACCCCGTCCCCTTGTACCCCTGTCCCCGAGACTAATGTAACTATGTGTTTAATCCGCCATTTATACTAACTTTGGTAGACTTGCTTCAATCATTTTCTCAAAAGTTAAAATTCGGCTACACTTTCTGCCTCCAGGCACATTGTTCGACCAATCATCTGCAGCCTCTACTTTTGCAAATCCCAAATTCCTATACCTAATCACTAACTGCAGTTGGAAGAGTAGACGAACATCAAAAAGGAATCAAGAATTCCTAAATTGCTGCTTCTCACTAAAATTAGCTTTACTAAAGATGATCTTAGTCAACTGAAACGGACAGTCGTAACTTTCTCTACAAGTTAAAGACTGGCTTAAAATTTACTTAAGCCACAACTGAACCAAATCAACAATGTGTATTGGCTAAAATCAACTTTAAAATGTCATATAAAATTCAAAAATATCCTTGATTTTTAGTTAACTTCGAGCAACTATTTATCTTGGCTTTGGAGATTTTGTATAGACAAGCAAGGTCCATGAGATGATCCCCCCATAGACTGCAGTTCCTGAAACTAACTAAATATATCTATCTCAAAAATGTCAAGATATATCACTCTCAGGGTGCCTGTCTTGGATTTGTCCCGTAGTTTCCTCCACTATGTGTTTGTAATCCTCCACTGATTATCATGTTCAATCCACCATTTGCACCAAGTTGGGTAGACTTGCTTCAATACATTTTCTAATAGGTTAAAATTCAGCTATAGTGTCTGCCTTCAGACACATTATTCGATCAATTATCTGCAGCCTCTACTTTTGCAAACCCCAAATTTTGTTATCCAACCACTAACTGCGGTTGGAAGAACAAACAAACATCGAAAAGGAATCGACAATTTCTACATTGCTGTCTTCACTAAAGATGACCTTAGTCAACTGAAAGCGAAAGTTAAATCTCTCTACAAGAGAAAGAGTGGCTTAAAATCAGCTTAAACCCCAAGGGAACCAAAATCAACAATGTGTATTGACTAAGATTGGACTTCAAGAATGTGATATTAATTCCAAAATTTCCGTGATTATCAGTTACTTTAAGTAACTATTTATCTTGGTTCTCACGATTATGTATAGACAAGCACTGCAGTTCCACATAATGAGCCGCCAAAGACTGCAGTTCCCGAAACTAACTAGCTTAGATATCTTAAATATATCTATATGAAAAATATCAAGATATATCACTCTCAAGGCACCTACCTTCGATTTGTCACATAGTTTCACCTATTTTGAAGTTCCACATTGATTAATGACTCCATTACCTTTTCCTCAAATCCTCAAATTTCCTCCTAACTTGTGACAGATGACCTCGATCCCACTGTGTCGGGCTCAATATATCTTTCCTAGAAAAAGGGCAACAAACTCCGCCATATCCTCAAGATATCACAATTTTTAGTTCAACTTCTCCAAAAAGGAAGAAAAACTACCCAATGATGATCAAATGAATATCAAATTTAAGGTCAGCCACAATGAAAAGCTCTTGAGATGAATGGTTATACTTTTAAAAGCCTATCGGAAGAGCAGGGAGAGTGCCGGATGTTGTTGCCAACTTCAGACAATTAGATAAAGAAGCTGGAAAGGATGGAAATTTGTTTACAAATCAACAAAAACTTAAAACACATTCTAGAGGAGAAGAACCAGTGCCTGTATGAGAGAAATCGTACATGAATTCACTTGATATCACACAGTGCCTGATCATAGCATTCTCTACAATTGAAAGGTATATTGTATAAGACCTTGCAACCAATGGACCACTTAAAGTTGACACGGTAAGCTTCAACCATAAAATAGTATATACATAGGGAGTACGACATGTTAATGGAAGGAAAACAACAAAATGATTCGAAAAAAAAATCCACCTCACTAAATGGCTCCTTTATGTCATCTCGCTCAATGGCACTCTCCTGAAATGGAAAACCAGAAATCAGATATACATGCCATAAGGGCTTGGAAAAATCAAAATCAAAAAAAAGAAAGGCATGGGAGCAGGATTTTTTTCTGTTGATTACTTACATAATTTGGGAAGACCACCATATCAACATCACTTGCAACATCCAACAGCAGTTGCCTCAATGAGTATTCCCTCGCACCAGCTGGATGAAGAAGTTCATCAGTGTCAAGATGAATAATCCAATCCATATTAGCTTCCTGCCAAAGCAAACAAGCTAATCAAATACTGTATCACATTCTCCAAAGAATAATCTACCTAACATATAAACATCTAATATTAAGAAAAAGCATATGAATTAATATATTAAGAAAGTGCTCTTGCACTCGTGCTTCTGTCATAAAATCTGGGCACCTTAGACAGTAAAATAAAATCAGAGTAAAAAGAAGATAAAGGAAAACAAGAAATATGCATGTACGACATACAAATAATTAGAAGGATAAGGATTAGCCAGTAAAGTGGGGGTGAGTTGGTTGGGTCATTTGGATGTTTCCAAGCCCACCAAGGTTCGATTATCATTGAGGCATTTGAGGCCGGTTGTGGCCATGAGTATTCAGCGATGGATCCTATGGAACATGTGGGTGGGTCCCATGATGGAGGAGGCGATTTCGATTGTGGTAATGCACGAAGGTTGGCATGGTTTGCAATCTGCGGTCTACAGCGTTTCGTCGAGGTTGTGTGGTCTTGGGGATTTGGGGCTCCTGATTATGTCCTAGACCGGATGTTGCTCCGTTGATTAAAATGTGATACATCAGGAAAGGGACCCTTCAACCATTGTTTAGCAATCAAAAAATATATATAAGGATAGTTTACATGCTTTCATGATTATTACCAAAATCATGAATGGCAATTAATTGATAAGGGTCCCCAATACTGAAAATTGGGAGAAATCAATGATCTCAAAAAGCAAATGTGAGATCTTTTTTATATATGAATTTACATATAAAGAAAGAGCTCTTGCACTCATGGTTTTCAATAATAAAATCTGGGCACTTTAGACATTAAAATAAAAAATGTCCAAGAGCAAGGAAAACAAGAAATATGCAGATACAACATACAAATAATTAGAAGGATAAGGATAGTTTGTGGATTCAAGAATATTACCACTATTTCAGATATCTTAGTTACATCTATTTGAAACTCGCTAAGAGATATCAATTTGAAGGTTCTTATGTTGTATTTTCCACATAGCACATTGACTAATAGGTAGATTACATTGTCTGCCAATTTCCCACTGAGTGGTGACAAATGGCATCAATCTAACTACACCATTGTGTTGGTTTGGGAATAATCTATCCGGAGAAAAAGGGCCCCCAAACTCTACCATGTGGACTAGATATTACTATTTTTTGATTCACTTCACCAATCAAAAAGAAAAAAAACAGACGTCAAATACAAGGATGTATTAGATTGTGATGGTCAAATGGTTGTCAAATTTAGTGCCCAGAATAAAGGTGAAAGACTCACTCCATTACATTCCTCGACCTAGACCTAAAGTAAAGGTCAAGCCCCTCTCCCTCCTCCCCCTGCCCCTATAGATATATGTCTATGGTGAGTAGAAACCAAGATGAATGACGATTCGAACCTCATGGAGATCATCTAAGTAAATGAGGCCCCCCACAGATCCGGCATGATCATCCACGGATACACCTATCCATACCCACCTGTCTATCCGTCCCCACCTACCTATCCCCCTAGCTGCCATTGTAGAAATGCCTCTCGCCATAAAAATTGTGAAAGGTGATTAACATACAAGGGTTCCTAAAACTTAAAATCGAGGAAAATCGATGACTTCAAAATGTAATTATGAAATTTGTCTTATAAAAGTTAAATGCTATAATGTTCATGATTAGTCAAAAGGATCCTGAATAATAATGGGCTTTAGCAACCATATTTAATATTGTGTAGGCCCAACTCATTTGACATTGCATGTGTGTGTGGCTACTATCCTTCAAGCAGAGGATGAAGCCACCAATAGCCATATAAAGAAAGCAATTACGCTGAACATAATAAGTGTTTTTTTGTGGTTTCAAGACCAAACCTTGTCCATGTCAAACTTCAATGACAACAAATGCACCTGGTGGAATTACCATTGATGCCTACAAATGGTGACATCAAATGTATGATAATATATAAAGCAGGAATAGCCTTTAAATGATAAAATCTCAATTGTGCAGCAGGAATGGGTTACAGAAGTATTCTCTTACATTGCAATAAGATGATATTACTAATGCATAGTTAACCAGTTATTCAAAAGAAATGATAACACTGGCATCTCAAGAATATGCAGCCGAATCTGCACAAATCCGGCCAAATCTGGATTTTTTAGGCAGCCCGGATAAGTTCCATCAGGGTCTGCTCTAATCGAGGGGCATAAACCTAAACCTAAAAGCTACTCTGGAAACACATGAATTCACTCATTTGATATTTTACTTTCCTCACTGTCACACACCATTGCAACTGATTCAGTCTGATTTTTTGTTTTTGCTTCAAACGTGCTGCTTTTTTGTGTTTAAAGGCTTGATTCAGCTCGGATAAGAGGTTATCAGCAACAAGTTTGTGCATTCGTGGAGCTGCATCAAGAGATTGGATGTTTTTAAACATTTTTCAAGGCTTCAAGCATCAAGGGCAGATAGAATGGCTGCAGCTACTTCCTTGACATACACGAAACATCATAGGCTCCAACATGGTGAATCTCGTGTTGGGATGAGCGATGTAAGCTGTTTTCAACCTTAGTCGTATCTTTTATACTATGTTTTTGTTGATACTATCGCCAAAGATTTTTAAATCCTTATTTTGTGTACAAGTAAATAATTTAATGAACATAAAAACAACTCTTATTTAATATCAGCTCTCAAGTTTCAAGTTCAACTATTCGCCTTAAAACATTCAATATCAGAAAATTTACTCCCTTCTTTGTGTATAAATGTATATGTTAAATGCAATTGACTACTTTTGAGTGTACTTTAAGTGGAATGTATATTAATTGTTTTATGTTCCCCTATAACTCATTATTTTTAATGATTTGTATATGAATTGTTTTATTTTCCCCTTAAATTCATTATTTTTAATGATTTTTTAAAATTTTCATGAGTCTTGGCTAAGTCTTGTTGCCAAGTCCGAGCCCGAGTCAAAAATAGGCTTGCAAAGTTTTTCACAAGTCTGAGTTCCGTTTCTTTGCGTACAAACGTATCAAAGCTGATTTCTGATTGTCAAACAAGTTCAATGTATAACTAAGTCTTGAATGTAATTTGCAATGTTACATGGGGACGCGCACCCCCCCTTTTCTTGACGTCATGGACGTCCAGGATGCCCTAGGGACTTGGGGATGGGGACGTGACGTCTCCTTGACATCTCGTTTTTCCAGAAAAAAGGGGAACATCCCCCAAAAAACACGAAACGCACCCAGGACGTCCCAAGGGCAAGGAAACTTTGGGGACGTCGTGACGTCCCCAAGACATACGAGGGACGTCGCGACGTCTCCTACGACCCAGCCACTTTTTAAACTCAAAACACAAGCAAAATATGTTTTTAAATACCTTTTTTTATATTTTTTCTTACTTTTAATACATTCTAATAAAAAAGAACATGCCCTAACCCTAAAAGCAACCAAAAAACTTATAAAAAGAACATTTCACACTCATTGTAATCACACAAAGTAAAGACTCAAGAGCAAGCGTAAAAAAAAATAAGGAAAGAGCAAGGAGCAAGGAGCAAGAGCAAGAGCAAGACAAAGGAGTAAGAGCAAGAGCAAGAGCAAGAGATATGTACATACATTACAACCATTCTTTGCTTCTTTTTTTTAAATTTCCAAATGCGAATTTGAAAGTGAAGGCATTGCTTGTATTTTTTTCCTTTTTGGATTAGCTAGTGAGGGAATTAGATAAAGCATGAGGGCATTTTTATTGCTTGGTTTTTTTAAAATGTATTCATTGTTGTTTTTTTTAAGTGTATTCATTGTTTTATTGTATTGTATAGTTATATTGTTTTATTTTTTAATTATTGCAGCTTCAAAATGAGTTCACATAGTGATTATCAAGTTGAATGCGAGTTTGAAATAGGTGATGAGATGGGTGTGCAAGGAGAAGGAACAAAAACACCTAATATTGCTAATTCACATGGAAGTGTGGACAAGTTCAGTTGCCCCTCCGCAATGTTGAAAAAGTATGGTAGGGGACCTTTTGACAAGAAAAAACCTTTCAAACAATTTGGTCAAATTATGTAGGGTCCTAGATCAAACATTTCAGGGGGCACTAAAACATGGAAATGCAACATATATGCCCATTATCTTGGTCAGGCAGCTTTACTAGGTTGAATGCACATTTATTGCACATCCCGGGGACATGTAGGCATGTCTGGACAGCTATCATGTCAAAAATGGTGAGGTTGTATAATGGAGATATGGTGGAAAAAATTCCAGAAGTTCGTGGCTGTCATGTTAGTGGCACTGGTACCACTTCTAGTTCTATGAGAATTAATACTGGTAGTACTACAAGTGCATCTTATGAGGAGTGTCAAGTGGATGCTTTTGGTAGCAGTAGGGGGTAGAGGAAGGTTGCGGCCTCCAATCCAATTGTTGACATGTATGATACAAAGGCTAGAGAAGAGGCTAATGCTGCCATTGAAAAATACTTTTTTGTTATTGACATTCCATTTCATGGTGTTCGCTCTCCTTATTTCAAGCAAGCTATGGCTAAGGTAGCCAAAGCAGGTGTGAGTTATGTGCCCCCAGGAGACACAAAGTTGAGAACCACAATCTTGGATAGGAACTATTCCAAGGTTAATTTATTGATGGAGGAAATGAGGTGCACATGGGTCTCTCACGGTTACAGTATCATCATGTATGGGTAGACAAATATCAGACACCACCCCCTTATAAATATCATTGTTTCATGCAGAGAGGGTCCTTACATTTTTAGGGTAGTTGATTGGTCAAGAAAAAAGAAGGATGAAAAGTTCCAATTCACCATTTTGCAAGATGTCATTGAGGAGGTTGGCCCCGCCAACGTTGTGCGGGTTGTCACAGATGTAGCTTATGTACAGGGCAGCACGTAAACTTGTTGAGGATCATTACCAACATATATTTTGGACCCCATGTTGTGTGCATGCCATGAACAATGTACTAAAAGATATTGGAAAAATTGATTGGGTCAAAAATGTAGTGGTTGATACTAGAGATGTGCAAATGTTCATCTGCAACCACCATACATCATTAGCACTCTTCAGTAGCTTTTCGAGGAAGGAATACCTCAAGCCAGTGGACACACGTTTTGCATCATACTTTATTTTGCTGGATAGGATGGCTGAGTTGCAAGAATCATTACAGTGTATGATCATGACACCAGAGTGGTCTAGGTGGGTTGGGTCCAAGACAAAGCAGGGGAAGAAGGTGAAAGCAATTGTGATGAAAGAAACATTTTGGATAGATGTGAGATATATCACATCCATAGTATCTCCAATTTTCAATGTGATAAAATATGGGGATTCTGGGAGCCCTAACCTTGGTGAGATATATGAATATATTGATAGTATGCTTGGCCAGATGAAGGTTGTTATTCAGGCAAGGGACCCCACCTTGGAGTTCTACCATCACCATATTCAACCTATCATTGAACGGAGATGGGAGAAGTTGAACACTCCTTTACACATGGTTGTATATGCACTAAATCTGAAGTGGTGTCTTGAGAGGCCTGACAGAGTTCTCCCAGTAGATGAGGAGGAGGTGAGGAAGGGTTTCTTGAAAGCCCTAAAAAAAATTATAATGCAAAGGATAGTTCACGATTCAGAATTGACTGGCTCAAGTTTGTTTATCTGGATGGCTACAAAAAATCAGAAAAGATAGACAGGACCACATTGGCACAAGAGAGTCCAGTTAGTTGGTGGCGATTGTATGGACCTGCAGGATTGCTACGTACACTTGCTATTCGTCTTCTTTCTCAGATTTCTAGTTCCTCTGCTTCTAAGAGGAATTGGTCAACATGTGGGTGGATCCACTCTCTTAAGAGGAACAGACTTACCTCTAAGAGAGCAGAGAAACTTGTTGCTGTACATAGTGCCTTACGTCTCATGGATCGCAAGACACCTACGTACAAGGAGACACTAGCATTGTGGTGGGATGTGGACCCTGAGGATTTAAGGCAGATTGATGAAGATCAAGAGCAGCGAGGATTGGTTGATATCTCCTTTGCAGATGCAGATGATGTTGATACAGATACATCTAGTGAGGAGGAGCGATTCACAAGCGTTCCTTCACAGGGCTCTGATTGTGATTTTTGAGTTGTCACTTGTCATTTTGGTTATGTAATGTCATATAATGATATATGCATGTACTTTTGAGTTATATGACTACAAGTTTATGACATAATATTTCATAGCATATGTAGGTGTACTCTTCTCATGTTGATTATTGAAGAGTAAGACTTGTTGTTTTTAATTTTCAGCTTTAGTATTTCATTGTCATGTTGAAGTTTTGAACTTTGAATATAATATATATAGCATTTTGGGCCTTGGCTTATGTGATGAATAACTAAATTAATCATTAATGGTTTCAATCTTCAAACTTTCAATTTTAAGTATTAGTTTATTAAATTATTCATGTTATATTTGTAAAATTATTAATTATATATATTTTTATCAGCTGTCCCCAAATTTTCAAAAACATTTGCCATCCCGGAAACCCTGTCCCTACGTCCCGCCATCCTAGAGTCTTAGGTAACTATGGTAATTTAAATCAAAAATACAAAATAGTTACGAAGCTAAAAGATAGTTTAAAAAATCCGTCTGTAAATCTTGGATACATAGCTGTTGGATGCATCTTTCCTCCATATTATTCTGTACCAAAAACATATGATAGAAAATGGATAAGTACAAACAACAATAAATGTAACAACTTGCATTAAATACCACTGGCTGCCTCATGATTTCATGTAGTCAATTACTACACTTTCCAGAGAAAATTGGTTTTAAATGACTAGTCATTGACTAATTCAACTTGAACAAAAACGCCCATGTGCTTGCAAAGTTTATTAGAAAGATTCAATGTGAAAAAGTACTCTTTCTGGGATATATGTTTTGGAAAATCAACTCCTGTTAGAACTTCCTGTTTGCAAAATCAACTCCAATAGGAAGTCTTTTAGACACCTGGCAAGTTTGAACTTCTATACCAAATTTGTTAAATCTCCTTCAAAATTTCAAAATTCATCTACATGTGTTGGCTAGCAGATTGGGATGGATGGGATTGAATAGATGCGGAGTCATGTATGTTTCGGTATGGGGCAGGTTGATGCTAGATGCAGAGAATACTGCCCAGGCAAATAGAGAGGGGGACCGGTATTATCTGCATATAGTAGATTGTGAACACTACAATTCTAGAACTTCCTTCCTTCGCGGTAATTGGTCAGTAAGAAAGGTCACAATTACTTGTAGGGAGTTATGGAATGCCACATGTTGTTTCCATGGAAGCTTATCCTCTCCTGATGATATTTGTAGACAGATTATGGGGTACTCCACGCCATGTCCTAATTGATAAGGGCGGATAACTTGATACAGTACTTTCACTTACTATCACCCAGAAGCTTGGAGGTGTATTGAACACTACCTTTGCATAAACCTAATAGTCACGCTGACTGCTTTTTCATCACCTAGCAAATCAGTAATATTTTTAAATCTTTTGACAATAACATCTATGTTTGTAAAGGAGAATAATCAATGAAGAAAATCAAATAAAGCCAATATCAATTTAAAGAATAATAACAAATACAGCCAGCCAACAAAACCAGGAAACAATTGCATACCCTTGCCATTACAATTGCCATCTCCATATTAAGTGACTGTTTCACAAAGAGTTCATAGTTGCATGGCCGATAAAAAAAGCTCGAAAGCCAAGTCTCATTCCAGATTCGACTGCAGAACAAAACAAGACACCCCGTCAATTCTCCTCTCTTTAGTATACAATTAACTAAATAACCATCATTGTGGCAAATACTATAGACCACAGGAAACAAATGCCACAAGTTTCTCAGCATAAGAAAAAGATTAAGATCAACATATTCATGCCGTGTCAGATACAAGGATCCCCAAAATGTTCCATACATTTGGAAACACAAACATCCTGGAAGCGCCCCAAAAGTGCCAAGAAACATTTCCAAGGGCATTTTCAAAGATATTTACTTCCAAAAAACCTGCAAGGGCGTTATTTGAACATTTTCAAGGCATGCTTAAGAATTCAGAATTGGAAAAAAAATTGAAGGAGAGGCCCCATCATACCCTTTGACAAGGGAAGAAAGCAAGAGAGTAAAACAGTTTCAAAATAAGTAAAAACGAAAACAAACTCTACATTTCAATGCAATAATTATACAACACATGAAGACCTGCCATTCACTTTCTTAATCTTTAAAAGTTAAGTTAGTCTTCCCCAAGCCTACTTTTTATTCTACAATGTACATTTTGCATTGATTCCTTATCATTCTATATTATATTCGAAGTTACCATGTAATCCCTTGTGATCTATATTGTATTGCTGAATATATAAAAACATGGTTTTTATAGGACTTGAATCTTCTCATTTTCATTTGAACAATGCATAGACTAAATCTAAGTCACAAGGCTCGAGTTCTCCTTTATGTTCGACAAGGCTAAAGTTTGGTTCAAGTTTGGCTAGGAATAAAGTTCAAGAAAAAAATATCATTTATATTTTTTGAAAAAAATGCATAAATATGTCAGAGGGATAGAGTGGAGAGAGCTTTTTGTCTGCTACTTTCAGTCGGTATATGTATGTATACACAAATTTGTAAAATAATGCAAAATCGTGTCACAAACTTCCCATGCAAAAATAATGGATGAAGTTCGCGTTCATGTTTGACAAGGATAAAGTTCGGAAAAATTTGAACTTTTTTGATAAAATTCGAAGAACCTTGTGACATGGGACTAAATGTGTTTTAATTTGATTTGAACACGATAGAAAATAATTGCACAGCTACAAACCATAAGATGCCTCGCACATTGATGATTCCTAAAATTATGAAAACAAATGTTTCTACAACTCTGCAGATGTCTACATTTCAAACTTCTTCTCTCATCGTCTAAATTTTCCATGAACAATATACCCCATTGGTTATGGGGTATATTGTTTCTACATCTCTGCAGATGTCTACATTTCAAGTAACTTCTCTCATTGTCTAAATTTTCCATCAACAATATACCCCATTGGCTATGGTGAACAACCTACATTGTGCATATATCAACCACCCTCAAGATATGTATCTCAAATTTAACATGAATACTGCTTAAAAGAGATTGCAATGACCAAAACCTGAACTTGTGGTTCCAAAAAAACTGGTCTTTGATGTCACTGATGACATATTCAAATCCACTTTCAAAAAAATAGGCTTACATCAACAAGCACCTGTATTCTCAATTTTACACTATCACAAGACGGCACAAATGAAGTCCCCATCCTATGTACAACATCTCAAATTAGCAAACACAAATACGTGTTCTTTTTTATCCTTATTCCCCCAACATTTTCCTTTCTGTTTGATAATGCAGAGACATGTATGAGGACGAGCACCCAAGAAGATCTAAGCAGGCGCCTGTGAAGGTTTAAGCCTTCAATCTGACAAACTTCAGATATCTCCCAAGACAAGAACTGTAAGCACACAAGAATAGAAATATTGTATTATTCTCACCTGTTCAATTTATTATTCTACAATAGTGCCTATTAAATAGGCTTTATAATTTTTTAATCACAACTAGGAATTAACCCTTGAATAACAAGTTTGTTGTAACTAAATAACAATAAATGTGAATACATAAAACAAAGTTAGATAGAAAAACAGCTTTGTTAACTAATAACAGAACTCCCTATAATGAGCTTAACTAGTGTGAATGCAACGGAAACTAGGTGGGAAAGAAATAATCTACTACCTAATGTGAACATAACTCTAACAACATGTGCTCTTCAATTATGTTTGACCTCCCACTTATTCACTTGTAGTCACTTTGCTTCCATCTTAAATGTAATGGCCAATATGATACCTACTCCATTTGATGAGTGAAGCAGGCTATATTTTTTTCGAAAGCAAAACCAACATTCACATATATGGTCCATATGGACTATGCACATTGCTATCCTATTAAATCCAGTCTAAAGCTTCAAAAACCAATTCATCTAGCCCTGGTCTATGGTACACTCCATGCCCATGAATATATTTACAATACTCTAATCATATAGAATCACCTTTAAAATATTATATGTATGAAAGGGCAACAGGAAGCATACAAAAAAAACTAGCATTACAGTCTGGAGAGATGAAGTAAATTAAAGCTCAATATGTTATATATAGGTGACGAGACAATTTTAAAGTAGCTCAAAGTGGACTTGAAGTTATTTGCTCCCAAGCAGCAAATTCCATCACTTTTGCATGGTATACATCAAGTTTTCTGAAAGGCCAAATTAATAATGGGTATTTCTCCTGAGTTGCTTATTTCCATCAAATACTATTTGTCCCCTGGGAAAGAAAAGGAAAGAACAAATTGAAGGTGCTCCTGGAAGCAATGATCTGTCAGTATTTTTACTGACATTTCTGCTTTTCACTTTTATTTTTCCCTTGGCTAGTCCATATTCTCTCTGTCCATTTCTTGGCCAGATTTTATTGAAGATATTAAACATTAGCTAATTAAATATTTGTTGATGTATGTTAATTATTCACAAATAACTACTTGTTATCATGCCAAATTTTTATGCTCCTTTTTCAAAAAAAATCTCAGCATGCAATTCTCTCTCATGTTTCCCGCATTGCTAAAATCCCACATTCGTAGACTTGCTCTATGATGATCTTCAATGTATGCCTTTGTCAATTTGCCAATCTTGATCTGTGCCTTGTGTCTTGCCTTTTACTTGTGCAGAGTTCCATTTTGCATACACAAGTACATCCTGCACTATGTCAGTTCCCGCAATGAAATAGAAGCCTGCCTCACACTTTTTGAGTTCTTCTTGCACTTTACAAGAGCACCTAAGTTACTTGTGTTCCAAAACTTCATCTAAGACACTTAAATATTCGTTAATATATGTTAGTTATTCACATATATTTTCCTATTATCATGCCAAATTGTTATACACATTTTTCAAACAAAAATCTCAGCATGCAATTTTCTATCATGTTTCCCACATTGCTAAAATTCCACATTCATAGCCTTGCTCTATGAAGATCTTCAATGTATGCCTCTGTCAATTTTCTCATCTTGATTTGTAAATTGTCTCTTGCCTTTTATTTGTGCAGGGTTCCAGTTTGCATAGACAAGTACATTCTGCACTATTTTAGTTCTCGCAATGTAATATAAGCCCGCCTCGCGCACTTATTGAGCTCTTCCTACACTTTACAAGAGCAATTTAGTTACTTTTGTTCCAAAACATCATCTAAGGCACTTTGTAGTTCCCAAAACTCATTGTGAGGCCACCTATGCACTTAAGTGGTTCCAAAATTGCCTCCCAAGGCCGCCTATGCACTTAAGTTGTTCCAAAAGTGCCTCCCAAGGCTGCCTATGCAATTTCATTGTTCCAAAAGTGCCTTAAAAGGCTGCCTAAACAAAAGTCAAGTTCTCGAAAGGTGAAAATGGTGAAAGTTGTATTCTTACTCGGAAGGTGGTTACAAGGTGGTTATGGGCTAAAAGTATGAATAGGGGTGGCATTTCCATTGTAGAGGCTCGGTTCTCTCTTTTCTCTCTAAACTCTGAAGAGAGTTTGCTGGACTTTGATGTAAATGCTATTTTCAGTTTCGATGAGCACCTGAATGTGATATTAGTGTGTTTATCTTTTTCTATGGTGTCAATTCCCTTCAATCATAAAATCGTGCCTTGTTGTTTATTATTGAATGATGTCATTAACACTTATTTTCTCCTTATTGTATGTGATGCCTTGATATTCAAACTTTTTGTTAAATGTCTAGGTACGTGGACTTTGTGCCATATTTGTGTAATTTAGAGTTGTGAAGACTTTGTGCTTATGGTTCTTATTATTCACATATGCTATTCTAATATGCCCTTCATGTGTGAGAGTGGGAGGGTTCTAGCCTTTTGTTTACCTAGAGCTATCCGAGCAGATCTCTGTGTCTAGTCTCCTACGGGGTTTCTCCTTTCCTGTTTTGTTCTCTCCTTTCACCTCTCTTTCTCCTTCCCATTTTTATCTCCTTTGTGCTTTCAGGTTAAAAGCACCAAAAGTATAATAAACCCCATCATGCGAGGGAAGTGCCCCTCTTAAACGCAGAGGATCATCACCTTATTGATAGGTAATCTTCCCTAACTGTTGCAGATTTTATACTGCCTCCCTTGGGCCATATCTGAAAATCTAAAACGACATAAAATCTTGCCAAATCTACCTCACCAAAATATCTAACTCCTTTGTGTTCGATAGAAGACAAACACACACAAGTATGTCATTGTGTTGTATGGCCTTCTATTCTCTTTATTCTCTCACATACTACCATTGGTATCAGGGCCAACTGTTCAAGGAAGCCCTAGGAGAAGGGTACAAACAGTAAGTTGTCGGCATTCGATGAAGCCCTCATTGAGTACAAATGTAGTAGAGTTCAGGGAAGCCCTGGAAAATGGGGTACAAATTGCTGACAGGAGTTGTTTTATTAAATAGAAGGAAGAGGAGATCGCATGCGGTCATGATTGTGCAGAGGCTAAAACTTCACACTAGGGCACAATTTGTGTTTCACAAACGACATTTCTAGGAGAACGTCCTTGCAACATTGCAATTTGAAGAGGCAAATTGTGAGGATATATCATGGACTAACAAAGCAATCAAATCATGAGAAAACTAGGAGAAATGTGAAGACCTAGAAAGTCTCAAAAAGCAAACCAGGAAAAAGCTGAAACATAGAACCACAGGATTTTCAAACATAAATTGAAGTTAGTAAGTTTGAGATTCATACAAAACTGCAGAATTTTTTGAAGACCGGAGAAGGATAGGAATTACAGTATAAGATGGGAGAAATAGCAGTCAAGACAAGAAGGTTCTTGGTTTGCAACCAAGACCAGAAGGAGGAACATTGTGGACTAAAATTCACAATTCTGCAGAACAGAATGGTCACATTAAGGGCACAGCTGAAGGTAGAGAACACAAAACTGTGGATGAGGAGAACGTGACACAGAAATAAATTTACAATTTGCACTAAATAAATTGCAAACATTCTATGCAATTTACAGACGATTTTGTGAGCAAACAGACCTAAAAATAACCAACATTCAGAATTTAATTCTGCCAGAAGCACAGAAGTTCAATGGTCAAAATTATAATGTTTGGAGTCACAAGACTTTAACGATTGTGATGCATCGAAATGAGATCAAATCATTCTCAAAAAAGAGTTGGGACACGATAGAAATCCTGTTGACTGTAAAAAGTATCATAAAGAGGCTAATCTGCTGCTAAAATTATCCATTTCAGACAATTGAATGCTTAAGATCCGGAATGCCACTGTGGGAAGTGATCTTTGGACCATTCTTCTAAACAAAAATCAAGCTTCAGAGAAAAAATAGGTCCTAAACCTAAAGAATTTGGTGTTTTCAACAAAGATGAATGAAGGTGTGTCCCTGTTAGAACATGTTCTTCAAATGAAAGATCTCCAGGAGTGGCTCGTTGCCATCAACAAAAGGCGGATGATGATGATTTTGGTGCTCTTGTTCTCAATAGTTTATTGCACTCATATGAAACATTTGTTGAGGCTTTACACTTGATAGCAAAAAGCCAGACCCTAAAAATTTTGATCAATTAATATAGAAGTAGCATAGGAAAAGTCAGACAAGTGAGTCTAAATCTAGACAAATAAGGAATGCAATTGTTCTCAGCCAAAGGGAAATGTAAACTACTAAAGGATCTACTTCAATATATCAAGTGACATGCTACTACTATCATAGATCAGGCATGTCAAGAAAAATTGTTAGAAGTGACAGTTGATCTTTCCCACAAGATAAGGCCACAGCGTCAAGCAAATGTGTCAGCAGTTGAAGATGAACAGGATTTTGAAAAAAATATATATACCCTTGTGACATCATACTCGAATGAAAGTGCTACCAATTGATGGATGCATCAAGACATTGTACATGTAATAGGGACTGGTATATAAAATTTACTACAAATAAAAATAATTTTTATTTTGTCTTATTAGCTAATGGCAAGTCACTTGCAATAGAGGGGCTAGGAGATATCCATAGTGTTGAATAATGCTAAAAAATTCACAATACAAAATGTTAGGTATGTTCCTATCATGAATAAAAATCTTATCTTTTAGTTAGTTAATAGAAAACTCCAACATTGCTATAATTTCTCCAGGGAGATGTGTATCGTGTCTTATGTAAAATAGGACAAGGTAGCAAGGTAGTAGCATTAGGCAAGATGGCTTGTATAGGCTTGTTGACCCTGTATAGGGAAGCCAAAATGTCTCAATCAAATGCACGGTTAGTTGTGGAAGGATAATCCACCATCTAGGATGTGCGGAAAGTTGAAATGGCTCAATCAAATGCATGGTTAGTTATGCAGGAGGATGAAATGCCTCAATCACAACGACTGACTCGAAGGACAGAAAACAAGGTTTTTAATTCAACAAGGCCTGCTTATTTTGCGCACTTTTAACCTTTTTATGGTACCTTAATTGCAGCGATATTCTGAAGCAAAAGGAAACTAAGTGGAAGCCTGCCATCTAAGCTGAATATGAGCCTTCTTGAAGAAACACCTCTAGGAGTTGTGAAATAACTATCAAGTGACTTGGTGGAATTACCCATTGGATATTTTGGACAAATACAAGGCTCGTCTTCTTGTGAAAGACTTTTCACAACAGTAGGGATATGACTATGAGGAGACTTTTGCTCCTATTGCAAAGATGGTCATATTTCAATTACTTGGTCCATAGCATATCAATTTAGGTGGAAGGTGTTTCAAATACAGATGGATGTAAAACACGCCTTCAAAGATTCAAACAAAGTCTACATAGTGCAGTCTGAAGGTTTTTAGATGGCCATGATCATCTAGGTTGCAAATTGATTAAGTCAGTACACAGGCTAAAGCAGGCTCCACACAACTAGTATATTAACGAACTTGCAGATTCATTTTGGGTATGGGTAACGGTACAAAGAATTGGATATGCCGCTACAACAAAAAAAAATTGCCTTAGATACATTTTGGATACAGCCTACAAAAATATATAATATATTAAATATATTGCCAAATAAACAAAATTAACCACTTATTTTGTATTAAGTAATACGAAATATTTGAAAATAAGTTAAATAACCACAAAACATACTGCTATTCCAATCCAAATGTCATGACATTCCTTGGTTGAACTTAGAATGAGTATATTGTACAAATGTTACAATGCATACAAAAAAATGAAGACCCATCAGCATATTCAATATATTTATAATCATAATGCTCTCCTACACATTCTTCGGGAGCTCTTTGTTGCAAGCTCCTTAAACTACTTGACACCTGTAGTGGTGTAGGATCAGCCCTAAGCAATTGAAAATCTGAAGGTGAGAAAGAAAATATGCAATGTGAGGTACATGTGTTGTTTAAAAAGAGTTTAGGGGTGTTTTTTAAGGTTTATGGTGTTTTTTTCATACTTTAAATTCATTTTGACTTTTTTCATAGAAGGCAAAATCAAAAACAAAAATTAAAAAATCATTTTTTACCATGGGTTTGCTGTAGGGTACATAAAAATACCTAGGTACACCCTTGGGCATACCCAACGTACCCGGGTACATTTTGATATACCTTGTATGTACCCCCTGTGTATCTATAGGCTTACCCGTATTGGGTACATACTGTACCCATACCAGCAACATGTATAGGCATATTCGGTAACCCAACTTATTTCATCAATATGCAACAACCGTATTTATTACATTCTTTTAATAATGACCATACCTTTATTTTTTAACTTCGTGGGTATTGATAACTCAGTTGCTTTATTATCTGTAATTAGAAGCTCTCTTGACCCAATTTTGTCTTTAAAATTTTCCAACTTAACATTCTATCGACCATTACTTTATAATAGAAACACCCAAGACTTAAAATTCTTGTGCCTTAGATATTTATTTTGCCCGTGTTTCCCTTCCTCCCTGGGCACCCGAATTCTAAATCTCCTAACACATTGTCGTCAATTTAAAAATAATGAAGTACTGGTTAAAGAAACACTCATTTTACTTGACTTAGCTTCAGCCAGCCAATGCGCCATGACTCTCTGTTCGTCTAGGGCGAGCATATTGACATCCAATCAGACTTCAAAAATATGGTGTACTTCACCTTCCTATGTAATTTTATCCTTAGTCCTTGTGTGCATGCTCACAGTAGTTGGCTCTTTGAACCTCATGTTGGGTATCCTCTCAAACTGGTGGGCCAATTGTCGTCGAACTTTGCAACTTAAAGTATTGATTATACTCCCATTACGTCAATTATAATGTTGATGGTTCGAAGGACTCACCATCATTGACATTTGGTTTTGGTCATTTTGTTGCAAGCCTCCTTCGTTTATCCATAACTTCAATTCCATTGAAATCCGACTAGAACAATTCATAGGCTATTAAATATAAAACCATTTCACCTATATGGAAAACTTAGACTCAACTTTTACAATGAGGGAGTTCTCATCTTCAGAGTTTGTAACTAAGATCCATGGCTTGGTTATTGTGCCTCTTTCTATCCACTGATTGTTCTTTGTAGCTTCAGTCCGATGAGTTTGATGAAGCAACTTCCTTACTCAATGCCTAATTCTTCAAGTCTATTAGTTACTTCTTGCCTTTTTTTCAATAGAGAGCATATTCGTTTTTATAGCTATGGTCGGCTTTGGCTGTTATCAACCAACTTCAACCCATTATTGCATCAATGAATTTTCAAGGAGGTGACTACAAAATTTAGTATAAATGGTTGGGTACCAATGATTTCCTTTTGGGCCATAAGAACTACCGATACCTTTGTACAGTGTTGATCAACTCCCACCAATTGAAAGGTCAACGAGCAAATGGTGGGCTTCCCAAGATTCTTCCAAGGCTCCTCTGGAAGAACATTCATGTTTGAACCTTGTCGAAAATAGTATTTACCAAGTTTCTCTCGAGGAATCTAAGTCAGGCAGGAGGAGTCCAAACTGAGCACAAGTTCACCTTTCGATAGATCAGAGTAAGCCAGGTGATCAACCGTTGAGCTAGATTCAAGTTTAATTGCATAGATCAATCACTTGATCACTTGACAATGTGGGCTTGACTCATTATTATGCTCTTGGCTCTTCCCATTTGACACTAAACACAACGTTGTATGCTCCATGCTCGGCCGTTGTCTTGCATGGTAGTAGTTATAGCATTCTTTAGTTATAGAATGCTTTGAAATAGGTAAGCTACCTTTATAGGTATGATGGTCTATAAGACTTGTCCTGCAATAGCTTTGTCACACTCGAGTGTGCTTGTCACTATATTTACATGTTTGTGTGATTGTCGTTCTTCAACCAATGCTCTCTCAACATGCACCCTTTAGCAATAGCTTTCTTTGCTTGTGCCTTAATGATTGTCATAACTTTGTGGTTAGCTACATCAATCATGCTGATGTTCGCTTTCTTTGGATAATTGCCATCTTTATGGTCTCTTGGTCCATACCATCCACAAAGCAGTCTAATGTTGGTTTGATTGAAGAAATTCGCTGACCAATCAAAAGTTTGAAATGTTGCTTATGGATACACTAGTCTTAATTGATCTGGGAGCTTCCAACATTCTGACAATTGAGGTTGATCTCTTACGTGAGTCGAGACTGCAGAACTCCCAGAGTATCGCCAGATACTAAATTATGATGTCGGTATGTTCTTGGCAGCATCATGGGTGTTATTGATTTCTCTCCTTGTGTGAACAATATTTGGCCACTCTCATTCCACATTGCATGGACAATTCTTCACTGAATGCTTTGTAACTTGAAAAATCTCACAGGACATTTTCTTTGGGCAATTCGCCTTGGTGTGACCACCTACCTTACAGTGAGTACACCAAAGATCCTTCTTGAGTGGAAGGATGTCTTATTCTCGATTTCAATATCCATCGCCTAATTGTTTGCATCTTCACAAGATGAGGGTGTGACCACCTTCATCTTCTTTTGTAATGAGGGTACCAAACCTTCAATGAACCATCGCTTCCCCAAAGTTGTTGGCAACTTATTTTTTAAGTTTTTGCAACAGGACTAGATCTTCAAGTTTTGCTACTCAAGCGATTGAACATTTTTTTGTTCACCTTGTCGGATATTATATATTTCTACAATCTCATTGTTGTCTTAAGGAGCTTAAATCTCCTTGAATGCCTCCCATGTTGCCTTATCGTCGGTAGATGCATTTGTAAACCAATCAATAGCCACTCAAAGTGTGGCTGGAAAGCACCACACCTAGTGAGATTCATCCATTTTCCCATTGGTTTCCCATTGGTAGTCTAGAATGTGATTCATGTGCTGCAATTCCGTATTCAATCTTCATATTCGTCACCAATGAACTTCAACAAATTTTGATTTTTTTGGGGAGTTGACAGGGTGTCCACAATTATAGTCAATAGGTACCTAATGTGGCTCTTTGATTATGATCCTTTCCCTTAGGGAGGTATGTGGCAGACATTCCTCTACTCTTTCAATATTGTCAAACATGTCTTTATACTCCACACTTTCTTCAACATTGATTTGTAAAGTAGCTTGCTCACCGTCAGGTCCCCTTTCTATGCTATTACTTATTTTTCAATTGTTTTCTCCAAGAACTAAAGGGAATAAAATTGTCATTTGCGCTGTCCCAAACTCATTACTTGATTCAACACCTTCCAACTCAACCTGGCCAGTAAGGTTTGCACTTGCTTCCTCTAGAAGGATGATTGCACAACTACTTCTACCCACTCCTTACCCATGAGTGGCATAGGGTCCACTAGTTTCAGATGAGCCATTTCTTGGTTTTTGGCTTGAACTTTGACTTCTACCTAGGCTTCAACTTCTATTTTGATGGATTTTTAGAATTGGCTACCTGTCGCAGCCTTTGTCTTCTTTCTTGTTACCCCGCCAATAGAGTAAATCCTAGACTGCACGAAAACTCCCTTGGGGTCCTCGTACCAGCTTGGAAATGTATCAGGTATTGGTATGTTGTGGGTACGGATGGAACATCGTTTCCACAGAGGCAGGGTACGTTATGGGTATGACAAAACCGTACCCGTAGCGTACCCTGCTTTTGTGGAAATGTTTCCGGACTGTACCCGTGGCCATAACACGTATTTTTTAAAAGACAACTCATAAAAAACTTTTTAAAAATGCAATTTTTTTAATTTTAAAAGTTTCCTATTTCTAACCTAACCCTAAACAACCCCCCAAACACTTATTTAAACACCCAATCCCTCTATTTTTTTCTCACACTCAATCTTTGCTATTTTGCTTGAGCTTGAAGGAGAGAAAAAGAGAAAGGAGAAAGGTTGAAGGAGATAAAGAAAGAGAGTGATTGAGCTTGGAGGAGAGAAAAAGAGCTTGGAAAAGAGTGATTGAGCTTGAAGGAGAAAGAGAGAAGTCTACAAACATCAAGGAGGATTTTTCTGGGTATTTTCCATGCATTCAGGCATTGTTTCTTTTTTAGAACTATTTTGAGCAATGTTTTGTATATGAATATGATCAATGATCAATATCATGAATGATGTGTTTCAAACACATCATTCATGATTATTGATCATGAGCTAATTTTTTTTTTAATATTTATTTATTTTACGATTATTAAAATATAATATATTAAATAACTTTTCCGTATTTTAAGTTTAATAGTGAATTTTTATTTAATCAAGCGTCTACCCTCTGTGTATGCTCTCACCTCGCACCATTTATGGCAAACTTGGTGATCAGAATCAGAGATTGACGTGTAGGGCTAACTGTTTAATTTTTTTAATTAGTTATGTATTTATTTTTTTTATTTTAAAGTTTTGAATTGAATTTGTTAAAAATTTAAACGTCTACCCTCTGTGTATACTCTCACCTCGCACCATTTATGGTGAACTTGGTGATCAGAATCAGAGAATGACGTGTATGGGTTAAAAAATTAATTTTCTACTTTTTATTTTTTGTTTTTAATTAAATTATTTTAATATTTAGCAATGTTTTAAAAAATATTTCTTATTGTAGGTTAAAAGTTAAAACAAATTAATCCTACAATCATGGCATCCAATTCAGCTTCAGTGGGGCAAGAGGAGGGGAATGTTTCGGGTGGTATGGTAGTGAAAATGGATCCAAATTATCCTTTATGGAGGCATGTGGAAGTGGTAGAGCTTGTTGCCAATGGTGGTGTTTGTGTTTGGACATGTCCCCATTGTGCCACCACATTTAAATCCTCATATACCCGTTTGAGAGCTCATCTGATTGGGGTATCGGGGACGGGTATTAGACCGTATAAGGTGGAAAAGAAAACCATAGCCATGTACCTAAAAGAGCAAAGAGGATGCAAACATTGAAGCAACAAGAACTCGCTCTAGAACTGTTTCTTTACAATAGAGGACCATGGGAAAAACACCAACATCAACACCATCATTTCATCCTTTCATTGAGCCTTGTGTTGAAACTGTTCCAGATGATTCCCCTTTTGATGCAAATACCTCAGGGCCATCAAGCAAGAGAACAAAATGCCCATTTGAAAAAGCATTTAACATTGAGAAGAGGCAAATTGTAGATGAATTGGTGTCTCGATGTATATTTGCATGTGGACTACCATTCAATGTCTTGAGATCACCTTATTGGCAACAGATGGTGAGAGGCATTAATGAAGCATCACAGGGGTATACAAGCCCTAGTTATAATAAGGTTCGCACTTCTCTTTTGGCAAAAGACGTGCAACACATTCAGACATCTCTACAACCAATTAGAGATTCTTGGACTGAATTCAGGGGTCTCTATTATATCAGATGGATGGAAAGACTCCAGAGATAGACCTCTCATCAACATGATTGTAGTATGCCCTAAAGGGCCAATGTTTCTGAAAGCTGTTGATTGTGAGGGGGAAGTAAAAGATGCCCAATTCATTGCAAATATTCTTATTGAGGCTATTGAGTCAGTGGGCCCACAGAGCGTTGTCCAAGTTATCACGGACAACGCCAAAAATTGCAAGGCAACAAGATTGAGAGTAGAGGGTAGGTATGAGCACATATTTTGGACACCATGTGCAATACACTCCCTGAATCTAATGATGCAGAAAATTGGGAAAATTGCATGGATTGAGCAAATATACACAAAGAGGCAAACGAGATTTAGATGTTTGTCACAACCATCACATGTCTCAAGCCATATTAAGAAGATTTTCAAAGTTGGAGCTGCTGAAGGTAAAGAGAACAATTCATTTTAAATTTATTATTTGATTTTAAATTTTTAAATCAATTTCAATTTGTGTTGTTATTGAATTGTTTCCATTATTTTTTAATAGGTTGTTGAGACTCGGTTTGCCTCTCACACACTCGTCTTGAGACGACTTGTGAAGGTGAGACGTGCTTTGAGCATGATGGTGATTGATAATGTTTGGACCGTTTGGAGGCAAGCTAACACAGAAAGAGCCTAAAAAATAAAATCATGGATTCTTGATGAGAATTGGTGGGGAAAAGTTGAATATTTGTTGGGTTTCACAGAGCTTATTTTGATTATGATACAATTTGTTGACAAAGATAGTGCTTGCATTGGAGAAATATATGATGGCATTGACTCCATGCTTGAAAAAATCCATGATATCATACAGGCCAAAGAGTAGGACCCTGAGGAAAGCTTTTACAATGAAGTTAAAAATGTAATTGTGAAAAGGTGGAACAAAATGCCCACTCCATTGCTTCTCCTTGCTTATGCTTTAAATCCCAAATATTACAGCAGTGAAATAGTTGGGAGAGCTAGGTAGGCAGCAACCATATGATGACCATGAGATTGCAAATGGGCCGAGGGCAGCATTCAAGAGGTTGTTTCCTGATCCAGCTATAGCACTTGCAATCCGCCAGGAGATGTCAATGTTTGTAAATGGACAAGGTAGCATGGGAGAGATAGAGGCTCTTTGTGACAAACTCACTATGGATCCAATCACGTGGTGGACTTGTCATGGCCATGATGTCAAGTACTTACAACTAGTTGTGATCAGATTGCTATCACAGGTATAAATTTTGTAACTTGTTATTTGATATTTTAATTACCAATTAAGAATTAAAATTCAAAATATCATTCTTTTTTTAATTAATAATATTAATGCTTTGTTTTTTGTGACATGTGGCTAGTAATTCTTCTGAAGAGCGCAATTGGAATACTTATGGCTTCATCCACTCAGCCAAATGCACCATGTTGGCATCAAAGAAGGTTGAAGATCTAGTATACGTCCATTCCAACTTGCGCCTCTTAACCCACAAGACGCAAGAGTATACTAGTGGTCCTAACAAGCTTTGGGACCTCCAACCTGAAAACATGGACTTTGAAGCTTCTGCTGCTTGTTTGGCCAATGTTTCACTTTTTGGCGTCAATGAGGAACTTCCAGGGAGCCCCTCACAAGGGTTCGAAAGTGGAGCTAGTGGGAGTGGAGCTGCAAGTGGCATCCATGAAGATGATTTTGACGATCATCTAGATGATATGCTCTAGAAGTTGAGAACTTGAATGTATTATGTTATTTACTATCATGTTTTGAACATTATGTCATTATGAATCAATACAAACTCAAGTCTCAATTCTCAAAGTATTGGAAATTTCAATTTTGTTTTCGTGTTCTATGAATGATTTTAAGTTGTATGACTCTATCAGTATTAAATTTCAGTAAGTATGCAATGTATGAGAATTAAATTTCAATAAGTATGCAAATGCTTCTTTAAATTTATAATTTATATACATATATATAAAAACGTACCCAAAAGCATACCGTACCCAAGATTTTTAAAAATGTGTCGTATCAGCGTACCCGTACCCATATCCGTGCAGTCTAGCTGGTCAGCAATCTCCTTCCAGTAGGTCCTTCGGAATGGCTGTCATCTCACCATCCTGCTGTCACTGTATCCTGGCTGCTCCTTTCTGTGTCACCCTCATAAATTCATTGCTTTTATGACACAAAGTTATGAAGAAAAAACTGTGCACAACAGCAGGCTGCATTCCCAAGGGAGCCCTGAATTTCAAGGACCAGTTTGCCTTCATCATTATATTTCATTCTGCTGTAGCCCTCCATTGCCTCTGAGTCTCGGCCACTGAGTATGTGTTCAAATCATTTTCAAAACAACACCCAAAGTCCTGTTATGATTCTGTTTTAATTACAAAAATATGTCTGACAGGATGGCAAAGCACAGGTTGCATGGAAGGGGATGGCAAGGAACCAGTACCACTTATAATGTATGTATATGTGTATATATTCTTTCTGAAACAGAAATCTGCTAAGCATACCATTGTTGCCTCCTTCAATCACAGATGAGTCTATGGCATAAATATGAAGAATGTTTATGGAGTGAAAATCCAAGTCCAAAAACTTGTTCCTTTATTTTGTTCTTTTTAATTTGAAAAACTGAGTATTCAAATTAAAAAATAATTGCCTGTAGGCAAATTTAAATTCAAGGGAAGGGTGAAGTTATCAACAGATGTCACAAATGTTGTACATATAAATATATGACTGTAGGACCCAATGTGACAAACATATCCCATTCCAAATGGACTCCCTTCTGTTGGGTATTTGCAATCAATTGTCTACTAGGTCAGCAATATCAATAGTGAATAGACTAATGACATGTTCTAAAAGTGCAAGAGCTAATTCCATAACACGTATTTGGCCTCCTGATCTAGAAAATTATAAGGTGGTGAAAAATCAATATCACAAGCCCCAGCCATTCTTGATAACCTTAGTGTATCAAGAAGAAAGGCCCTACAACACCAACTTAAAGAAACTTATAAAATACACATACACATGAACATTTGAAGATCCAAATCATTCTAAGCAGTATTTTGATGACTTTGACTTGGACATCCATCCTCGAGAATTCAGATCCTTCAAGGAACGTCTATAAATTTCATCCTTTTGGGATCCTTATCAGACACAATCAACTTCAAGATGAACATTTTGAACTTGACAATGATTTCTTTGGCCTTCTTTTATCATTTATTTTAAACAAGTCTCAAAACATGAATATTATTCTTGTTTTTGAAAAGAACATTCCAGTACCATGGGGATGTCGCAACTCTTTTACAGAGGTCTCTCGTTGCATTAAATATAAGTTTGCATATTTCATGCAGCGACATATTGCAAATCCTGCTTCTACTTTATATGAGGAATAACAGATTTTCACGTATCAACAACTTCAGAAGCATCGCTTATTTTACCAAGGCAGGAGGAAACATTCTAAACAAACTTACAAGGAAAGATTTGGAAGTCTTGGAGTTCAATTCAACAAGTAGATGCAATTGATGATGACACACTCCTAATTTTGTAAGTCATATCTAATTTTGTATTGTAACACAATCCTAAGTCGCATGGTGTTATTCCATTATAATTCTCGGTCAAATTAACAATCCTAATTCTTCACTACAGTCATAACCATGGTCCATAGTTACCAAATCCTGCTGGGTCTGATCCAGATCCTGTCAGATTCGGAATTTTCGGACATGCTGAATCAATTCAATCCAGTCTGATCCAGAATTTTTTTGTATTTTTTCTTTAAATATAAAATTTCATCTCTGCAAACCTGCGTCCCAGCGTACTTGCTCTGCTTGGCACGGAAATTTAAATTTTATATACTTCTATGTTAGTATATATTCTTTTTTAAAGAACCTGACTTTCAGATTTTTTTCTGAAATTTTGGATTTTTTCCCTCCCTTACTAATCCAAATATCCAATCTTGATAACAATGCTCATAACTCGCACATAAATTATAAGTCCCATCATTTATAGCAGTTGTTCCATCTACCACTACTCCTCACATACAAATGCACCACATCCTGGCTCATATTTGTACAATCGGAATAAACTTTTGGGTTTATTACTATTTTGTATTTTCTGTTTGTGTTTCAATATATTTTACGTTGTCACTATCACATGTGTAACCGCATAAGTGTAGATCCCCTGATGCATCACCTATCTATTTGTTAATATGCTATTATCTGCTTGACAAAAGCTATGTTGCAATAACTTTCATCAGACAGTGTGTGTATGGAGGCATATGGCGTATATGACATATAATCATATATCTAAATTTGGCAAAATGATCAAGAGGTTAAATAATAACTTAAAGGAAAACCACACAACCATGTACAAAAAAAGCAAGAAGTGTTAACAACGATCATGTATACATAATAAAGATGATGAAGTTTCAACCTTGGAAACTATAAGAAATCAAAAGCAATGATATATCTCATTAGACAGTTTTTGGGCCTATATTAAGTTTTACTTGCTTCCATTTTTGAATGCAATATAGCGAACAATAAAGTTGATGCATAATAATTAAGTGAAAAGTTGTATTTCCAGTTCCATAAAGCATATGTATATATTTCTTCCCATATTCAAGTCAAAAACAAATGGAAAATTTTTGAAGGGAAAGAATATTTTGAATTTGAGTTCCATCAATAAAACATTAGTAGACCGCAGCGTTAGGAAAGAACCTTTTAGCCTGCTTTTCCTCTAATTCTTTGGTTCGATGCACGACTTTTACTCCCTGAAGAAATATTCAGAAAAAATCAGTTCATTCAAATTCTAATAAGAAATCATTTCAAATGTACAAAAAAATAGTGGGTAGGAAATAACTCTAATTGTGAGCATCAAATGTCAATAAAAATTTCGATATATTATGTCTTGGTGCATTAATGGAACACATGTGGTGTTCATTTGAAAAAATAAGTTATAACTGACCGGTATACTATCCAAAACAGCCGAGGTATTAGAAGTGGCCGCCTTTCCCTCCACAAATAAAAAGAAATTGGTTACTCCTATAATTTTATGATAATATATCCAGGGAAGAATCTGCTCAAGCCCTGCTGAAGTACTTGTGGTTACACATATCTGCAGATCTCAATAACAAAATTATCATTAAAAACAAATAGATTTGAAAGATAAAACAATAGGCTTGACACATTGATAAAAAATTCAAATCACCATACTAGAGTAATGAATGCCTGAAAACATAATGTTATAGGGAGACCAAAATAATCATATGATAATATTGGTAACCAACACTCTTTCAAAATGATTATACATGAATGAACTACGTGAAAACCAAAAGTTCAATACAGTGGACGACTTTAAATATGGTGTTCCCAAGAAGTATCAAGCGGAATTCCATTATTATTTCAGTGAACATAAGAAGCAATGTAGCCTCAGACAGAGAGAGGGAAAATATGGAATTTGTTAAGAACCAGAATGCTGAAAATAAATTGAGCTGCAATATCAATATGACAATATCCTAACCAATGGCAGAAATAATCAGCACAATGAACGATAGAAAACTAATATTATTGTACAAAGATCCCACGTGAACAGAAAAGACTACGTAGTAACAATAACCTGAAGGTTACTTCACCATCCAACTATCTGTAAGTAAGGATAAACTCCATTGTGTCCCTCGATAGACAACTACAACACAATCTATTCCATAACACAATTCCAATGATATGAGAATAGACCCTCATAAATAGCTGGCTTAATTAATGAGACTAAGGTAGGGTAAAAAAACATAGCCCAACAGCCAAATATTCATCTTTTTAATAGGGTAGACTTTGAATTTTAATTTATGCACTTAACCTGCTATTCATTATTTTCCCTGGGCCTAACCCCAATAATCTGCAAGCTAAGCCTAATACCCAAGGTGAGAATTTGCCCTCACTCCCAGTCCAGCCCCTCAATTTCACTTGGTTCTATGAGTGGCTTTAAAGATTTTGCTAAAATTGGTAGCCCATTTCGTTTGATAATACTTAGTCGTGTGGAAACTCCAATATAGGGACAATAAAGCAGCATACATGCCAGCATCTTCTGGCAACTTTATTTATTTTTAATATAGTACCCTTGTTCGCTTACTCGTGTACCCTGATTTGGAATAATGTCCCCATCCGTCCCCCCATGTCTCCAGGCAATTATGACAATAGCATGTCTGAGAAAAATTTGGATAGGAGTGAATTGTCAGTTTGAGTGACCATTAAGAAGCATGTTTCATAGAAGAGGATAATTAGCTCCCTCCAAGGGCTGACCTGTGACCTGATGAAAACTGAAACTACCCAGGCAAAGATGCTTGCTGAGATTCTGGGATCGTTAATCTATCCCTGATATTTGTAATACAATTTGAACAATTTGTGAATGGAGTGGAGAATGTAAATATAGATTGACCAAATTAATGATGATTTACGATGCAGAGAGCCCTAATACTAGTAACCTTGGTATCAGATATTGGGGTAGAAAGGATGTTGGATGCGGTTTAAGTGGAAGTTTGAGATGCCTGATATCAACCTGCTGGAGCAGCTGTGTCTTCATTGGGACATGATTTTGTTCGTTTTTTTATTGGGCATAAATATAGTCGTCTTTGTTTATTAGTTCAGAAGTTTACTTTTAGTATTTTAAAATTTTGATAGCCAAAAGGGTAGCCGGTGGCAGTAGCCTGAGGGCTGTGGCCCAGCAGTAAATCCTGGGGAGTTTACTTGTTGGCAAGCATTTGAGTCCCAACCCGAATCCACAAAACAGCAGCACTCCCAGAGTACTCGTGACAGAAACAAATCAATGGTCATAAGGGCACGGTGAAGATGTGTAATGTCCCCTTTTCCCAATCGAAGACCTTTGGCCCATTTCGTCAACCCGACGGCCAAAGGAAAAATATAAGGGTGACTTAAGTTACAATAAGTTATTACAAAGTGCAAAAAAAAAATATTAATAACGCACTTGTATTAATTTATTTGACTTAATAATAAATTTGTAATCTCTAAATAGGAGCATTGGGGTCTAATATTATGTTGTATCCTTTCTAGGGAGAGTAGAAAGAGACCCATGCTATGTTTGTCATCCCCTAGGCAAGAAAATGCGATTTGGACAAAGGAAGGAAAGTAAGTTTAGAAAGGATAAAAGTTATTACTCTTCCCTAGGAAAGTGCAACTTGGCATGAGAGGCCAAGATAAACATTAGGAGTCATCCCTAGAAAAGTGCGCCTAGGTTTGGGTATACTTTTAGGGTATTTTGGCACTCTTTTCTCATTGGATGATGAAAAGATCATTTTGTAATATTTTTCCTATAAAAAGGAGAGGGGCGGCTTGGGTAGGGAACCATTGTAATCACTTATCATTTCTGAATCTGATCTTAAGCCAAGTGCTTTTGTATTAAAGTATTCTAAGGACGAAAACCCTTAGTATATTGCCTCTAGAGGACGAAAACCCTCTTAGAGAATGTGAGGGATTTCCACACAGGAAATTCTATTGTGCTAGCATGAGTATTTTCAGTATTTTCAGTCAGTAGTTGATAGATCTTGTTCCGGGGTGTGAAGAATAAAGATTGTAATTGGGCTGTGCCATTTTGATCCAATGAAGCGACCCATCTTTTAGCCATTTGGAGGTGTTTTGAAGACATTTCAGGTCTGAAACTTATTGCTGTATGTTGAATTAATTTTTATGGATCAAATGAAGTGTTTTCTATAATTTTTGGGAAGGTTTATACTGCTGTTTCAGTCATTTAACATCTGCAGATTTCTGTATTAAATTCCAGCCTGTTTTATATTCATAAACATCAGATTTTTATCAGACTTCAGATCTGATTTTCTAGGTTGTATCAGCTGTAATAGAGTCAGTTTCCTGTATAATTCAGTCTCTAAATACCTGGGCGATCATTAGAAATCAGAAATATTACCATTGGGTGTTATTTTGATTAATTTCTCTATTAGACCCTAGTTGCATTTTTCAGATCTGCATTAGGGAAATCACCATATCATACGAAAATCTGTATTTGCTGTTCTGTTTGATTTAAAACTCTTTGGGGTATAAAGAGATCCATTTGGGGATCTTTCAAGATGGCTGATTATCATCACTGTTATACTGTTAATTCAAGTTTTTATTTTTAGTGTTATGGCCCTAGAAATAAAATTTACCAAACATATCCCTCAATCATGACATATAAGACGAAAGTCAATCCACAAGGAATACTTACCAAATGTATCTAATAGTCATGGCATCTAAGCCAAAGTTTACCTCGCACAGTAAATTTACCAGATATATCCCTCAATCATTGCATCTAATCCAAAGGTCACCACACAAGGAAAATTTACAAAACAAATTCCTTGATCATAACATCTAATCAAACATTCACCACACAAAGAAAATACGCCAAACATATAACTTGACTGTGGCATATAAGCTAAAGGTTAATTTACCAAACACATCCCTCAACTGTGGCATCTATGCCAAAAGTCACCCGGCAAGAAAAATTCACCGAACATATACCTCAATCGTGACATCTAAGCAAAAAACCACCCTGCAAGAAAAATTCTCCAAACAAATAACTTGATCGTGGCATCTACGCCAGAGGTCTCCCCATAAGAAAAATTTGTAAAACATATCCCTCATGGAATCGAAGCCAAAGGTCATCACTTTCAGAAAATTTACCAAACACATCACTGGATCGTGGAATCCGATCCAAAGTCCATCCCACGAGGAAAATGTACCAAACACGTCTCTCCATTGTGGCATACAAGACAAAGCTCACCCAGAAAGGGAAATTTACTAAATATGCCTCTCCGTAATGGCATACAAGCCAAAGATCACCCAGAAAGCAAAAATTACCAAAAACATCCCTTGACCACAGCATCTAAACCAAAGGTCACTGTGCAAGTAAAATTTATCAAACATATCCCTCCAGTGTGGCATCTAAATCAAAGATCAATCCAGCAGCATCTACTCAAGGAAAATACAACTAACACATCCTTCCAGCAGCATCTACGCCAAAAATCACTTGGCAAGGAAAATTTACCAAACAAAGTCACCCACAAAGGGAAATTTACCAAACATATCCCTCGCCCACAGCATCTTAACCAAAGGTCATTGTGTAAGTAACATTTACAAAGCATATCCCTCCAGTGTGGCATCTAAACCAAAGATCAATCCCAAGGAAAATTCACCTAACACATCCTACCAGCACCATCTATGCCAAAGATCACTTGGCAAGGGAAATCTACCAAACACATCCTTCCAGCAGCATCTAAGTCAAAGGTAAACGAGCACGGAGAATTTACAGCACAAATCATTTGAGCGTGGCATCTAAGCCAAAGGTCATCCCTCGGAAGGGAAATTTACTAAATATTAAGAAAATTTAGCCTACATATCTCACGATCATGTCATCTAAGCCAAAGACCGCCCCACATGGAAAATTTACCAAATGAAGTTAACCTTTGCAGAGAATATCAACAATGAAACCGTGAAGCAGATTTTACCGATTAGAAATAAATAAAAAACAATATCACGCCGAAAGAAAAAATGAATGTACCTTAGGGTGCGAGTCTTGGGCGAATTCGAACGTCCAGCCTTTGTAGTACGGAAAACCAGGCCCTTTGCTGCGTGCCAAATGATCCGTACAATCTGACCCCGTAACAGAATGTCCGTTGCTCGGCGAATTCGTACTGCTCATGCCGGGAAACTTGCCGTTATCTGGCGACCATCTGTTGACGGGATCAGTTAACCCTCCTCTCCACTGCAATACGAAGGCAAACAGCGCCAAACTCAGCGGAAGTACCGTCAAAAGTAGCAGAATTTTCGACGCCAGGGCGTTTTGCTGAGGCGGTTGTCTGTAAGGAAAGGAAGAAGAAGAGGAGCCCGCCATTACTGCCAGGCGGTCACATGGATCTCCTAAATGGGGGTTAAATTTGCCAAAAAAGAGGAAAAAAACCTTTAAACGCGATAGAAGGTAATGCAGAGGAGGCTGTTTTTTCGGTTTTTATTTTTTGTGTGCGTCCGATGGAGAAATTTATGTTTCCGTTGTTTTGATCGAAAGAAAAATTTCTGTTCTTCTGGTGTTGTTGATCTATATTTACGGTGGGGAATTCTGGTTCTGTCAGTTGACGCCAGATTTGTTGCGCGTGTTTTTTATTTGGTTTTCTATTTTCTGTCGGCGTTTATGTCTGGCTGGGGTTTTGTTTATGAGGAAGCGGGAGGTTGGACCAATTAATGGGTGACGCGTGTTGTTGAGATGGGATTGTCGTTTCAATTTCGAATTTTTTAGTAATTGAGAAGCATTTTCAATTAATCGTACACAAAATATAATTTTAATGGTGAAATATATTGTGTTCAATATAAATTTTAGACTTGTAGTAATGAGGTGGAGAGAAAATATAATTTTGATAATTAATAAATTATATTGTGTACAAATTTAAGATGTGGAGATTGTGTGCATTTATCTTACACCATAAGGGTAGATGATCTAATCGATTAAGTAGAGGAGGTAATGCTAGATAAAACAGTAAGTCCTCTGCCCCAGATTTAGCAAGTCTTCTTACCAAGATTTATAGTAGAAGATCGAGCATCAAAATGGGATTGGAAATTTTGTAAAATTGGAAGGGCAACCCTTATACTTATGGTAGTGTCAATGTGGAGTAACTATTTGGTCTCGTGGACGTTATTAAAATCTTGTATTCATCCATTAAAGCCACTTTAAAGGGTACGGGTCTAAGAAAACTAACTCACTTATCAACAACCAAACAATCATTATGTTAATAGGATGGTTGCTTCGATTATGGTATTCCTCTAGTGGTATATGAATCATGGACTCGAGAATAAACTTTCCAAACAATAAGACTTAAATTTAAAAGGATCTTAAGGGCATTCATGCCTTTAATCTCATGTAAGTTGTAATTGTGTATTGCATTTTGTTGGTGGGTTTTGATTATTTTGTTTGTGAGATTCAATTTTTAATCCTCTCTGTAATGAATAACTTAATTGATTGGTAATCTTCCTGTTATAAAAAAAAGCTTGAATTTAAACCTCTTCAAAGGCTCCCACTAACAAAATTAGAAGTCTGGATAAAGGAATGATTTAGCCACTTGCCCTGAACAACGGTTTTCTTGCCCTCACAAATGGCAAAGACAATGTTGACTTGCCCCGATGCACTGCAAAATTTTGTCATAGAATGTTAGGGGTTTGTCCTTTCCAGAAATAAGATACAACATCAAAGAGACTTTCATTGATCACCATCTTGATATTATGCTTTTACAAGAGGTTAAAAGCAGTGGAGCGAGACTTTCCTTTAAATTTAAATGCATTTCAAAAGATTTTACTTTTCTGAAAACTTCACATTATCAAGGAGGGGAAGGAGTAGTTTTGGGCCTTGCGCCTTGGCTACATAACTTTATAGTTGATAACGAAGAAGACCCTTCACACCGATATATCTGGGCTACTTTGATGTTGCAAAACTCCTTGGCATTTTCTCTCTTTATGCGACTAATGACATACCTTTTAGAGTAAGTCTATGGAATTGGATGGGGAACCATCCGCCACACATTGATTGGATCATTGGAGGATATTTTAACATGGTTGAACGAACAATTGATAGACCCTAGGGAAATAATCAATGCTTGTCTCAGACTGAATTAGATGCATGGATCCTTTGTTGGAATACTCTTGGCATTTATGACCCCTTAGTGGCTCAATTTTCCACTCATCATATTGGTTGGTATACTTTTTCCAACAATAGAACAAGCCCAGATAGAAGACTTAGTAGATTAGATAGATTTTATTTAAGTTGTAACGTATCCCCTGAAACTTCTCCTCAAGGTAATTCAGTCGCTCAAGACCTTTTTTTTCTGACCACCCTTTCTGACCATTCTTTTAAGCTCAATGTCGCACATCTTAAGAATCCATATTGCCTTAACGCTCTTTATTCCATTTGGGGTTCCGAGCCTAAACCCAACCGTGGATAAAACTGGATTAGGTGGTGAAGCTTTTATGCTTTCCAAATGCACCACATCTCTTAATCAATTAGGTGGACTAATAGTTAAAATTATAAAATAAAATAACAAGATTTGAGAAAACAACTCTCTGATAAGAGGGTTGCCTTGTCGCTTAATTCTAATAATATAAAGTTCAACCAATAGAAAACTATTTCTTCTTGATTGAGACAAATCTTGGGGAATTTCAATTATATAAAGGTAAATGAGATAAAATAAGGTCACGCCTAATCTATATTTAAAAAGGGGATAAGAATTCTAAATTCTTCTTTCAATTTCTCAAGCACAAACATCAAAGAGAACAAACTATTACTTTGAAGGACTCAGAGGGTAGAATAACATACTCTACTAATGATATCAAACACATTTTTTACTCTCGTTCTTAGGATTTATTTCTTGATTCACAAACTAAATATGTTGTCCAAATTGAGCTTGATGAATTTATTTAGGATTGCATCCCTTAGAAGTGACTCATGAAGTTAGTTAAGGGCTAGATCGCCTCATCACTCGCGAGGAGCTTGAAAGGGTGTTGTTTTCAATGATCAAATACAAAAAATCCTAGGTTTTGATGGACTTCCTGTGGAATTTTTCCAAGCACTGTGTCCAATCATAATTATTTCTATCAGTTGTATTTGGAGGCCGGGCATACTAGTTCGCTAGGAATAATCATTAACAGTGGTCTCATTAAATCGAGTCCTAAAGGAAGTAATAGAGACATTATACTTGGTTGTGTCATATTACTTTGCTTAACATTGCCTATAAAATCATAGCTAAGGCTATAACATCAACGATAAAACCAATGACTAAAGATATTTCCAGCTTTGAACAAACCATTTTTCTAGGAGGGAGATTCATCCTTAACAATCTTGTCTTGGCTTGGGAATATGTTGATTGGGCATCTTACTTTGGACAAGACTCCATACTTCCTAAACTAGATGTTGATAAATTTTATGACAAGATTGAGTGATCATTTGTTCTTAAAATGCTCCATTGGTCGGGTTTTTGAATAGTAATAATCAATCATATCTAACTTCTCTTTGTTGACACTTCAGTCAGAATTGTTGTTAAAAGATTCCTTGTCATGTTGTGATCAACTCTCACTTCACTAATGACAACATACTTCTTCTATAAAATGAAAAATAAGAAATTAACAGTGCTTTGCAAGTGCTCGATATATATTGCATGGCTTTGGGGTCTAAATTAACAATGCATAAAATTGAATTCATCATAGCTAGAGTGGAAAAATCGTTTGATTGGATTCCTCGTTAATGGAAACAACTGAAACATGAGGAAGTCATGAGGTACTTAAGCCTCCCCTTTGGCATTGGTGTAACTCTTTCTTAGATGCGGGATTGGTTTCTTCACAAATTTAATAAAAAGATTGATTGTCGTAAGGTTAATTTTTTGTATTCGAAGGTCGTATTCAAATTGTCAATAACATTTTTTTGGTTATTCATGTGTATTGTTATTGTTGTTGGAGGCCTTCCAAAACTTGTTATCTTAAATTGATTCAAAAGGTTAAATGTTTCCTTTGAACTAATTGGGATGGTCAAAAAGGCACAACTACATGGTCTCTTGGACTCTAGTACTCAAGTTAAACATAAGGGTGGGCTAGGTATCATAGATCCTTGGACTCAAGGCAAATGTCTTATTTTTAAATGGAATGTTGGGACTCTATTTAGCAATGAAACTTGGAAAACTCTTCTTGGATACAAAATTCAACTAGCAACAACAAAGCTAGATAAATGCTAAAAAAATAAAATTCAAGGTTCCCCATCGGTGATCAACTTGTGGAAACACATGGTAAGAAACTTCTCAGCTAATTAAGTGGAAAGACTCTTTTATAAGGCATGAGCTAAGTTTTCCCAACTCCTCAATTCAGTGGAATCGCTTTCAATAACGGTTAATGGTTGTCCATTGGCTTATGAGTACTTTACAAGACTCAAAACTTCTTGATAAAGGAATTTGTACTTTCAAGGACCTCTGGAATTCTTTCATGATGGAATGGCTACCTTGGATAACAATTAAAAATGTTTTTCATCTTGTTGAAAAGGATAAGCCACCATTGATTTTATTATTTCACTAGTTAAAGATGAACTTCTTGTTACGATGTCTACACAAACTCCTTGTAATTTCGTCAAATATTGGTGGTGGGCGAATGACACTAGACATAATCAAAATTCAGTTAAAATCCTATCTCAAGCTACTGCCTAAAATTTATTTTCAAAAATATTGAATCTAAAATGGAATTACAAGATGTCTAAAAACAATTGGATTCAAACATGTTCTAATGTATGGAGATTGAAGGCTATGTCTAGCACCCAACTTTTAGCTTGGAGAATTATTCAATGCAAATTGCTAGTTGCAGATAAACTTAGATTTTTGCGAGAGATTAAATTGTCCTGCCACTTTCATAATAAAAATAAACTATTATGCATGCCTTTTAGAAGTGTTGTTTACCCAAATCAATCTAGAATCAAATTTAGTTTGAAGCGCCAACACTATTCTCAAACAAGTTGTCATGGAAAAGGGACCTTTTTGGAGAGGGAATATCAAATAATGTGATTTTTGGATCTTTTAGACAAATAATAATTAAGCATATTTAGAAAAATAGATGTCATTCTCGCCTCTTGAACAATATTACTCCTCGGTCAATTGTTATTCAGAGACTTTACTATGATTTTTCTTCAATTCTCCTCCACGAAACAAGGTATGCATCCAACTTTTCTTCATAATGAAAATCTATCAAAGCATATGAAGGACATCAAAGCTCAGTTGAAGTCCCTTCTGGACAACGATAAATACTTGAGTAAGAAAAATAAAGGATTGGCTTATTTATGACAACCTTGTGTGGGGGCTCAAATTATGAATTGTCTTAGCGTTGAGTTCACTTATACTCCTTTCAAATACAACAGTTTGCTATTGACTTTATAGTATCTATCGCCCTTTTGAGCCGTCATGTATTCGAATATTGTATTCTATTCATTGTTCAGTAAAAAAAAAAAAAACTTTCCAAAATCACATGTGGACTTTAGTCTCTAAATCTCTATACACGAGTTTTGAACCAAACCTCTCTATGATTGGAAGCTCCACCAAAATTGTAAATATGCGTAGACACTTCACCAAAATTGTAAATATGATTGCAATTTGCAAGCTCCGCCATAATTGTAAGTATACGTAGACACTAACCTAAAGTGTAATTAAGGAGATTATCGTGATGGTCTTAGAGCAAAAGAAATAAAAGATAGCAAAAGAAATAAAAGATTCTTTTAAAGTTTACACCTTTATCACTCTATAAATCGATTGGACTTCGCTTAGAAGTTATCTTCTCTCTTTTCGTTTATCCAAGAATAAAGATCACCTTATATAAAGTTAATGTGTATTATATAACAAACTCTACTCTTTTTTAAAGTTCACCCTATTCTATATTGAACAAAGTATATTTGAAATTTTTCAAAAGGCCAATTCAAGTATATAATCAACGGAATTAAATAAAATAAAAGATTTTATTGATGTCCTTAGGACAAAGTCTATATGAGTGCAAAATGATATTGTGAAAGAAGTGTACATTATAATATCTCTAAAGTTAAATTACATTATTTTTATCATTTTTATTTTTTTAAGGAAGATAACTAGTATAGATAGCTTAAATATATCTATCTAAAATACACTAAGAGATATTAATCACATGGTACTTATTTAATTATGCAAGTGTAATACAAGTATATAAAAAAATAATAATAATTAATAACTATTATATAATAATTTATTATGTATGAAATACATCAATAGATATAAATTACAAGATTCTTACATTTGAGTTTTTACATATATTATTAATTAACAACTTCATTAAAAAATTTATCAATTTTTTATTGATTTGTGGCAAATGGAATTATTTAGTTACGCAATTTGTTTTCAAAATTAACTATTACTATTTTTGTATCGACTTCTCTAAGAAAAAGGAGAGAAATGATTTAAGTGACAATCCAATATAATTCAAATTTATGAATGAATTGTCACATGACAGTCAAATGAACATCAAATTTCATGTTGAGAATAAAACGAACAACGCACTCCATTACAACCTTATATGCCATTGTAGAATGCCTCTCAACATAATTAGCGAGTCAAATCTCAAATTGTCAATGCCTTTAATTATAATATCGATGTAGATTAAGAAATGTGCATATTCCATCTTCTCCTTCCCATCTATGCATCAAACATGTATATTAATGTGAGTTATGTGTATGCTTTATCTCTGCATTTCTATCTAACCGCACTAAAATGAATGAGTTAGTTACATGTCACGTCTTTAAATTAATATGAGTTAGTAACACACACATCTAAATTAATATGAATTAGTTATGCCTCCCGCATCTAAATTTTAATGAGTTGGTTTTGAACTCAATGTCACATATCTAAATTAACGTGAGTTAGTTTTGAACTCAATTTTCACTAAAATCATCACCGCCCATTTTTTTGCATGTGTCAACCACTTGCACCATCCGATTTGCGACGATATTGAGTATACGATGGTTGTCAGAACCAACTGCATGCCCTCCCATATATATGATTTGAAGTACACCAAAGTTACACACATCTAAATTAATATGAATTAGTTATGCCTCCCACATCTAAATTTTATTAAGTTGGTTTTGAACTCAATGTCACATATCTAAATTAGTGTGAATTAGTTTTGAACTCAATTTTCACTAATATTTCTTTGGTTGATATTTATTTCCATGTTAATTTTCTAATAATTATTTTGAGTTTATTTTGGTGATTAGATCAAGGGGAATTTTCAATAATGTCCGTATAGAATTGAATCTATTTACTTTTTACCCATATAAACATAGGTTTTGGGTGTCTTTGGAGTTGTTTGAGATTCTAATCTCCATTTTATTAATTTGAAAAAATAAACATAACAATAACTAAACTACTTTAAACACGAATTTTGATGCTGAATAAATTAGGCTTAACCAACTCATCTACATCTAAAAGCGACTTTATTAATATAATTATTATTACACTTCCCTTCTATTTATAAATAGACACACTAGGTAGGCCAATGATCTATTTTTAAGTTCAAAATCTATTTTTATTTGGATTTAGAATAGGCATGTTGGTTTAGATGTCTAATCCATTTTGGTGTGGGGAAGTTTTAAAGCCATTAAGTAGTGTACTGGGCACGGCAATATACATTTAACTCTTTTCGCTTTTGTGTAGCCATTTTATTGGGAAATAAATTTAAAAAAACTTGCTGACGGGGATTCTTTAACATGTTCCTTATGTTTTGCTTTCAATGAAAAGGCCTTCCAATTTAAAATTTAATAATAACCGTTTGAATTTCTTTTTCTCAATGTAAGAAAAAGGTTACGAGGGAATATTATTTTGGCTTCCACCGAAGTATATAACTAACCGTAAAAAAATTTGGCCACTAACATATTAAAAAAATATTTATTTTTATTTTTTTAAATTTGTTTGAGTATTTTAAAAATATTATGAATATTAATGATATTTTTAAAAATGTATTTTTTAGGAATGAGGTTGGGATGGAATGGAACCCTTCAATCTTTGATAATTAAAATTAAAAATTATGTGCATCTTTTATATATATAAATAATTGCGGGAGATATTAATTTTGAAGTATTTATATTGGATTTGTTACATATTATATTAATTATTGATTATTATTAATTTAGATTTGAAAAAAAACAAAAAAAAAATGTATTTTAAAAATTTATTGTATATTAAGATATAAAAAAATTTGTATTGTTTTTGTTGAACAAGAAATAAAATTATTATATAAATTAAATGTATATTAAATTTAAATTTCGTTTGAATTTTTATTGACATCTTACATTATTACATTATACCACTTCGTTGACCACTATTATAAACTAAAGTAATAACGAGGGACCAATTTACTTACGTCAAAGGCATACTCCAAATTATAAAAGGGGAGGGCGAGCTCTTGGGTTTGACACGACTGTATCGTTGCAAAATCAGACGGTCTAAATCACACTATATTATTTTTATTAAAAAACCATACATATTGACATTGTCAATTACGGGGCAGGTACTAAGGCAAGTAATAATTACTAGCAATTGCAAATGACTTGCAAGTTACGCCGGAGAGGGCTTGAATTTTATGTGTATAATATGGTTTGGATGTAAAATATATTCTATGATCTATGATAGATGTTTGAGCGAAGAACATAAGTTACATTTTGCTAAATAGTTCACATGTCTTTATGTAAGGTTCCACATTTTGCATACATGTATATCAAAACATTTGCAACTATATCTAACAAAATTCCTCTATATTTTGGCACAGGTTGGGATTACTTTGGAAAATTTAAACTAATTGGGTTGGAGCCCTGTTTGTTGCATATGGTGAAACAAGGCGAGGAGTATGCTAGCAAATGTAAACAGGAAACCACTCTCTGTACCTGAGTGGTGCAAGCGGTTGCAAAAGCTGATGAATATGTACAACGGGAGAAGAATCGGATGGATAGGAACACAAAGATGGAAGCCTCGTTTATAAGAAGCGTGGAGATGCTCTTCTGCTACAACATCTTAGGTATCATTGGCAGGTTTCTTAATCTCATCTACCCACCAAACATAAAATTCCATAGAGATATGTCATCTCATGGAATGAAGTGATTGAAGGATACTGAAAAAATGGGATTGTTGTCTACGCTTTGGGAACATTTAAATGCCAAAATATGAACTTTTGTAAATAAACACCAAGTGTTCAACCAAATGATACAACATGTTATCTTTTAAATGAATATCATAATTGTATCTTATAGAAGATATGGTCATCATTAAGAGACATTGTGATTGTTTCATCAAATAAAACAATTGTATATTCACCCCGATCAACTCACCTATACCAACATACGTGTGGCCCATAACAAAATACGAGCTTTATAGCAACGTATGGACATCCATCAAGGCATAGTAGGCAATGTTTTTTTTATTGGAAGTTACTATATTGTCCTCTCCCCATCACACAAACTTAAAATAGAAAAATTACAACTCCAATAAACTAAACATTGTTATCCTCTCTGGTGTAAATTGCAACTCATTTAGAACTGCATCAAATTCTTTAATTGACTTCCAGAGAAAATGCCTTGGCTCTTAATTAACATTGCTTATTCACACGATTCGACAAAAATTTCTCAGTGGATACATGATCTCCAAAGATTTGGTTCTATTTTTTGTTAGATAGAATCATTGAAACAGTCTCCGGTGGCCCTGAATGTCTAGTGTGCGCCATCTGTGAGAGTCCTTTTGAAACGGGCTAGCGGATCAAACTACCACATATCCTTAAAATTTGGTCTTTTTGGGACAAGGCTCTTCAAGACACACAGTGCCTTCCCTTCCAAAGTTTCTCAAGTGGCTCGCAAAAACAAAACTCGTATTGTTATGCAAGACAGCGTTGCGGGGTCATATGCCACATCCCTAGTAGAACTGGCCCAGTCTGTGAAGTCCCTAGATGCTATCAGTAGAGACATCGATAAGCTCTCTTAGTACATAACCAATAAGGTTTTTTTTAATTTCCTTGTTAATCCAGTCATACCAGACAAGAAGAAAAAGGGTATTGTCGAAGACATTACAAATGATGCCAAGTTTCAGCCTTATACATTAAATTTTCTCTACATTCTTATTGACAAGAAAAGGATTGACCTGATTGGTGAGATTTTCAAAGAGTTTGAGACTGTCTACAACAAACTAACAAACACAGAGTTGGCAGTTGTGTCTTCTGTAGTCAAGCTTGAGAATCAGATTTCTCTTGGTCCTTCATAAAATCAATGCAATGTTTTTTGTCGATTTAAGTCATATCTTCTGCTAGAGTGTTTCCATAATGGCATGCTTAAATCTGTTAGGCCACAATTCATCTATTGTTGCCATGCACTTTTCCTCTGATAGAGGAGTTCGGGATTCTTCTACATGAGCGACACCTCTATCAATAATAACCTGATCATGCCTTGCTTTCTTCAAGTACTTTTGCAATGATGCATACAAGTTTTGAGCACTCAAACTGAGGGCAAAATAATGTTCCGCCACACTCAACAAGTCCATGTTTCCATTACCCGGGCTCTCCTTCACTGCGCAGGTCAGGGAAGTAAGGAAATAGATTTCACTCATGATGGTCTTAGGCCGGCCACTCCCAAAAGCAAGGGATCCAAAGAATGGTTATTGCCAAGTCTAAAATGTCATTTAAAGGATGTGGAGTCAAAGATGAATATCTAAAATAGTAAATATCTAGGACTTATAAAAATATCTAAAATCAGGCAACCTGTAAAGTTTAGCCACCAGAATTTGACACTTTCCAGCAATGCCTTCTTCAAAGTAAACGCCTCCCGAAACATATAATACAAATCCATCCCCATGTATTATTAGTCATATAAATGAAAACAAAACTAGGAGCAGAGCATAAATAACAATGGGGTTGGAGGTGATCGAAAATAGCAGAGGCAACAAGATCAATTCTACCTTTGTGCAAAGCGAAGAGCATCGTCCCAATTCGAAGCATTACTCCTCATCCAATGACGATTTATGAGGTGAAAATCCCCTTTATCGACTTGGACAAGAGCTCCCCACAAGAGGTGGAACACGCTTGCAAAAATTGGGGGTTTTTCCACGTCATCAACCACGGCCTTCCAGATCATGTTCTCCACCGACTGGAATCTGCAGCAGCCGACTTCTTCTCGTTACCTGTGGAGGAAAAGAGGAAAATATCCAGCGATGCTCAAACTCCTTTGGGGTATTTTGATATGGAGCTCACAAAAAACGTGAGGGATTGGAAGGAGGTGTTCGATTTCGTGCTGCGAGGAACAATCCAGATGCTTACTTCTATGGCTCTGAATGACCGTGAGACAGAGACCTTCACAAATCAGTGGCCTTCTCACAATCCAGATTTCAAGTACCTCTTTGGCTATTAACATAGTTCTCTATCCAGTTTACTGAATTCTATAAGAAAAATCTGTACTTTAACAAGAATGATGATCACTGATATTTCTAAACGCTGAAAGAGTAGGCATCTATGACTGTGAATGTATTGAGTAGCCTTGGAAATTTGAAATGGGCGGCGCAGGACAAATGCTTGTCGTGGCGTACCTCTGCTGAATTGACGTCTTCGACGGAGGTGTGTTGTGAACTGTTGTCGAAAAAATTGCAGGAAGCCTCGGCGTTACAGGAGGAATGCCAAGATTCAAAATTTCGAGGAGGCCGTGAGCTTTGTCCAGGCTGAATTGCTACCCGGAGTGAACGCAATGCTGAAAAGCATGAGGACCAGGTATTTTGCCACTGCACAAACAAATTGATGACATCTAACTCTGCATTGTGACCAAGACCAGGTTTGTGGCCTACATGTGTTTGGCGAATTCTGGATAATGGCTACTGGTTGCCCGTCCAACCCCTGTAAAGTACACTTTTGATATGTAAATGTTAAGCAGAGCCACCTGCAGATGAGTTTGGAAGTTTCGTGATTCCTATGGAAATTTACATATGGACAATAAAAAAAGAGTGTTTTTGAATTTTGCGCATCAAGATTCATAGCAGAAGATATTTATACAGTTCTGCTTTAAGCAGCTGAGAGTACTGAAATCTTTCTTTCTGTCATTGTTAAAGCATTTATAATTACTCATTTCTTCAGTGATTAATGCAATTCATGGCAGGTGTGGAGCAATGACAGGTACGAGAGCGTATAGCACAGAGTGGTGGTGAATGATACCAGAAGACGTCTGTGAATTCCCTTTTTCTTTAACCCTTCACAGTATGTGATGGTGAAGCCTCCGGAGGAGTTGGTGAGTGAAGAGGATCCTCCCAAATATAGGGAATACAATCTGGGGAAGTTCTACAAACAAAGAAAGGATGGGAATTTCAAAAACCTGGGAGTTGAGAATCTACAGATCTACCACTTTAGAATTTAACTCGTATTTGGAATTTATATGAGATTATCAACGAGACTGTTAATGCTACAAGCTTTTAGCTGTAAAAAAAATATCTAAAATCCGGCAACCTGTAAAGTTAAGCCACCGGAATTTGACACTTTCCAGCAATGTCTTCTTCAAAGTAAACGCCTCCGGCGAAAAATGTGGACAGTTCTGATTCCCAAACAATCTTCACGCATCTACTTGCAACTTGCACAGTCTCCCCACAAAAAATCATCGCCACTTCAATTAAATGATTGACATGATAAATTAATTATAATATTTTAATTTCTAGATTTCATTTTTTTTATATGAATCAAATATGATATGATTTATCACTAATTGATTGTAAATTAATATAATATATTAAAATATTTTTTAAAAATTAATATTTTGTATTAATATAAATTAAATCACAATAGTTTTTGTAATTTAATAGAATAAAATGTTATATTAAATTATCGTTTCACCCCTCTCGTACAAAAAATAATAATATTAAATAAATAACTTAAAATGAATAGATTTAAATTTTAACATAAATTTGTTGATGCTACCTACTTTAAACTAAATCTATTAAGATATCTTGTAAGCTTTCAATTTGTGTGGCGACAAAATTCTTTTAGGTGGTTGTAAATTGCAATTTTTCATATACAATTTTCTATAATTTTTTAATAAAACATAACTCCATTGAAGGCTATAAAATAGAATCTAAAAATCGTTGACCAAAAATTGTTGTCTGAATATACATTATTTTTTTAGCTAGATATAATTTCATGATTTGTTTATCTCTACATTTTTACTTTACAAAAAGTCGAAGAATGGAGGTGGACTCAGTGATCAAATAGGATGAGAAATATCTTTAACATGGAAAATATCAGGGTTGCGACTGACAATTTCCATGAAGATAACAAACTTGGAGAGAGAGGATTTGAGCATTTTGCCAACGATCAATTTGATTATGCTCAAAATTGACCTATCAAGCAATTTTATTTCTTGGTGACAAGCATTAATTTTTAGACCGGAGAAAAGATGAAAGAAAACATTAACAATAATGTGATGCCAACATAAAACATTAACACTACATGGATGAAAGTGGTCAATAAAATGATGGCTCCAGTTGTGGTTGTGTTTTCCTCCTAGGTTTTTAGTTGGGTATTTCCACATATTTACGCAGTAGATAATGTATAAGTGAGATGCACCACCCAAATTTGATGCATAAAGTACACATCATCATTAATAGTGTATGAACCACCTTTGTTGTTACAGCTACTCCACTCTCCATGCCTTGACAATTTTCTATTGTGGAGCGTATTTGTAGTCCTCATATGACCACCTACGACACCTCCTCGCTTTCGACCTCTTATTATGACACCAAAGCACCATACGATCCTTTTTAGATAGATATTTTGATCCATTGGACCTCCTGCTTCAATGTGGATTTTGCATCGGTATTATTAGAGGGGTCCGTGAATGAACGCAAGTCAGAGCTTCCCCTGAATGATTCCTCCATGAAATATGACAACCAATTAAAACAAAACATGTTAAAATAACTTTATTTTTGTTGGACATCCTTTGTATGCTTCACCTAGGAAGCTTTCTTATATGAATATACCAAAGGAGAACTCATTTTTTTTATAGTAGACAAAATTTTGACAATAAGAGTCGGACATAAAAGGATATTTTTAAGTGTTACAAATAGTGAAATGAAGGAAGAAGCTCCTTCGAAATTGGGGTTCTTATTGATGGATCTCAATCTGCCACATCCTCTCACAAATATTCAAATTAAACTTATGTATGTTGTGAACGATATTTGATACGCCTTCTGATGATTTTTCTTCATGGAAATATATAAGAAATGTTATATTCCACTTTTAATAAAAATGTTCCTACTTATATCGATGGTGGTTATTAATAGTATTTGGGCATATTTTTCCTACCTCATGGATGTTGTCATCCATTTGTGTGACATGTGTCTCTTATGGGGGTAGTTCAGAAGATTTTTTTTAATCACATAGATTGACCACACAATCTTAATTATCCTAAGTCGAGGCACACAAGTGATGATTATGATTAAATCGAGGTTTTGTCGGAAATTACCATTCAATTACTTTCAATTCCACTCATTATGGTCTTCACAAACCTCTAGAGACCACATATTTAGATGACATAGTTTAATTGTTCAAGGTAATTTCCCTTCATCCTTTCAATTAATAAAATATTTTAATTAATTTATCATCAATGTTGAAGTTTTTAATATGTTTTCTTTTAAGAAAACAATATTGATATGATTCTTCGTATTTTTTAAGATTAAGATGATAAAGTGGAGCTTATATAATAGATATTATTAGGGTACGAACACTTTGATTCGTGTAGCATGTGTGAGACAAGCATATAGTTAATTCTTGTCTTTTACTTTTCATCTTTTCATTCATGGACCTTCAACTTATCTAACAAATTAAATTCCATCCAATTGAATATCTTAACCTCGTAAAAAAAAAAAAACATTCCCCATATTTTCCATATCTTTCTATTCAATTGTGTAAATGTCAGTTGTTAGTGCTAAAATAGATGTGCTACAATGTTATTTTTAAGCTCAAAACTATTTTTTTATTAAGTTGACTCTTGTTGCTCAATACTTATTTCATTGTATCCATGCACCTCCCCTGAAATATCATCTCCTTCTCTTCTCAATATGGGAAACATTTTGATCAAACCTTCTTCAAATATGTCAAAATAACTTCCCCAATTTGTCATATTTCAAAAAAACAAAAAAAACAAAATCGACCCATTAAAGTTAGATTATTAATAAGTGTCACGATTCTCCCTATGTTGTAGATAAGTCACCCTTTGTGAAAAAACTATGCAAAAAAATCATATTGTACAAGCAAACACCAACATTTATATATAAACACAAAAATATAGGTTTGTAACGAATTATCCACAAACAATACTACACGATATCGTTGTTGAAATTATAATGTTAACAACTATTTATGTTGATAGTTATTTGTCCAAATTAATGACCTACACACCTCACCCCCTTTATATTTCAAATTATTGACAAAAATAACACATTGTTGCTTAGAAGTGAATCAAAAATAGTGCAACAAGTTGTAGTGCTCGACTTTTGAGCCATCACACAAATCTTGAAAACCAAGCGAAGCAAGAAAACACAAGTGACCTCCCATTTATTCTTTAGAGCCTTTAGATCTCAACATCTGGAGGTTTCCTAGCCAAAATTTGAAAAACCTACGGAAGAAATGACTCAGAATGACTATGAGTTGACCCGCATCTCCTTAGGGAAAGCCACACACGAAGGAGATGTACACCTATTCAAGGAGTTTGTTCCTCACATGCTTGCTAGGAATGAGGACTACAAACAAATAATGGGGTTTTTGGAGGAGCATGTGAGAAATGACACTGCTTATGTTAAATATTTCTTGGATCCCAATGTAGTGTCACCCCCTCCTACAAAATCCATCTCTCCCATCAACAGTTTCGACCCAGAGGTGATCAAGAAGGCACAAGAATATACAATGCAAGGGAGAGATAATGACAATTGGGTGGAGAAGATTATGGAAAAAGTAAAGTTTTTTCTACCCGAGATCCTCTCATTATTTGAATTTTTCATTGCCACAACTTCCAAAATGAAAGTGACCAAGGAGGATATTGAGAAAGAAAAATCCTACCGAGACAATGTGTTTCCATTGGTGTCTAAAATGAGCAATCTTGATTCTCACTCCTTAGTGAGAAACATGTCTTCACTTCTATTCTTAACAACTTGTCTCATGTATGGTCTCACATGATGATTGCTCGGTATGACGTGAATGACATCTTTGAACTCGATTCATATGGAAAACATGCATTGGAAATCTTTAGAAATGTCAGCAATTGTATATAGAATCTTAGGACACCTTCGCTTAACAAACATTCATGTGTAGAAGAGATTCTTAAGTCTTTTTAGGACTAGGTCAAGAAAGAAACAAGATATCCCTTCTCTTTCAATGAAGACACTTTTGATTTTGTCACGGAAATTAGAAGTTCAATCTCTAACATTGCAAGAGATCATTAAGCCTGGTTTAACCAATGCAAGACTCTTAATGTTGTTCCCGAAATTTGGATCAATCCTTTGAGATTTGTTTGTATCCCACATGCAAATAAGGTAACACCTATGACAACCCATTTTAGTAAAGATTTCAAAGGAGAAGAAATATTTCTAGGGGCATTCCATAAAAATTCATCAGAGGCCTATTCTTCATTGGAAAAAGCTTCATCCTCCTCTTCAAAATGGTCATCTTCCACTTCTCCCTCTCCTTCCTTCTCTCTCCATGTGCTAATTATTCATCGAGGGATGTACTTTTTCACTATTTTTTCTTATTCACTTAAGTGACCTTAATACATTGTAAGAGTTTTTTTATTTAATAAGAAAAAGACTCACTTTTATTACTTGGAATATGAAAGGTTACAAGTGACAAGAAATGTGAAAAGTCATGTGGGGGGAGATGAAAAGTCACCTTGTAAAATCTATAAATTGAAATGAAATCTTCATTTCAAGGGGTTGTCAATTGTGAGTTATTCGTGGATATGTTTTTTCTCTAATAAATAAAAGTAATATATTAGTTTATTCCTATTAACATGCAAATGTGTAACATGAAAATTTTATATTTTCAAGCACACATCAGACCCCAGTATCAATTTTTTTATTGTGAGTCTTTTCGGACCCTTCTCCAAATCAACCCATCCATGTTTCAGGCCTATCATACCTTTCCAAGTGGTCATGTGTGTTGTGTCAACCTTTTCCATAGGTGATTTAGGGAAAACAAGTTCATTCAAGTGCTTCTGAGATAGTATCTCTCAAAATCAAACTTTTCAACAAACTTAGAAATTGTTATTTTTAGACTTTCTAAGGCGGGTGCACATCCCTCGGAGCGGAGTTGAAGGCCCAGATTCATCAATGAGTGGTATTAAGGATTATGGGAACATTGTGCAATTGATTTTTTAATATTTTGGAAAGTTTCAGAGGTTTTGGAACAAGTTCAACAAAAGCGGGTTTTCAAAGGTGAAAGAGCTTGTAACTCAAAACAACACCTAAGATTAGGGAAGTGATTCTGAGAGATCTATAATGAATTATAGGTCGAATAAAATATAAATTGAAATGTATTTCAGTGCTCTAAGTGATGATATTTTCATATTTTTCACAAGACAAACATTTCTTCCCACAAATTGTTTTCTGCATGTAAAACCTGCGACCCCGAGAAAAAATATATCTTTGAGGGGTTTATAGGAAGAATCATAGAATGAAACTTATTCCAATCTTCTCAAAATTCTCTTTCCAATCAAAATCACATAAATAAGTTCCTGAGAAGACCTTCGGATGCTCAAGATATGTCTCTGTCAAGCTTCTCTTTAAGGTATGCATTGGGACTTAGTCATTTTTCTAGGCGGACACATGTCACTCCTAGGTTGAGGCGCAATTTATTGCGCCAACTGTCTTATCCCCTTGGGAGAAAAGGGACATCCCAACCCCAAGATACCCCCCCTGGACCATCATGTGACCCCAACAGAGCTCAAACAAGCCACTTAAGCCCCTTTGCACCCTTCTTAAGCTCTCTCATTCATCAAATCACGTAATGACACTTGTTAGATTCTGGTGAGGGATCATTTTCTTGCGCATCATGTCCCATCCCCTTGGGATAAAAAATTATGCCCCATGCCCAACTTGGCCCTTGATTCCTCGTGTGACCCCAGATGGTGCTCCGCAGGCCATTTTTCAGCTCCCTCTTCTCTTCGCCTCCGTAAACCAACAAGTGACACTTGTCAACACCAAGATGAGGCACCTTTTCTTGCACCTTGTGTCCCATCCCCATGGGACAAATGGGACACAAAAAATTTCCCAAGCCTAGCCCTTGTTCTGGTTCCCCATGTGACCTAGTGTCAACCCCTAGGTGCTTATTGTTCATTCTCTCTCTCTCTCTCCTCCATTGGCCAATCTCCATCCCCTTAGGAAAATTAGGACACAAAAATGCGTCCAAGCCTAAGGGGATTTTTAAATCTTTTTTTTTGTAAAAAACTAATTGTCGTGTTGCTTCTTCTTCGTGTGTATGAGAAAACTACTACTGAAAGAAAACTTGGAAAAACTCATTACCCCTCTCCATTTCTCCATTTCTCCTTCATTCCTATGGTTTCATTGATACAACAACACCCAAAACCTATAAATTCTTCAGACACCATGCTCGTCGTGTGCCAAATTTACTCCATGGCCAAAAACGTAAAAAACTCATATCTCACAATCTGGTGCACATATCGAAGTGAGATTTTTTTGCAAACTTTCTCATTTCCAAAGGCCTTCAAGATGCAAGTTGCAGCATATCAAAAAATACCCTAGATTTTTAATTGAAATAAAACCCTCGTCATGTGCCCTATTTTTCATTCCTTCGATTTCCCATCACTGCAGCAGACGATCAAGCTAAAAATGTAAGCACAAAGTCTAGGAGAAAAATCTATCCTGACGAAGTTGATTTCGTCGCAATTTGAGGTGGGGAAGTACATTGTCTGAAGCTTAGTGACTCCATTAATGGATTCCATGGAATATTTGGGATTGAAAACCGTAACATGAAAAAATTCTTTTTTAAATTTCCAAGCATTCTGGCGAGCGAAACGCAGTGAAATTCGGGGCACGAGATCACAACAAAGAGCCGAATCTAAAAATAATATTCCCGTCGTAAACAGAGGTTATTTTTATCACTTACTAAAAATAGGATATGTTATGCACCTCTGCATCCTAAAAATTATAATGCCCCTGAATTAAAAGTTTGAATCACCCAAGATAGTCAGAAATGGTGCAAAGTGGAAGACAAGGCAAAAATGACAATTTTCCCAAAATAGCAGGCCCTGTAAAAGTAACCTGCTCAAAATATAATGTTACTAAAAATAGAAATGTAACATCAAAATAAAAGGATGAAGTGATCCAAAAGGTTCAAAAGGTCATATTGGAGCAAAATAGGTGATATGTCCTAAAATAGAAGGTCGCGACCTTACTTGCTAAAAATAGAAAGTCTTCATTTTCAGGTGCAAAAAGTTGCAAATAGCTCCATTTTCACTCATTTTCTACTTTTTAAACTCCTCATAGGGTTATGGGATGGTCTCATAGCTCAAAAAAAGAAATGAATCCCCCATAAAGGTCTTGGAAGAATCTTCTCGATCTCAGTTGTGCCTAAGAACTTGGTGAAGTATAACAAAGGAAAGCCCGAATAAATGAGCTATGAAAAAAGATTAAAAGGGTGTCAGGAACTTAATTGATTCATTAGAATGAGTCATCATGCTTATCATCTAGGATTGAAAACATCATCACCTCATCAAGATGAGATGGTTGAAGTAAGAAGGTTGAGTTGACTGAGCATAACCTAGTGAGTTGGGTGAGTTGGTTGTAGCGAGCTAGTTGAATTACAGTGAGGTGAGTTGGTAAACTAAATGAGCTTTGGCAAGATCAATGAGCTGATTAAAGTGAAATCAGTGAACTCGATGAGCTAAGGGAGTTGATAAGAGATGTGTACCGGATAACCATATAGATCGAAAACATAAAGTAGATAAGAGATGTGTACTTGATAACTATATAGATCGATGGCAAAACTGTGCCAAGGAGACAAGAAAAAACGTGGAGTGATAAAAAGCATTGAAGTTAAAGAAGAGGAATTGACCCTAGGAGTGAAAGTGTATGTGTTATGTCGAATTGTACATGTTGTCATTGTCACTTGATAAAGGGTTTCTTCTCGTTGCGTGTTAAGGATAAATATACAAAAAAAGAGAAAAAAAAGTAGTCAAAATCATGTATATGTTATGTAAAAAGTATGTAACAATACAAAAATGAACATGTGCGCCTGATCCGTGATGAGTGAAAAAGATAGAAAGGATCTTGTAAATGCTATAGAATAATGGTTTTTTGGGCGATCTCACGCCAAGAACGAGTTTTTCAGGTGATCTCGTGCCAAGTGCGAGTTTTTTAGGTGATCTCATGCTACAACAAAATAAGTGTTGGGGAGAAAGTTATAGTGTTATTCTCCATCCCTGACTACTTCCTGAAATTATACACCACTACAAATGGTGTGATCCTACTTTGTTCAGTTCAATCAAGTTTGATCTAGTTTGATCCAAGTAGAAAATGAAGGTAGAATGCATTCTGACTTGTTGGAGGATTATACCTGTACTAGAAAACTAATCTTTGAAACTGTAGAAAATTGTGCTAATCTAAGATAATTAATATGTAACTACCCCTTGGTCAAAGGTTCCTAGGAAATTTCATGAGCACCTAGGAGCTCATGTCTATATATGGGCACTGACGTCTATGTTGAACTGTAGAGGACCTAAGTTAGAATCTAGGTGGTTTCTGTATGACTAAGAATGTGTCTATTCCTATATTGTTCATGTCATGTAACTGTTAAGCCATGAAATGTTGAATGGGGTGACTAATTCACCCAATGTATCTCCCCCCTTGTTTGAGGTGCATGTGACATCACTAGGAGGATGTAGCACAAAGGAGAGGACTACTGAAACTGATGCCCTGCATGGGGGAGAGAATGTGATTAACACATGCAAACAAAGTGGCTAGAAACATGTGTGAGTGCAATCAAGACAAATACACTTATAGAAGACAATGTGTAAGGTAGAAAGCAAGAAGAAAATGTAGACCATGAAAAGCGAGTTCAAACATGGCACATCGCTCATAATGTTGCAATATAATCAGGGCCGAAGTGGCTAGAAACATGCGTGAGTGCAATCAAGACAAATACACTATATAGAATACAATGTGTAATACTAGCAAGCAAGAAAAAAATGTAGACCGCGAAAAGAATTTTGCAAACATGGGACATCGCTCATAATGTTGCAATATAATAAGGGCCGAAGTGGCCAAAAGCATAGCAGTGAATGCAGACAAGACATAGGGCATAGCCCGCACAAACAATGAAATATAATGAAAAATAATGGAAAACAAAATCAAGCAAAGTATCAGAAAACCATGGTAGCAAACATAGTTCCTACAAAGAAACTGTTGTACATGAATCATCCATTATCATGTTAGAATGATAGGAATGTATGTCAAAGATGTGTATATATCCGCTAGAGTGGTGTGCTTGTAAGAATAAGAAGATAGTATAAAATGAAACAATAACACTCATAGTGTGGATGAAAGTAGATGCCCCTAGGAGCCTCGGTGGGACTGGAAAGATGTATAGTGTTAAGCATTTGTGTTGCATGTAAATGATATGTGTAAATTATGCATTGCAACTAGATAGGAAAGTGAGCACGCACGTGTCTATATATAAAATAGATAATGACGTGCGAAAGTATTTGTCTAATATAGTGAAGCAAAGTGTGCATGCGAACACAGTATAACAAAGAAAGAATAGATGAAACCAAGATATGTAGTATGATGTGCATGAGTTAGATGGAATGATATGAAACATGAGTTTGATAGGGGCATCATGACCCCCTAAAGATCTATGTGGATGAATATGCATGAGATGAGGTTCATTTATAAAATGACCCCTCGACAGTCAAGAATGAACCATAGAGACTAGAGTGTGTCATCAAGAAATGGTTTGAACATGTGCGTTAGAAATATTGATCACAAAGCATAGAGCGTAAAGAGTGAGTGAATGTGGGTGGGGTTCATTTCAATATTCATACCATCAATAGTCATGTATGAACCGTGGAACTAGAGTGCGTCATAGGGAAGCGTCTTGTGATGAATGTGCGCTAGAAATATGTGTCTTGAATGCGCCGAGTGTGAAATGTGTAGTGTGTATGATGTGAGGTTCATGAATGTAGTGAGCCCTCAACAGTCAAGTGTGAACCATAGAAAAAGAGTGTGTCATCGGGTAATGACGATACAAGAGGTGTATCAAGTTTTATAATGATGCTTTGAAATATGATGTATGAAGCATAGAGTGTAATAGTGGCAATCAGAGACACCTGATAATGCTAAGAAGGGGGAGAATATGCACGATCCTCCCCAAGTGTGTTAATGATGGAGATCTATGTGGTGACATAAGAGGTACCATGCCATTGTGGGAGAGTGTTACCTATGTCATGATAAGAGAGAGAGAGCTAACAAAATGATATGCAGAAGCAATAGTAGGACCATGCCATGGTGGCGAAGTTTGAAATGTGTCTTGGCCATCAATATAAGGAGTAGTTTCTTTGAAAAAAATGATTGGGTGTTGAAGTAGTGGATTATTGGGTAGTGTTGTTGAATACTTGATAGGAGAGGAGGGAGGAATGATTTTGAAATGCGGTTTCTTAGTTTGAGTGGATTGCACAGGTGGCGCTTGAGTGACCGTAGAAGGAACATTAGAAGTGATAGGATGATGCTCATTAGACATAGTTGAATCAAATTTAGGAACCCAATGAGATGTAGCAATTAAAGATGAACATGTTGTAGACATGTAAAATGTCGACATAATCCGCTAAGTAAAATAATTCACTTATCTTATAATAACCATTTATCCATCATAAATCCTTATAATAATTAATTATTGATTTAATCAATTATTATACTACATACAATTATATTCCAATCATTACCCATTTCATAAATCTCATCCATACCCTTAGAAATATTAATACATTATTAATATTTCATTAATTACACTAAATAACCTCCATTAACTATTTTTCACTAATTTAAAAATATTCACCCACCTACCACCTACTCTATACCTATTCTATGCCTAGCCTCTCCATCTAATCACTCCACTAAATACAAATAATATCACCTAATCCTCACTTAAATGAGCCCCCAAATATAGAGGCTTCTAATTCTATAAACCTCTCCATTCTTCCCTCCTTTTTCAAATATTCAAATTTAAAATACACTATTCTATTGAATTTTAAATTCAATAGAGGATTATAAAGAAATCTAGAATTTTCTACACCCTCCCCTCTCATCCATTTTCAACCATTGATCTAATCCATCATGGAAAAATATTGACCATCCATTTCTACTCCTCCAACTATAAATATAGGTGCCACCCTCCATGGTAAGCATCTCTCAAAAATTTGCAAGTATATACTGCCTAATTTTCTAACAATCTAAGCAATCATCAAAACAATCTATTGAGCTCAATCAAGTGATTTATCAAAGGGAGGTGCTACTGGAATTTATCTAAAGATCTGAAGCACATATTGCACATATCCAAACAAGTAAAACCGAAGGAGAAAATCTAAAGAAACAAAGGAGGAGAATTCTACTTGTAGGTAAGTACAAATAAATTCTTTTCCCTTCCTTTTCATCTTGCTCAATCATAGGTAGATAATTAGTTGTGTTGGATTTTTGCATTGGTTTGGTTGTATAATCTTATCATTTGTGCATGCTAACACAATTTCTTGTCTACACATGTAGCATTTTTTTGTGTAGCAAATGCGATAAGACCATAACGCTTAAGATGGCCAATTTGTCAGTGTAGAGCATAGAAATCATTTTCAGAATGTCCATTGATTCGATAGTAATTACAATATAGATGACCTTGATCTCTTGCAAGCCGATAAGGAGGAGTACAATGAGTAGATGACAAGCTGATCAAGTGATGAGTGAGGAGCTGCAAAAGAATATCTTGCTGCTTAGTATTGATTTCACCAAATGATTTAACAAAAAAATGCTAAACCTTGATTGTAGAGTCACAACACAATGATAAACAAGAAAATACAAATTCGACCTAAAAAATAAGCTAGAGAAATATTAAAACCTAGGTGCAAGAGAGGGAATAAGAGACTTATCTAATTTCACAATAAATCCTGAGCCGTGTTGAGCTAGAAAATTGATGGAACAAGAGGACAAACTATTACAACTAAGCCTAGAAAATTATAGGACTATCAGATATGCCGACACTTGGGTGCCCAGACTAGGTTAGGGGCGCTTAGGTGCTATAGCCCTTCTATAGGCGCTTATGATTGTGTAGAACCTCAGAAAATAATTTTTGATGTGTCGCACGAGTGTCGTTATCCTTCGCTATTGGTCTCTTGTATGTTGCTAGATGTCCGCAAAATTAACATATAACCTGCAAAGCAAAATACCTCCTGCAAAAACCCAAAACATATCAAATCCTAAAAAAATACAAATGGGGAGTCAGACTGACCCCGACGGTCACTCAATAGAGTGAACTTACGACCAAGTGTTGCACTACATCTCATACTCCATGTAGTTCTCTCTGTGTGTGTAGAATCATGCCCTATGAAGCTCTTGTACAAGATGTACCGAATATTGAGCAATAACTAGATGTAGCAATGCAAATAGATGTATAGATGTCAAAATGAACTTCCCCTCCTATGAAGTGTATGCAGAAGAATGCAATCCCTTGTTCTTTGGATGAAGCTAGATGGATGTTTTGATTCTCTTAGAATGCCTTTGGATACAACCTTAGGTAATGATAGTAGATGCTTAGAACTTGATCCTTTATTATGATCACATAACTTTGTATTTTATATGTTCCCCTTATTTGAATTTTGTAGTTAACATCTAGAATTCTGACCACCAAGAAAACAATATGCCCAAAATGTAAAAGAGGCCCAAATGGGGCGAGTAAGATACAAAAAGGTTGGGGGCACCTAGAGGGGACAAAGGCGCCTGAGCACTAGTGTTTAGAGCCAAGAAAGATAAAGTAGTGAAATTTAGACTGGGTAGTGAGGTGCACAAACTACAAAAAAAGAAAGAAAGAAAGCAAAGAGGCCAAAGTCAGATGTAAATTACTAGTTTTCTCACTTAGGAATCGTATGAATAGTGGTATGTGATTAGGACCTAGAAATGTACCCAAGTGTGTGATTTAGTGTCTACACTCCTTTTATACCCCATAAAAGCACTTTGCCACAGGTTCATTAGAGTGTCCCTATGTGATCCCCAACCTATGTGGCCAACCCACAACATTTAGTTTAGGATTAGATTAATTACATTCAATAATGGGAGCTGCACCATTCAATGCAGAGGGGCGTAGCCCCATGAACGTTGGTGGAGATACCTAATTTGTAAAACTGACAAATCTTCCCACTAATACTTCTATCCCCTCTTGTCTATGTTTCCTCTACTTCTTGCATACTTAAAGTTGTAAGGTGATCTTGTAAAATAAAGAAAGGACTCAGTACCTTTGATAAATGAATCAATAGAACTTTGTGTCTTTGGTTTGTTAGTCTCATTGTTGTTTGCATGGTTGAATTCCTCTAATTAAGTGTGGATCTACTTTGGTTAATGCTATGAAATTTGCAAGTTCTTATTCATGAAATTAACCTTCCCTTTACTACTTTCTTACTCCCCTCCACCTCCTTTTCCAAGCAAATTCTTTCCTTGTACTAAGTACAAACAAGTTGTCACAGGTTTAGTGGAGTAATCTTGTGTAATCCCTGATTTTACGTTTACCCACTGATTTTTTTTTTCTGAATTCAATAAATGGGAGCCTCCCCATTACCAAGAGGAGGGACTTAGTCTCAGAGTGTTGGTGAAAAATCACTAATTTGTCCTTGCAACAAATTATTTTGCCAACACTTCCTATGTGCAATATTTCTTGGAGCCCAATACAATACCCATTCCTCCTATGGAAGTCATATCTCCCATCAATAATTTTGATTCTTAGATGAATAAGAGATAACAAGGATACATAATGCAATGGAGAGCTAACGATAGGTGGGTTGAAATGATTCTCGAGAAAGGAAAGACACGGTTGTCAGAAGTTCTCTCGTTGTTTTAATTTTCCCTCACCATTGCTTCTAAAGTGAAAGTGAATAAAGAGGAGATTGAGAAAGAAAAATCCCATTGGGACATTGTGTTTCCATTGGTATTCGAAAAGAGAAATCTTGATTCCCACTCCTTAGTGAGAAAAAAGTATTTACCTCCATCTATGACAAATTGTCTCCCATATGGTCTCACACAATGAGTGTTAGGTATGATATGATAAATGATGTTATTTCTAAGATTGATTCTTGTGGAGAGCATGTATCCCAGATCTTGGAAGGTGTTAAAAAATAATGTACAAAAATTTGGGTTACCTTCGCTCAATGAACATTCATTGATGGAAGAGCTCCTTAAGTCCTTCCAAGCTTTGGTCAAGAAAGAGGCTGGAGATCCCTTCTCATTCAATTAGGATATTTTGGAATCTCTCATGGAAATTAGAGGTTCAATCTCTAATATTGTAACATATCATTAAGTTTTTTTCAACTAAAGTAAGACCCTTGACAACATTCCTGAGATTGGGATCAACACTTTGGGTTTTATTTGTATTCCACAGGTAGACAAGGTGGCACCTATGATGGATCGTTTCAGTAAAGAGTTCAAAGGCGAGGAAATAATTCCAAGTGTATTTCCTCAATGATATCCAATAGTTGGATATTCATTGGTGGAAGTTTCATCTTCATATGCAGAATGATCACCCTCTCCCTCTCCTTCATTCTCTCTCCATGTTCTAATTCTTCATTGGAATTGTTCTTTTTCACTATTTTGTCTTATTTGTTTAAGCAACCTTTAATTATACATTGTAAGAGTTATTTTTCATTAATAAGAAAAAGTCTCACTTTCATTCATTAGGAATATGAAAGGTCACAAGTGATAAGAAAGTGAAAGTTTATGCGGGGAGGAGATAAAAAGTCATATTGTAAAACTATAAATTAGAATGGCTTATCCATCCCAAAGGGTTGTCGATTGTGAGTTGTTAGTGGATAGAATTTTCTCTACCAGATACAAGCAAAATATTACTTTCTTTTATTCCCTCTTGTCTATGTTTCCTCTACTTCCTGCATACTCAACTTTGTAAACATGGTCATCTTGAACAACCAAGGAAGGGCTTTTTACGTTTGATAAATGAATCAATAGAACTTTGTGTCTTTGATTTGTTAGTCTCATTGTTGTTTGCATGGTTGAATTATTCTAATTGAGTGTGAAACTAATCTAGTTAATGCTATGAAATCTACAAGTTCCTATTCACAAAATTAACCTCCCTTCAATATATTCTTACTTCCCTCTACCCCCTTCTTTAAGAAAATTCATCCCTTGTACTAAGTACAAACAATTTGCAATAGGTTTAGTGGAGTATTCTTGTGTGATCCCCAGCTTTACAACCACCCTCTGATTTTTTTTTTTGCATTAAATAAATGGGAGCCTCCCCATTACCAAGAGGAGGAACTTAGTCCCGGTGCGTTGGTGAAAAATCACTAATTTGTCCCTATGACAAATTATTTCACCAATAGAAACTAATAAATATCTCTACTTAAACATAGAATCTAAGATTAATACTCATCATCATGTTCCAATTAAATATGCTAAAAAATCTATTTATTATCCTAAAATATATGTGTTAATTAATATTTTTAAATATAGTTATATTAACTATAATATTATATATAACCCAATAATATGGTTATTTTCAGAAGGTATATAATAATAAGTCTTTACTTAATATTGTTTGTCTTCATCCAAGAAGAAAAGAAGAATTTCTTTGGTATACTGGTATTTACAATGTGAGTGAGGTGAGGCCCAAGGTTATTAAAAATATTTATATTATTTATGACCCTGACAGTCTCCAGCTAAAATTGTCATTTACAATGATGCATAATAACTTCAATATAGAAAATAAGGCTCAACCAATAAATACATGCGACAAATTAGTGATTAGTGAATCAACCTTTCTAAAATAAATTTAGTCTAAGGTTATTTATTTTATGTCTAAGAATGCATGTTATCATTCATGTTTAAATATAGATAACCCACTTTGGCCTTTGTGCCTCGACATTTACCATATATTTTATATATGTTGTGTTTAATCACTAACAATCGCACACGAGCAGTGGAATATGAACGCTGAAAGGGATATGATACAAGAATGATATGTAGAAAGGGGAAGGAAACAAAGAAGTAAAGTTGTGTTGGTTGAGGTATTTGATTTTTCGGTTATAAGAAGGAAGTGAGAGTGGAATAAAAGACAAAATTAATATGGTGGGTGGTAGTGTAATGGGTGGTAATGATATAGAGGAGTAACCATTGCAGGTAGTTATTTAAATGAAAGTATTTAAAATGTGAGTAAAGAGAAGGAAAATAATATGTGGAATATGGAGTTGACATGTAGTTTTTTTTTTGCATAACAATGTAGGATGTTTGTGGATGATGTGGTAACGATCAATGAAGAAAAAGTGAAAGGAGGGGTTCAATCTTGGTGAACATTGCTCAGCTTTGAGTGAGACAAGTGGCTTGGGGTGACACATGGTAGACATCAACCTTTTGGTGTTTGGTGTGCTGCACGAAACCTAACCGAGACACATGAGTTTTGGTGATTTGGCTGATGTGTTAAAAAATGTCAAGCATTATGCTACACGAAACCTAACCGAGACACATGAGTTTTGGTGATTTGGCTGACGTGTTAAAAAATCTCAAACATTAGAGGACAAAACTCTCATAAGCCACTAATATTGGCATTTAAATGGTGCAATTGAAACTTGGGTTTAAAACTTTCTGAAAAGTAGTTGATCTCGTTTGACGTAATTGGTTTGGGGTGAAACGTGGCAGCCACCATAATTCCATAGCTTGGTGATATGCTCGAGCCATAACCAAAGCACATGAGTTCTGATAACTTGAATTTGTTTAAATTGGCAAGCATCAAAGCTCACCACTCTCACAAGCCACAAATCTTGACATTTAAATGGTGTAACGTTTCGAAATATACAAAGACTAGGTTCGCTACCTGTGGGAAGGAGGTACAAATGGTAGCGGTTTATCTTCAAGACCATATTATTTTGAATAAATGTAAAATCTATAGTGTAGATTCGTCAGATGTGCCTAAAAGGCACAAATGACGATGATATTTCTTAAAGAATGTCGTGTTATGATCAAAGGGAAAGGTTCACCCCTAAATATTATGATGTCTTGATCATAGACATATCAGCTCAACCTCATTTGCAATGTTCACACAAGTGTAATATGAGCTTAGAGGGGCCAAATTAAAAGAGGGGAAACCCTAAAAATTAAAAATAGGGAAAATCCAATAGGTTAGGGGTTCAAAACCCAACCACAATGCTTGTTCCTTATAACACTTGCTTGCACACCCTTCAGTCGTAAGATGGAGTAATTGCAAGAAAACAAAAAATATGCAAATATCCTTCTCTGATTAAAACTTATGGATCTTGTCTTGAGTAGATGGAGAAATGTAAAAATAGGGTATTGGGTGGTCTTGAGCCTCCTCCATAATGTAACTATATAGTTAATAGAGTCGAGAAAAAAAAATCTAGACCCGATGGCTTTGAGATTAGTGCCACTGTCTTGAGCTTGAATGGAGTCCACACATTTAAAATCCAACCCTTCCATAAATCCCAGCATGGGGTCACAAAGTTGTCTTCAAGTAGACAACCTTGCCTCTGAAGAATAGACATATTGAAGGTGATGGAGGGAAGAAGTAAGTGTTGAGAAAGCAATAAAGAGGGAGAGGATGAAGGTTGATAAATAAGGTATTTAAGGGAGGAGAAGTGCATTGTGTTAAATTGAATCATGTCTATCTTGCTTGCAATATTCACGTGAGTGCAGTTTACGCTTGTAGGGGACAATCTAAAAAATTGGGAAAGTCGAAGAGGTTCCATGTTTGAAACCCAACTGAAATACTTTCTTCACGAGGAAATTTGTAACTCCCTTTTACAATTCTAATTTTGATTAAGTGTAATGAAATGAACGATGTGCGATAGTGAAATTTGCACATAGAGGGGTGAAAATTAAAAATCAAGAAAATCTAATACGTTTGAGGGTCAAAATCCTACTACAAATAATTCCAAGGTTTTTGATTGGGTAATGTTTGGTTATTTATATGAAGACGAAGACAACAACAAAAATTTGGAAATAAAAAAGTGAGAATAAAGTACATGCATGTACCACACCTATTCCACAGTTCAAATTATAACGCCCAAATAATATTCTCTATTTATGTTACACTTTATCGAATCGATCTTATTCCGATTATTAATGTGAGTGAATTTATGCTTAAAGGGGAAAAATAAATAATGGGGAAAATCTAAAAGTTTCCATGTTCAAAACTCAAATGAAATGCTTATTTCTTGGAGCAATTTATAAGCCCCCTTTACAATTCCAAGCTCGATTAAGTGCAAGGAAACATACGATGTGTGAAAAATCATTGATAATTTAGTTCATATTATTCACATGAGTGTAATTTTTTCTTAAAGGTGCATATATATATATATATTTGAAAATCCAATAGGTTTTATGTTCGAAACCTATCCAAAATGTTTGCTTCTTGGAGCACTTTGTAGGGCCCGTTTATAGTTCTAAGCTTGAGAAAATGCAAGGAAATAAGTGAGGTGCAAACAATGATCAATAATTATCTGTTATTTACCTAGGAATTTATCATTTTGAGCTCTCTCTCATTATTCACATGAGTGTAATTAGAACCTAAAGGGGCCAAATAAAACTTGTGATATTTAGCTAGGGTCTCATTTTAAAATCCAACCGCACTGCATACTTCTTGTAGCACTTTGTAGGAACATTTTTTAGTTATAAGCTTGAGAAATTATAGTACATCAAGAAATGCACGAACAATTGTTGATAATTGAGGCTCCCTAGAGAATGGACTTACGAGCTAGAGGAAGATGTTATCCAACAATCGAGATGTGCCAATTTTTCATTTTTTATTTTTATGGCATAAATGTTTTTGACTGCACGACATTTAGTGTGTTAAGTGTTTGAAATAAAAAGTCCGTACGGTGTGCAAGGGGTCGGAGCAACACATTTTTGAGATGTCTAATAATGTAGGGATTACTCGATGATATATATCGATGTCAATAGTTGTTATTTGTAATTTAATCTCTTGCATTTTATGGGTAGTTAGAACACAAGTAAATGTAAGGGGAATTCACTTATTCCACCTCTAAGACTTTTTCAACCCGATTAATATTACTATGTGCTCCATTTTATCATCTCGATCTCACCCACATTATGTACATGAATGCACTTTACATTTAACGAGACCAATTTAGTTTCAATATTGAATACATGCAAGAGAACATGTGATTTGTGAATAATCATCAATAATCAAGCCACTTTAGTGATTGGACATATGAGCGAAAGGTACATTCCATCTACCATTAGAAAGAGAGATTTTTAAATAAAAAAGTTAGAATTGAATACCTTTCTATTTGTTTCACGTGTGATCTCTATAATTACACATACATATTCTATAAGTACACTTGGATAGCATTCTCTTAGTATAATTTCAATCCTTCATTTATAAAATATTGAGTACATGCAAAGGAACATGTGATTTGTGAGAAATCATCAATAATTTAGCCACTTTAGCAGTTGGACATATGTGCGAAAGGTACATTCCATCTACCATTAGAAAGAGGGGTTTTTAAATAAAAAAGTGGGAATCAAATACCTTCCTATTTTTTTCGTGTGTGATCTCTATAATTACACATACCTATTTTGTAAGTACACCTGGATATAATTCTATCAATATAATTTCAATCCTTCATTTTTAGATTGTCACTCAAAGTATATGGTGTGTATTGAAAATTTTCTTATCAAAAATGGTTGCGCGACATTGGTTTAGGCAAGCCTCAAGTTCTTATGATTCAAAAGAAGGAAATGTGAGTATATGTGAAGCAGATAAAAAAAAGAGGAAGGATGGAGAAAAATGAAGAGGAAAATGCATGCCATGAAAATTAGTAAAACCCAAAGAGAAATTCAGAAGGTACACCAGTGAACAAGTTGATACTTCCCACCATCATTTTAGATATATAATCTCACATATTTCTTCCTCCTTAGCTTTAGAATATGATAAGGCCAAAGAAGTTCACTTTCATTTCCTGCAAACTAAGTTTGCTCAAGCTAATGCAAAAACACAATGTTCAAAACAAAGTAAGGAAGATAAGACAATAGTAGATGATTTGCTGAAGACAAAATATGAAGCATAATTTTATAAGAAAAATTTACAACAAAAAACTATGGAGTCAATAGAGACGCGAACATGATCTGCTTTATTGGAACAAGATTTGGAGTGTGTTAAAGAGGATAATACGTGAATATTCAATGATGTGTTGATTAAGCTTTCTTAATGAGAATATGCACCTCAAACAGAATCATCCAAAATAATATAATGTGAAGTATAATTACACGAATTGGGTTTCCAACAGATAGACCACTTATATTGTAAGGCTTCCTTATATTGGGTCCATTAAATTAATTCATGAATTGTATTGCATTGGATTGCATATACGATCCTTGTATTTCTGAATGAGATTACTTTGGGACCTCTTATGGCCTATATGCTTTGGTACATGAAACCCATGTTGATGACCTTAAATAAAACATGGGTTTGAACCCTCATAAATCCCCAATATGCAACTCCCCACTACAAATATTGTGCCCTTAAAAATTTAGTCATTTTTATGCCTATACACGAACTGTCAATGGCCAATATTTCTCTCCATGTATATCAAGAGGGCATTCTTACATGGCTTCCACTTCCTTCTCATATACCTATAGAATCTTACATGTTCACCAAGATTTATGCTTGCACTGTTGTTACTGACTAAGATATTTATAACTATTATATAAATAAACTTGAGTCAGGGGGACAAATGATCAATTGGAACTTCATCCTACCTTTGTCAAATATATTCACATTTTAAGTAGCACCAACAATGATGGAAACTCTACACGTGATTATATATGGATGTGAGATAATGCATTTGATATAAGAGAGAGTAGGTATTTGTCCATAGAGAGAGATGTACTATGGATGAAGGTAATGAATGTAGGTATCTGTATTAGAGTTGCATGTAGGAACAACACAAGGAGGTCAATATAAGAGTATTCCTCCACCTCTTCCACATTGACCTACATAAAACTGTGCAAACCATCCTACCTAGTTTCTAGACATACATTATTAGGTTAATCAAGGAGGAGGCGTCTCTACAAGCTATATACAATAAGTGAATGTTCTTACTCTCTCAACCATGAGAATATCAACGACTATGAAATTAAGAGTCAATGCCTATCATAGTTAGAGATAAATGTGATAACCATGTAATAAGAAAGGTAAATCTTATATGCATGTAGGTCAAATGTGATGGTAGTATCAAAGTCATTTTATACTGAAGGATCTACCATAAGAAAATACACAACAAGGAACAATATATGTATATGTTAAAATTTTATCCAGATGAGCAAGTATGCATCTTCAAAGCTAAGACCAATTTCTAATATGTTAATATCATAGCTCCATGCCCAAGGAAACATTTCAAATTTAATCCATGTTTGATATAATTTGATTACTTTTCAAACAATGCATAAAAGTTTCCTATAATATACAATACCTATCAAATTTATAGTGTATCTAGGAGAAAAAAAGGTATTTTTCCACTGGTAATGGATATAAACAAAACATTAAACAATCAAAGCTTCGTTAAAAAAAATCGTTTCAACTACCTGAATAATGAGATACACAACAAAAAATGCATTTATATGATAAACAACTTATTAATGAGTATTCAAAGCATATAAGTGTGTCCCACTCGGTGGCCAAACAATATTTTAAAATATGAATAGTAAATAAATATAAAAAAATATTATTAAAACTTTAAAAAATCAGGTAAATTCTATATGCCATGTACTTTGGTATTTATAAGCTCTTAAAAATACATTTTTGGTCATTTAATATGTGTTTGGTCATGTTTTGGTTATCAAACATATTTTGCTGAAGGTATAAAAGCTGTAAAAAAGTGGGACACAATTATATGCTTTGACCATACTAGAATATGGGCATAATAAAATATATTTCAATAGTTTTGCCAAAAAATACACGCCACAATACTAGTGTGCAATTTTCCTTACATAGGGAGCTTTAACAAATTGATGGAAAAGTTTAGAAGAGTCGACACCCTACACTGAGCCCACAAACATGAATAGAGGAGTTCTACAGTAAAATCACCAGATTCACAACCATAAACAACAAAACACTGTATTAACTTGCTACTCCACCTAACCCACAAAAAACATATGAGTTTTTGTTAAGCATACCCTTAAAAAAAACATGTCACGCTTCCTAGAAGCATAGAAACATAGACATCCTTTTTGGAAGCATAGAAACACAAGAAAAATAGAATAGTCCATCTGGATTTATGGTTTCCTCACACAAATACCCATGTAGACCGTATATGTAGCATGCCTATGACATTTCTTGATCCATCTTGTAAACACACAATTTTTATTAACTAATCTCTTGAAAATCCAACAATTTTCAATAAACATTCACCTAATTAAACAACCCTGCACAACCTGCAACCTGGGAAATTTCGTACCTTATCTCTCACACCTTGACATAGACTTCCACAACCCATGTTTATTTCCTTTATTGGGGGAGACTGTATTAGAATCGGGATATGCATTGTTTGTTTATCAATGACCTGCTAATCACTTTCATTTCTCTACGCTTTCTTGATCTCTCACCTTTCTACAATGCCATAATAGATTAGGGTTTGCTCCATCTCTCCCTACTTTCATGTTAAAATTGTGGCTCATCCTTTTTAGGATTTCATTTGTAATTGATGTCTCGTAGGAGATCATATTTTTTTGACAACCTTTCCTTCTTCCTCTCCATCGTCCTTCATACTAACATGTGTCGGCCACGGGAGATGCGATCGACAGTTGTAACATGTCCGTGGTTCAACGTCCTCCCCATTGGTGGTCTCTTCCATTGATGGAATTGTCATGTGTCAGTGGTGCAACAAACGTCTGTCTCAACACCCTTCACTGTAGCATGTAAATCCTACCACAATAGCATGGCGTAAATGACTTGCCTCCACCATACTTAATACCACTTGCAAACTATATATGTCACAAAACCCATAGATATGAACTGTATCTGATAGCGCCATGACTGTAAGTTTGAAAGCTTCCAAAACAGGTGCAGTAAAAAAAGAAGAATGTGCCCTACAGATAGATGGCCTCGGGCGGTCCGTGCATCAACGTCATCTATAGCTCAATCCCGACCTTTCATTTTTCTAAATGTTGTCAACTGGGAGAAGCTCATTCTCACTTGTAGACGCCTTTCAACGTAATAAATATAAACGTAACATGAATTTATTCATTTACCCCCTTTTCTTATATTAATTTTTCTTTTCTTTTTGGTAAGTGGAATTTATAATTACACAAAATATTAAGCGAGGATACTATTTTAATAATTATTTTATTAAATTGGAGACTCTTGCAAGGAATTTAATTAAATTACAAACACACATACACAAAGATGTTTACTTGTGTGATTTTAGTCATTCACATAATATTATTCAATGAAAATATTTTACTATGTATTTTTGGTAATGATAACAATACAAACAAAGAAGAATCTATTAAGAACATGATTATTTTGAGCCCTAGATTATAATATTATTTTGGGTAAGTGTACACTCATATATTTGCTAACTATTAAAATTGCAATTTAGCAGTTCTATCTAAATCTATGTTATTTAAATAACTAGAACACCAATAAATGAATTTTATTTTACTTATGGTAAGCATCACAAATTTCAACACTAGATATCTCATAATTCATTTATTCTTTATAAAAAAGAAATAAGCACTTTTACAACTTTCAACCAAAAATTACAAATTTGCAAGCAATCCAAGTTGTTTCCTGGTTAGGATAGATTCATGTGAATATCACTTTGTAAGTAAATGAGATGAAACTAAATATAGTCTTTCAATTGATTTACAAATATTTTCATGGTGAAACCAATTTAGAGGCAAGGTAATTCCAGTTCTTTAGAAACCAAATCCATGTAAGCTACTATTATTGGCCAAGGTAAGCTCTCCACCCATCCTATGCCATGGGTACACCCTAGGGACCCTCTGAGACAAAGGAATCCCAACTCCAATCATGAGAGCAACAAAATAGGTACAAGGGTAATAATAACCTACCAAATAGGGAAGGCAATGAACATACACAAAATGATATGTTTTAAGAAACTAAGCTAGTTTTTAAAACTTGATTAACACACATAAATCCATATGGATTTCGAAATGAGGATAAGGGGGGAGATAAAACCAATTACTAACATAATATCACAACTGAAAGTGGGAAACTCTTCCACATAGGGGTGAGGGAAGGAGCCAACCAACCCCAAAACAAACTCTCTTTTCACTACCAACAATGGGGTGAGGAAGACTGGCTAACTCCCCCCAAATAAAAATTTTACACACCACAAACAAGGGCGAGGAAATAAATATAGGAATATAGAAACCATATTTCTCACCCATGGATGTGAGCACTCACCAAACAACCAAGACATCTATCCCCTCAACCTCTATAACCTAGATATTTGACAACCCAACACCACTAGTATTTAAAACTCTTTTAAAATGGGACAAATGAAACTCTACAAGTTAAGGCCTCCCTAATACATTATTCAAACCTACTATGATAAAATTTAATGATATAAATAGGAATATATCACATAAAACATCAATTGATTTTTTTTAATGTTTTAAACCCTTTAAGGAGACTTAAAGAACAAAAGTAGTAAATGCACAATGAAATGGAAGGATCCTACCTCTAATCCTTTCTTTCTTAGCAATCTCCCAAGGTGTGCTACTTTAAATGTTTTTGTGACATCCTTAGCACCTTCTCCCTTCTCCTTAAGTTTCCAAGAGCCAAATTTTGAAATGACCCAAAAAGTTAGTAAGTGCATGGCTTCTCTTTTACTTATAGAGAAACCTCCAACTCTCTTATCTTATGGAAAGGTAACATCTGTCCCTTCTTATGGCCTTGCATTTACCAAAAATATCTTCTTATGTCACATAGTCCACCCAAATCCACTTAATGCATTCACAAATATCTAACACACCAGGGAATTTCTAGCCCCTTATTAAATGTTTTATTTTTAATCGACATGTATTATGGATGTTTTTAATATCATATATGATACCAAACTATAAAAAATATCTAGCTAATATTTTTCTATATTCTATAAAAAATGAGTCATAAGAGTTGGTTTACACCCATTTTTATGAGTCTATTTAATTGTATTCGAATTTGGAAACTTGTGCCACTTATCTTAACTTGCTCCAAATCATACAAGGTTACACATAGGCTTTTAGAAGTCCTAGGTGGAAGGGTAAATGGTTAGGGAATATTTTTAAATGTTAATATTGAGAATTAATGTAATTAATATTTAGTATTGCATACTTGATACATTGGGACATCACAAAATGGCGGCATGAGTATACTTCATTCCCTTTAGAATTTTCGTTATGTTACACATTTGGGTCTATATGTTGTAATTGTGTGGTACGTGGTGGGTAGAAGATTTTTGTGGTGACCAAAAGACCTGCAAAACTCTTCTCTTGTTTTGAGGTTTTTGGGATGTTTAGATTTCCTGTGATGCCCTTCCTTTGTATATAAGGTGTTTTGTGGTGACTATAAATCCTTGTGACACATTTCTTTGGTGTTGAGTCAAGTGAAACCCAACTCCTTTTCTTCTAGTGATTTAACAAAATAAATTTTTGTATAAACCCTAATTTTAGAGTCATGTACGATAAATAAACACTAAAGTACAAATTTGACATAAGCAATAAGCTAATAAAATATGAAATCCTAAGTGCTAGAGAGAGTAAAGGACTTAGCTGATTTGCACTTGATCCTAGTCTAGTGTAGAATGAAAAAAATTATGAACATAAGGTAAATTTTGTCGTTATCAAGCACTATAAAATCTAGAGTTGTTAGATAAGGGCCGACCATGGTGCCTGGACTGGGTTAGGGGCACCTAGGCGTCAGAGTCTGCTTCTGGGTGCCTATGACTACGAAAGTAGTCAGAACCTACTTTTTCTTGTATTGCACAAGTGTCGTTGGTAGTTTTTGATGGTTACTTATATGTCGAACCTTGTTCGCAGAATATACCTGTAACTTGCAAAGAGATGTTCACCTCCAAAACCCTCAAAATACATCAAATCCCCAAAAAAAAGATGCAATATGAGGAGTCGGACGGATCCCTACGGTCAACCGACTAAGTGAACTTACAATCGAGTGTTGCACTACATCTCAGACTCCATGTAGTTCTTGTGTGTGTGTGAAAGAATCGTGCCCTAAGAAGCCCTTGTGCAAGTGCACGTGATAGTGGGCGATAGCTAGATGTACTAATGTAAATAGATGTGTGGATGGAATAATGAACTTTCCCTTCCTATAAAGTGTATGCAGTCCATTATCCCTTGTAATGGATGCCAAATAAATACCTTGAAGTGCTTTAGGAGCCTTTAGATGCAAACTTAGGTGCGAGATAGCATGCTTAGAGCTTGGTCCTTTATTTTGGTCACATAGCTTTGTATTTATATGATTCCCTTGGTTGAATATCATAATTGATAACTGGAAGGCCGACCCATAAGAAAATAAGATGCCCAAAAGATAAAAGAGACCTAAAAGAAACGATTAAGATAAAAAAGGGTCAGGGACACCCAGAAGGATGAGGGCACCTGGTCGCTAGTGTCCTGTCTGGGTGCTGGTGTCTGAATTCATAAAAGATAAACAAGTGAAGTCCTGACTGGGTTGTAGGGCGTGCAAGATCAAAAAGAAAGCAACAAAGGCAGAAAAAAGGCCAAAGACAACAATCAATTACTAGTTTTCTTGCTTAGGAATCATATGAATGCAAGTATGTTCAGAGGACCTAGATATGTACCCAAGTGCGTGATTTTGTGTCTACAGATAAAATCATCACCATTAACGAATTGGGGATTGATAACCTCTAATCCTCTAACATCTCAGTTCTAATCCATTTCTCCAACAAATTCATAAGAATTTCTCTTTTATAAAGATAAACAAACATACTTCTTCCATGTTTTGTTCACTTTCAAATTCACAAGTTACAATATGAATTTACAAGTTTTAAATACATTTTCAAAATATGAAGTAAAGTTCAATTCTTTTTATGGAAATTGACTAACCTCTTTTTTACAAGTTTCACTATAGAGATTGTGTCAACACTCAAGCAAATCAAGCACCTCGAGCGAAGACAATGTATGCCTACATAATTATGTATCTTTTTTTAAGCAAGCAAATTGAATTTATTAGCTTGAAGGAGCGAGGGGGGAAACGTAGAAACCTAGATTTGGAGATCTATCACTTGATATTGTCATTATTGGATTACTCCTAAATCATGACTTACAGCTAACTTTGGAAATTTATTACTTGATAATGTCAATATTGGCTTAATCCCTAAATCATGACTTGTGCACACTTTCTAAGATCAACTTCCTATCCCTAGCCCTATTGCATGATTTTATTTCCTTATTACATTTCGCTAGTGCTCACATAATTTATTTTATCAATCCACAAAAGTTTATCATATATCTAATTGTTATGTTGAGAACTTTACAACACCTCATTCTCTATCTGTATGGGACTGCCAAACACATACCAAAGCATCCAACGGTTTGGTCCAAAACTAGAGGTTTCGTCCCCAACCACCCAAAAATTATTCTATAAATTTGATATCCTTTTATGGGTTGGTAATTTCCTCATGGGTCATAATTAATGCGAAATTATACCTACTAACATTTTTAAGCAAGTCAAATGCACTCATTTACTTATCTGACACTTTTAAGAGCGCTACTTGTAAATATCATTCCAAACACACTCAAACATCTCCCAAATTCCCCTCAAGTAATAACATACATTAGGAGCATCCCCCACACATGTATGAAGCACTCCCAAACTAAGCTCAATAATGTAGCTTCCCAAGTTACATGCCAAGTCAAACAAAAGCACACCAAGTCACTACAAAGCATTATCAAGTGTACATTGCCAATAGTTACATCAATATAGATATCACATATCTAGGCAAAGAACTATGTGTGGTTATAGGCCTCTTCGTAGTAATGCCAACGTAGGTAGTGTATGGATTGCACTTTAACCTTGCCACTAACTTTTTTGCAGGGTCTCCTACCCATGCTTAAGGTTTTGAAGACATTTTAGGTCATACAGAGAGTTTTGTACATTTGTGAGACCTAGGGTTTCACAAACATTCATATTCTAGTTGATCACATAGGAGCAAAAAGTTACATAATGCCATAAACTCACCGTACGGAACCATAAAACAAGGATGAAACAATCAAATAGTTTCGTACACAAATAATGATTTTTGTCCCTCTTTATTATGCACTTCCAAAAATGAAAACAAAGATTTTTAAGATTAATTCTAATATATTTATCCTTCTTCCACAACTAGATCAACTTCTGAAGCAACATAATAAATAAGTGCATGTCTCTTTTAGTGTCTTTTTTCATTTGGCACTCGTTTTGATCGTTTTATCTTTCACAATGCTAATATAGGTATATTATGAGCTTCACATTTATACTAAATTAATAAATTTGAATATACCTCTTGGTTCTAATCTTAATTCAAAGTGTAATAAGTAACACACACTTCTTATTTCATTTTTGGGTTAAATCACCTTGGAATATACTCAAGGACAAGTTTCAACTTAAAAGTGAGGATGTTGAGTCTAATTCTAAGATAAAAAATGCCATACTCGATGGATTCCTCCCCAAAATTACACAGTGGAGAGACTGGACTTATCCGATTAAAACTCCTTATTATTGGTACAAACCCTAGATTAATCAACCTCTCTTTCCCTAATATATTTGGATGGGTATTGTTAATCGATGTTGACAATTAAAATTTCCATATTCTACTTGGGTTAGGTGTTTTGTAATTCTTTGGAAAGCTATCATTGAGCCTTAAAAAGCTCATTTTCTTTTATGTTTTATTTACTAGGGTTTACCTTTGGTGATAGATTGAAGCATGTGGGGGTTTCAAATCCCATTTTTTCCCTTCTTGTCATCAATTTGAGAAAACCAAACATTTATTCTAGTTTTTCCCTCATGCTCATGCTACGTGGAAGTGGATTCATACCCTGTTTCAACCCTTCCACCCAAAATTATTCATCTAAAAAAAATCTTACTAAGGGACTTGGCCATGTTGCGTAGAAAATATAACCAAATTTGGCACACATTTGATGTTGATATTCGTTTTCAAATGGAAATATAGAAATCATACCATTTTCATTAAATTAGCCACGAATAAGGAATTCTCTATAGCTAAAAAAGTTGTCATGATTACTAATAATATGCTTTAAATTCAAGTTCAAAATAAGAAGTTTCATTAGGAGGTGGATTACCTTCAAATCATCCTCAACCACTGCCTGGTAATGCCCTTATGTTGTTAGTTGGATGTTGATTGATTCCCTTTGATGTTGTTCACCTTCACAAGGTCATGGCTTGGGGTATCCATGGTATCGCCGCTCGTGAACCCAATAAAGTTTTTCGCTTTTCTTGGATTAGATTTCACTTGACAATGACAGTGGTGGTGGTAGTGGAGTGTTTGATAAAACTGGCGGTGGCAATGGGTGGTGTGGTCCTTACGTGCCACCCTCTCAGGATAAGTTCTTCATTGGACACTTGCCACCTCACCGACTAAATAGACTCGGTAAGAAGAAAAATGCCAATGATGATTGGAAGCCCATATTGAACACGATAGATCCAACGTGCAACATTGACTGGGGTGGAAAGCATGATAGTTCTCCTCCATTACCGCCACCTACTGCCATATTAGTTGGTGTTGCTTCATGCTTTTCTCATTAGTGTTTGTGTCATTGGGCTATTCTCTTCAAAACTGTTTTGATTGAAAATGTTTTATTTAATGATATATAACAATTATAAACATTGTTATGAGGTGATTTAGGTTTCTCGACGTTTATATAGCTTCATTTGATTCCATTCGAGATAATGATTGCATTCCACCCGAAATTTTGTATGATTAACATTATATTATTATACTATTAATTGAAGTGCACATTTCAATCAAAAAATCATCACAAAACCCTAATTTAGTTGGAAAGAAGACTATACGACAATTCACAATATTTAAATATTTTAAAGAGCAAGTAATGTAAAAACCACAATTGATTTGCCACGTATTTTGTAATTACCATGAATAGCTTGATTTTGTAAGGAAGAAACAAGCGAAATATAACTTGACAACATTTGGAAGGAAGAAACAAGTGAAGAATAACATGCTTAGTATGCTTTTATTTATATTCACGGTATGTTTTCCATTCTTCTTCTTCGCAATCCACTCTCAATAAATAGTTGACACAGATCAAGGAAGGAAAGGAATTTTAAAAATCTGGCTGTCACAAGTCTTTTACTTCCACAATTGAGTTTTCTTCTACCAAAGATTGACTATGTGTGATGTTTATGTATTGTTGAGGGAGCATTACACAACCTGCACATAAATTAAATAAAATAAAATTAAACATCAAACAACTTTGAAGCGTGCTCCATTTTAGAATTAAAATTGTTTAATATAGAACAGCATTTTTCAAACAATTAATAAATAAACAGGCTAAACATTCTCTCTTATTAATAGGAGTACAAAATTTTTAATAATCAATTCGTGAGGAAACCATATTAACATTCTATCTCATTTTAGTAATAAAATACAAGTTAAAGAATCATACGAAACATTCAATATTTCTTATAATACCTAGTTTTAAAAAAATTTCAATAAGAAAAACAAAGAATTGAATAGAATTAAAATAAGCAATGCAAAGAACAGCACCCGATGTTTTTTTGGAGTCCGAACTAAGAAGCATTACAAAGAACTGTACCCAATATTTTGTTGGAAATTTAATCCCAACAAACATTATTTAATGCCGATTTCCAAGCGGGAATTTTTTGTGGATTTCAAATTTTAAACATGCTCATTTAATGTGGTTGTTGGGAAAAGAAATTCAATTAAAAATTAAATGGAAAGAATTGAAGGAGATAAAAAAGTAAGAAAGAAAAGAAATGAATATATATACTGTTATACATATGAGCTTTTAGCAGCAGCAAACATCATTGAGAAAAGAGAGCAGCCATTAGAGTTTTGCAGCAGCAAAAGAAGACACAGGTGGAAGAAAATATTGCAGTAGTTGTGTTTTTTGTAGGTGGATATCCAACAACAGCTGAAGGGAAGAAAACAGAAGTGTTTGGTAAAGCAAATGCAAATATATATGCAACAACATACACAGTGTTTGTAAATCATTTTTTTGTTGATAATAGACAAAGAAATTTCGTATTTTTTGCTCTCCTCTTTTGTTTAACACAGCTGCTCTGTTTTGGGCTTTGGATTTAGCTTATCTCACTCTTATTTGTGGATATTAAACTACTGCTCTGTTTTTTATATATTCCTCTTTCTGTGAATTGGTATTTTGGTGCTCTTTCCTCCCTCCATACAACATATTTTTGTTAATAATAGAAGACTAGCATTGAAAATCAATGCCTTTTAATCATATGTATAGCTTCCTCCATCGTTTGCACCATGTCTCCTTGGTCGACCACTTCTTTGCTACTAGCGATTGCTCCATGAGGAGCAAGTCTACACCGAACTATTTCTTACGCCAACTGCCTTTTGCTGGCAAGTTTCCCATTGACAGATGGGTAATATGGGAAAACTCCTTGGTCCACCACTTCTTTCCTACTAGTGGTTGCTTCATGAGGAGCAAATCTACGCTGATCTATTTCTTACGCCAACTGTCTTTTGTTGGCAAGTTTCCCATTGACAGATGGTGTAATATGAGAAAATTCTTTGGTTCACCACTTCTTTCCTACTAGTGGTTGCTTCATGAGAAGCAAATCTATGCCGAACTATTTCTTACACCAACTGCCTTTTGCTAGCAAGTTTCCCATTGACAGATGGTGTAACATGAAAAAACAATTCCATTTACAGTTCTTGCATTTTTCTGTTTGTGTTTTTTGTTTCTTCATGTCTCAGGAGGATGACCTTTGCTTTGGGCCCGGTGAGTTTGATCTAAGTGAGTTGGTGTGTTAGGTAGATGGCTTGGGTCTGTTCAATTTCCATGCAAGGACTGAATTGAGCCATTGTCTAATAGAAAAGAGCGGTATAGAAATTGTAATAAAAGGAATGTAAATGTGGTGTCAATAATCAATTAAGAAACATGGGCCATGGAATGCGTAGAGCAAGGAATCATTGCACAACAGCCGGCCTTTAATATTGGAATAAACCATTTGAATAGTATTTTGGTGACTTGTGCTAATGTTTGCAGCATATGATTAAGGAATAAGAGGCGAAAGAACTCATGTGAAATCCTGTACAGCAGTCAAATAAGCAGGAAAATGTTTTGTTTGATTTTGAAAATGTTTGAAGTGATGCATACTAATAAAACACAATGTATAAATTGTTTAGGAAAGCTTAGGCCGATCGGGTCTAACATATTAGATTATTGTAATCCTTAAAGCTGGGAAAATGTTGGATGTGATGCCTAGGAACTCCACTATAATCCACCATTGCAAGCTACATTCATAATAGATATAACAACATTAATCCCTATAATTGTTTGGGTTGAAGCATTTGGTTCCGAATATTGATTTATAAAACCCTTTTTAGTGGTGGAATACCGTAGGAGCAATAGGATACATTATTGGTGTGGGGCCACGCTGTAGAGTTGTACGTAAATATAACATAGTGGGGGAAAGACACTCATAGTTGTGAATGAGTGTAGGCAATTGGTAGTATATATGTTCATTGGAAGCTGTGTGCAAATATATGTTATGTAATGTGAATGATTTCTTTTAGAGGATGCTAGATATAAGTACACACCTTACAAAATTCTTGGTATACATATCTGCAAAGGCTTGCATAGATTTACATTGTATGTAGGTTGCTATTTATGGGGTGGTTTTACAGTATTGTGTATAGAATTTCTCTTTGAGGATTTTTTGGGCATCCTCGACTACAATTACTGTTGCATGTAGCATTTGTTGTGCTTGTTTTAATCTTTTTTGAGTGAAGAACATTGTGCAAATTATATCTTCCACCACAATTGTGGCAACTTGATAATGGTCTTCCACACTTTGAGATAGTAGGGCCTGTATGTAACTGTTGTCATTGTCAATACGTGTAGCTATGTTGTAGAAGTTGTTCGCCATCTTTAAGGTACTTGCATATTCAATGGAAACACATGGTGAGGTAGATCATAATTGTGGATTATGTACTAATATATTTAGACTACGTTGTGCGATGTATAGAGCACATAAGGAAGGGATGCACAACAATTTTTTAGAACATGTGATAGGGTTGTAAAAATTAGGCCATGTTGTTCGGTGTGCCCTATATCAATGGTTGCCTTCTTGAGGGTGAGCCCTTGTGACTTGTGAATTGTTAGTGCCCACGCCATTTTTAGGGGGACCTGAGGACGGGTGCCTCCGGTGATTGGTGGAACTGGCAGGTATGTTGGATTTGTCATGTCCCATGGTGGGCCTATGTAGTTTTTGAAATCGAAAATTACATATAATGCCAAACTTGGGGGTTTGTAGCTTGGGGCATATATTATAGTGATGACTTGGCCCTGAGTGCCATTGACAAGGTCGACTTGTACCCATAAATTTGTAGTCAACATTATTTCTTCACCCTCACAAAGTAGGAGTGTACTTTCAAGTTGCATATTGTTTGTTTTGTCTGATTTGATACGCCATTTTTGTTATGCTTTGCTCAATGCATTTGGCAGGTTGAGTGCCCCCATCCTGTGTTTATTGTGTAGAGTGGCTAACATATTTGTAGTGTACAAGTGTGTTACATCTTTAAAATGTTCATGTTTTGTAGGGGACATGTGCGTTGGAGTTTTAAACATTAGAAGGTTCTAGTCTTCTTTTGTGGCAATTGCATTTCTAATATTAAGCAGAAGGTTTCTGAAAATGAGCTGAGTAGTCTTCGTGCCTTGTTGCAGGAAGTTGGTGGTTAGATTTAGTACTATTGTGAATTTTAACCATAAAATGTGTTCGGAAGTTCCTATAATGTACAATGGAGTGTCTTTAATTAGGGGGGTTGTGTGATGTCGCTAGTGAGTATGATTGAACAACCCAAACGACTTGCATTTACAACTGGGGAATGCCTCTTGTAGGCGATTATTTATATGTGCTAGAAGATTTGGCCCAACGAAGCTCATCTCATCAATAAGAATGTATTCCACGTTTTACATTTTTTTTTAGAAAGTAGCAAGTGTGGGGCTTCAAAGGGATGTAACCTTTGAGATGGGGATGTGAAGAGTGGAATGTATAGTGGTGGCACTAATGTTAAATGTTGTTATACCCATGGGAGCTAAAATCCGTAGTTGGCGTGCAAATGAATTAGGTAGCATGTGGAGTTCATTTGTAATTTTCTGTAGTATGATTTTCCTAAGCCAATTGTGCCTTAGATTATCATGTAGAGGGGTGCTAAGGGAAGCTTTGCAGACGTATGTGTGATGATTATTTGGAGTGCTTGACTCTTCTCTATCGATAAACGATAATCATTTGTAATAGGGGGATTCATGGTTGTAACAATTTTATTGGTGATATGGGTAGCTTCTATGAAAGTGGGCCCTGATTCTTGTAGTTTGTTGCCCACTTCAGTTTGTGGTCAATTGTGCGTAAGATCAAAGTCACGCTTACCAAGTAGTTGTAGGTCATTGATGGTGAGGGTCCTTGTTGGATGTAGGTGCGAGTAGTTTTATTTTGGGATATCTGCTTCAGAGCTAGTTGTATCAAAGTTGTAGGTAGTAGTAGGAGTTACACGTTCTATATGCGAAGGCTGATATGTTGGTAGAAATAGAGCCCAGTTATGGGTTAAGGATTCTTTGCATATGCCTATGTCATCTGGAATATATTACAGAATGGTTTGTATAACAAGAGCTACGTGGAACATAAGTCCTCATACTATGTTGACCCAATAGTAGGGGTGATTACAGTGTGGGGAAACACTCTAGCAATTAGTTTTGTTAATCTCTGTTTCCATTGATTTATTTTTTGTCGTTTATCGTATGACCATCATCTTGCAGATTCTATCAAGTTGTGGGGTTCTAAGTAGATGGGTATTTTCATGTACACATTAATAAAAGGTTGATAGTAATCCCCCTAGTGGCTTCCTTTGCAACATTTTCCTATAGTCTAATGTTTCCATGTTGGGGCTATTATGTAGCCATATGAAACCAAGAATGTGGGCAGAGCCTCTATGATGCCATTCGAATTTGAAAAAGCACATTATGTTAGTACGTAAAAGGTGCATTGTGGTGTTTTTTAGTAAAGAATAGTGCTAAGTTGGTATCAAGCCAAAGAATAAGATATAATCTGATACCTACGCAAATGCAACAGAAACAAAAGGTAGGTAATGAATTATCCCAAAATCAGGTAGGGCAAATCCCTTGGCTAGGTCTATGTAGATATCATCCTAGCTCATTAAGATTATTTAGCACATGGTGCTCAAGAATTATCCCCAGGTGGAGAATTTAAAAAATGAATGATTTCTAAAATTTCCAATGTTTAGGACACATGCAATTTTAAATATTTTGCAATTTCACCAAGATTTAATACAAATAATACGAACCACCCTCCAAGTTTCAAAGAAACTAACTTTTTTTTATAAATTGAAAAGATGTAACATTAGCAATTGAAGTTTTTTTGGAAATGTATTGCAAGATGTTATACATTTAATAATCTTCGAAGAGGCAACATTTTCAGCTGGCAAACATTCCTCACAATTAAAAAAATGTAAAAAACAATTTGAGAATATTAGAAACAATGTTTTTGGTAGGCCTACACATGATGTCAACTACCCCCTAAATTGACCAAAATCCAAACCTAACCTATCCCTACATTAGTACACTGACAGTAGGTAGAAAATATAAAGGGAGGGGAAAAATCATATTAGCTAGTAGAATTTTCTCAAGCATTATATTATTTCATGACACGGAAGGTCGAAAACATAGAATGCATGGATTGGAATTGGTACGCAGATACCCCATTTTGCAATTACAAAGCCAACAAAGGATGTCATTGGCTTTCGCCTCATTTGCCCATGGTGGATGAACTAAATATGCATTGGGAAGTTCATTCCACTATGTCTACTTGGAGTTGACGATTTGAAACTGTTTGGACTCTATGTGTGGAGCCCAAAATTGCTCATTTCCTTTGGTGTATTCTTCACCAAGGCCTTCTTATCGGGGCTCGTCTTGTTTAAATTGGGAGCCCAAGTCCCACACGTCCTTTTTGTGGCCATCTGGAAACAATTTTGCATGTTTTCTAGTTTTTTCCCAAAGCTAAAAATGTCTGGAACTGGATCCATTCATTTTTCTTTCCTTTACGCCCTCATTGCTTCACTTGACAACATATTCTCTTCGGAGATAATCCTAAGCTTCTGCCTATGTTCACCCAAATTTGGCATGTTTTCAGAGGGGAGATTATGTTTTGGATATGGAAAGAAAGAAATGCTTTTTTCTTTGCTAATTTTGCAGTTGATCAATCTTTCTCAGTTTATAATAAATCCATGGTGATCTCCAATGTGCTTCTGCAAATTCAAGTTCAGGCCAACAAGGTTGCACTGGAGGTGGAACACCTCCAAACCCTGTTGCTCCACTGGGGAGAAGGCCCATGTAATGTTGCTCGAGTGCCTCTGTCTCCTACCAAGTGCTCCTCGACTTCCACAAGGTGGCCGACACAGCCGGTCTCAATGCCGTGCTTTCAGTCACACGCGTTGCTCCCTGGGCCTGTTGCGTCAACGTAGTTACTCACCGGCTTGCCTCCGTGGCCAAGGCTCGTTGCCTTCTTCAACTCGCCAGTAGGGCTTGGGCTCACCACCCCGTCAATGGGTGGGTCTCCCCTCATGTTGTTGCTTCGCATCATGGTGCTTGGAACCCTCCACCACCACCACCACCTTCAGACAAATTCCCTCGCCTCAGCCTCGCCATTCCTACTTGCGGGGAAGCATACCTAGAGGAAGAAGCTGCTACTGGTTGGGAGCCTGCAGATGATGGCAGGGACTTGCCTGGTTCGAGGTGACCAGATGATCATGATCCACTCGCTTCGCGCTTGTTTGCTGCTGTTGGTTGATTATGTTTTTTGTATGATCTTAGGCGATGCCTATTTATTTTGTACTCTCCTAGGCTCGACCTAGTTTGACTCTTGTTGCTCTAGGCTTGGCCTAGATTTGTTTGTGGTTTTGGGGCGCACTCTCATACCGCCCGCTTTTTTTTGAAAGTTATGTTGGATCGTATTGAATTAATATAATATAAGATCTTTTTCATAAAAAAAACATAGAATGCATTCACCAAAGCCAAACGGATGCATAAACAAGCCAACAATGGTCCACTTTCAAATCTCACTGCCGCAAGAATTCTTGAACTTGTTTCCACTGCCCACCCATTACTCCTTAGACTTCTTCCCAAGGTTTAATTACCTCTTGAGAAGAATTTTCCAATACCCACTATACCGAGAATTGCACTGAATTTCCCGCTAAGGCCTCTCACTTTACTAATGTATCGATCATCCAAGTTTTCTTCTGAGTCCTCTGAATTTCCCGTTGAGTCAATAATTCATTTCCTTTCTCACATCCAACAGTTCCTCAAACATTAATCTAGTGCCTTGTATCTATCTTTGGACTCGAGCACTCCTCCCCCAACTTACTCTTTCCTCTCTCTCTTTTCCTCTCCCACAAACTATCAAGCATTCCTTTGAATGATAGTCTTCAGTTGACTTTCTGCTCATCTCTTCAGACAACAAAGCCCCAACCATATTCTCAAGCTTCAATTTCTATTTTGTGTTGGTGATTTCCATTACCATATTATCGCAAGAGTCCGAAAAAGAGCAGAGAAGTGTAATACACCTCTATTCGTCATCCATCTTCACATCTATGGACACTAACTCACTCAACACAAAGTTGCAATAATTTAGGTGTTCCTAATGAATACACCGTCCATCTTCACATCCATCATCCATTCTTAATGAATACATCTTCCTTAGGTTAAGCTTGTTAACCAATGAGTTAGCGTGGTACAATGCTTCCAACTTGTCACACAACTCTCTTGCAATTTTCTTAGTAGACACATTTAACACTATAGAGTCAAAAACACATAACCTGATAGTACGTTTGACCTTCCTATCAACTTTGTCCCACTCTTCCTGTGTCAATTCTATAGATGTCTTTTGTGACACGACGATCTAGAGATCTCTCTTTGTCAAGAGTTTCTCCATCTTGAGTTTCCATAACTCAAAGTTCTTGCCATTGAATTTGTCACTGTCAATTCTTGCGATCCCTTCCATATTAGAGGCTCTTACTCAAAAAATAGATTTGCAACTCAAACACCGTTTAAAGCAAAGAAAGCAAAACCTCCACCGAGCTCAACCTGGATCAGATACTACATGTTGGGATTTCAAAACAAACACGCATATAATAAACTAGAACCAGAGAAGCATAAATAAGTAGGTATATAAATAAAAGTATATCAAGAATATTGACACTATATTTATCCGGTTAAATCCTTTCAGGTAAAAAAACCCAACCAAAACCTTGATAACTGTATTAACTTCAAACAAAGTTACAAACATAATATTCTTCCTCCAAAGCTTTGCCCTCCGATTAATCTGTCTTCCATAGAGTCAAAATTTTGCTCTTCGACTCTTTAGTCTTTCAGAGTGTCTCTCATGATAAGACAATGCACTTTTATCACCCAAACACATCCTATAATCAACCATTCTTAGCCAGCAAGCTAAAACCTAAAAATGCTATATTTTTAAATTAATCTTACTTAGCCAGCAAGCTAAAGCCTACAAATACGACTTTAAAGCAGAGTCACTATTTTATACAATGAACTCCAGTTAGAAAACAAAATTCACACTTGCACCCCAAAAATAGTTCAACACCCTTCATGGATGCTGCATGGAATAAAACGTCAATCCAACATATAGAAGCTTAGAGCTACAAAGGGGCCAGACAATGACCTCGCCGGCTGACCGCCATTAATACCCATAAAAAAAATTATTCCATACAACTCATATAAACCTAAGAGTTGAAAGAATCAATACAAAGAACCAATCTATACTAAGCATAAAATCTCAGAGTTTAAAGGGGCAATACAAGCAATCAAGATAAATAACTTCTTGTACATAAAGAAGGATGGTGGTAATGAGGAGGTGGTGTCTGAGAACGAACCATAGCCACATTGATTGCAAAGAGGCACGATCCTCTGAAGAACGAAGAGAATAATTGTTTTGAGGCACTTGAGCAGAAGAATAATCGTTAGCACTCTGTATAAAATGTTGTTGTTCTTCATGAATCCTCCCTCCTCCTTTTCTAGTCCCATTCTACTCTGTGAATGCAATAACTTTGCTTAAAAATCCACTTCCATCTGTTTCTTCTGCAATTCATTCTGGAAATAATCCTGCTACTTACAAAAACCTTAACTGCCAAACTTTGGATCTGTATTTCTCAGCTCTGCCTCCCAAAATTAGATGTTCATTGACACTTGTTTATCCTGAAATTTATCAAAATCTTGTAAGTATCCTCAAAATATTGCTCACCCCAAAAACCTTATGAGCTGCTTGAAATCATCGTCTGTTGAGGATGGAAAAATTGTGCTAAAGGACATTCTGGTGGGCACTTTCTTCTCTGATGTTTGGAGGTTGTACAGGCCTGATTTGTTGGAGGGCATAGGAAGTACAGAAGTAATATCCTTGGGAATTTGAACTAGTAAACCTCTTAGCTACCAAAGTCCTCCTTTGTCATTCACCAAATATCTCCTTTGCCATCACACCCTCCGGTAGTTTTTTAAAAATATCTTACTATTTCAAGTTATACACCTAATTTATAAAAGCATTAACATCTCAATGTCTTTCCAGAAGCTTACACAGTGGCTCTTAATTGAGGATTTTAGCTCAGAACTTTCATCACTATCACATCACAGTTCCTTTGTAGTTTCTAAATATATCTTATTACATCAAGTTATGTATTTAGTTGATGTTTCTCTGAATATTTTGACAACTTTGAAATGGGATTATTTATTTGTTGGAATTTTTAGAATTATCAATATTTTAAAGACTTTTTTTTCTACATTGTTGATATATTCAATCATAAGATAAGGAGTCCATTTTAATACACACATTTCAAGGATTTATTAGTAAGAAAGAAGAATGGTGAATATAATTCCCCATTTTAAACTTCTCACCTTCTAAACTCTTTCTCATTAACAATTTTTTTATGAATGTAATACCTAATATATAAAAAAAGTCAACAAACGTCTAACTCTCTATCTGGTTTTGATGAGGTTCACCTATACGTTGAAACCTCTATCTGGTTCTGATGAGGTTCGCCTGAACCTCTATCTGGTTTTAATGAGGTTCGCCTACAGGATCTGATTTTTATAGGGTTCAGGGCCCAGCCCAAACCCATCCCAATGCTACTTAGCCCAGCCCAGTCCAGGTAGGGTAAGGGAATAGAACCGGGGTGGCCAGCTGTAGTATCCAACGTACATATAGTTCTATCTGGAACCTGTTCAATATTACTATACCTTCCCTATTCATTGCAGCTTGGTTATTTGTCAGTAGGGGTTTAGCTTGTGACGTATTCGGTTGGCCGACCACATAAACACATAAAAGTTTCTAAGAAATGGGAGAGCGGAGGGGTATAAGAGAAGAGAGGGAGTATGCTAAATGAAAATAAATCAGATAAACTATTCTATTCATGATTTATATTTACTATGGTTCATATAGTAGAAATTTAGCTATGTAAATTTCTATGCCCAACATCTATCTTATTAAAAAGGTGTTCGGAAGCTCAGACTTTAGCCCAACCTACCACTCAAACGAATAGAATGAAATGCACTATATCATATTCATACAGGACATAAAAAGAAGTATGGCATATAAACTAATAGTATGTTATAACAGTGAGTTAGGTTCAAGTTCAGTCAGTACTAGTCATATAAGTTCAATACAAAGAACGACACCCAAACATTTTCATACAAACAAAATCCCAGAGTTAAGATAAGCTCAATACAAAGAACTAGACCCAAACATTTTCATACAAACAAAATCCCAGGGTTAAGATAAATACCTTCTTGTACAAAAGGAGGATAGGAATGGGGAGGTGGTGCCTGAGCCGGAATAATAGCCATACTGGTACACACTGGATGCTCTGAAGAATACAGAGAACGGTTGTTTTGATACAAGTCTTGAGCAGAAGAAAAATCACTAGCACTCTGTATAAAACGTTGTGGTGGTTGTTCTTCATGGCTCCTCCCTCCTCCTACTCCCACTACTATTCCACACTGTGAATAAAGTAGATTTGCATAAAAATCCACCTCCTTCTGTTTGTTCTGCAATTCCTTCTCGAAATTTTCCTGCATCTTCTGCAAAAGTTCCTGCTGCTTCATAAACAGACCATAACTGCCAAACCTTGGATCTGTATTTCTCGCCTCTGCCTCCCAACATAAGGTGTCCATTGCCCATTTTTTATCCTCAAAGGTTTGTAAGTTATTAAGTATCTTCAAAATATTACTCACTCCATAAAGCTTATGAGCTACCTGAAATTTTCTTGTCTGGTCAGGAGGGAAAAATGGTGCTAATGGGCATTCTGGTGTGCACTTTCTTCTCTGATGTTTGCACGCTGCACAGGCCTGGTTTGCTGGAGAACTAAAATGATTGCCACTGCTACTAGAACCCATCTTTTTAATCATGCTTAAAACAAAACAACATGATAATAGTGCTCCTAACAAACAGGCCTCCAATAGGTTTGCCTCATAAATCTGCTTGAAATTGTGAGAATACATGGTTGATACCACAGAGCTTCAACAATTTGACTGGAAAAAAGATTCCTCTAAATGTTGTAAGGAATTCTAGCATTAAAAACAAGTTATATACATTGAAATTACACCATAAACATTCATGGGTGCATGCAGGATGGAGTGTTGTTCGATTTACAGAGCTAATTTTTCCTCTTGTATTGCATGCCTTTTTAGCTTTCTTTCTTACAGTTTAAATAAAGAAGCAGAAAGGCTAACTATGCATTTTTCCCACTTGCTATAAACCTAACTAAAACAGCTACAGACTTCCTGCCAAATTTAGAGGTTTGACCGTTTAATTATGATTAATGTTTTATAGATAAACTTCTATTTTTATTTTATTTAAAAAAAAAAATTGGATTAATAGTAGACTTTCTTCACTTTAATGCAAAGGATCAAGAGATACATAAAATTAAAATAATATTAAAGTTTTTCCAGCTATCATATCTATCAAATATTATTAAATATTTAATTTAAATGTAAAATTACTATATTTTTTAATTTATTAAATTTATTTTTTCCCAAAAAAAAAATCACAACACTACTTAATTATCGAACTATTTTAACTTTGTATAAGTTAACATCTAAATTCTCCTCTCCTACTAATTTTTTAAAATTTGAAAATAGCATTTAATTTATGTATTTGCCATTTATAAAATTTTAACTAAAAAATATATTCATTTCTACTTTTCAACTTATACGCTACGAATAATTATATTACATTTGTATATGTTAAATATTATTTTATACGTTCTAACTTTTTTGTATTTATATAACTTTTTTAATTTTTAGTTATATTTATGAAAATCAATACAATATGTTAAATATATTTATTTGACAAATATGGAAATATCAATCTCAAGGTTTTTATTGGATATTTTTTGAATATCATTTTTATTAATTATAAAAATAAAATTAATCTTGTGAACCGCTTATCACAAATTCTATGTGTTGTCAAAATATTATAATTTTTTAACTCATTTCCCAATCAAGGAAAATAAAAAACTTCTAAGTGGAGGTTAAATAAGCATCAAATTTCCCTATGAGAGTCAAATGCATGTCAAATTCATCATCAACAATTAATTGTTAACATCTCAAATAGCATAGTACACCACCACCATTACAATGCCTATCACGTAGTTATTACTACTTCACATATTAAAATGGAAACTTGGAATAACCTCTCAAACTATTATTTTAAGTGCAATTTTACAATTCACATATTCATATAGTTCAACATTTTGTAGTTCTCCCTCTCAATGAATGTGTGTGAATGTGTATAAATAGTGGTTTTTGGTAAGGCTTGAATAAGACCCTCAACAATTAGCAAGTATATTTAGCTTCTTTTTTGGTAAGAGTGATCTAGGGTAGCAAATGATGATGTATTCAAACTTGTAGCTTATTGTAGTGCTCTAAGGAATCACTGCTTCAATGATTGGAGTCCAAATTCCTTATTAACGTCTATTGCACTTGAGTGTAAGATCTCTAGATGCCCCTAATAGGTTAGGGTGCATATGAGTTTATAGTTGACTTGCGTGAATGAATTCATGCTTAATTGACTATAAGCCAAATGGGGTAACTTGTGTATTTGAAAATGTGACCTTTTCAACTACAATAGACATAACCATTGGTCTTGGATAGAAACATTGACCAATTATGTCCATTTCCACACAATTCTGTCTAGACTTAGCTTGGGACCCAATTAGAGACACGAGGTAAATAGCTAAAAGTATGAAGACGTGTTATGTATAATGTGCATTAGTTTCAGAAGTGCTAAGAAATAAAATATAATGAATTGTTTAACCTACCTTATACGGACTTAGCAGTGTAAGCAACTGTGAATTTGAGGAACTTTTTGCACGTAGGGAGACCACAACAACAATGTTTAAGGGGCTAAAGTTGACATAAATTCCAAATGATTATTGTCAAGTGCCTTAGGAGCAAATTTCAGGTACTATAAATGTCATCGTGTCCACTCTAGTAATGCCAACATGTTATAATGCAATTAAATGCCCACCTCCACTACCAATGTTTACCTCTCTATGAATATGTTATACACAAGAATTTGAATTTTATGCTTTTTGTTCAAGATTTCATGCAAAAACCAAAACAGAAACCTGTAAATCGCATGTCAAAACATATATTAATGCTCAATAGAGATCTACTTATAAAATTAGTAAATAAGAAAGAATTGAAATTAAAAATCATGAACTAGTTACACCTAATTGCCCATAGTGTCATTACATAGGGTGTGCATGAGTCCCCACTATTTTTTCCCACTCATACTGTCCCACCTTTATTTGAGCTTGCTATTAGCCATTTGTGGCACTTAAGCACATTATAATCCATCTTGTTGGCAAAATAATTTGAGACATGTGACGAGTTTGACGAATTTCACCTACATTTTGGGACTAAAAATTCCTCTGAACCTTAGTGACTTAGGCAAGTAACCATAAAGTGAAAATAGGCAATCATAGCACACTACTCGAACAAAGACGGGTATTCCAAGGAATTGCACATACCACACGGAATTATCACTCCACATACGCAACTTGTGTGCACCCCTAGGATCTGTATCCTTCCCTGTCCTTTATGGAGATTCCATGGTACACATTTTGCATTGGGGTTCATTCAGCATGTTCCAACTACATAATCAAGTTCGGCCCACTTTAGGTATGTTATAAAACCAGAATATTTCCTAGTTATACAACTTAGAATTTCATCCAAATAGTCATAGGAAGGGGGGACAAATGTAGTCACTAAGTAATATGAACTTAGTTCATTATTACATAATATTGCATCTAGTATGTTATTATGCTACATGGATTTCTAAGTATGAAACGGAGTGGAAACCTCTTTGGTCCTTTTCTTGAAGAATTGTAATTTGTAGTCACAAAATCATGCACTTTAGGCATTATTTAGTCATGGTTTCATACTACTATTTAGAAGGTTCTTGAGTGAAGAAAGTACTAATTAGCCCCCTTCTTTTAGCCATCTTCTCTTATTTTATTTTGTCATTCCTGCAACCTTTTACATCCTACTATGCCCAGTCATGTTTCGGTCACTCTTACGCATTATTTTAGCCCTAATTGGGGTGCACACAGGATAGTACTGTGCCCATAGGCAACCTGGTCCCACCATGGGCGCCCCAATTCTTTTTTACACTTTCCCACCACTTTTTGGGCTCTTTCTAGCCATTTGAGGTCTTTATATTTTTTATGGTTGGCTATTTTGGCGTTAACTACGAAATTGGATCAAGAGAACCCTATAGATTATAAAGTTATGAGACCATAATGAAGGACTAAGCACTAGTCACTACTATCATCCACCTAGAGTTGCATCCATCTATTACATTGGATATCACTTGCATCCGCATAGCTCCATCACAAGGCACAAGGCTAGGACATCTGCATCAAACACAACATAGGGGGAGGATTCTATTTTATTCCATTCACACATTCTATTACATTTTCTACATCTATTTATTGCTCATTATTTCACAAAGTGCGACTGACACAAGAGTACCTAGGGCACGTTATGCACACACACACACCAAAACTACATTTGGGTCCTAAATGTAATGTAATGCTCAATTAGTAAGCCCACTGTTGTGGCATCTGAGATCACTCTAACCCATTCATTTGAATTCTTATTTTTGTAGGCTTTTGATACTTATTTTGGTCTTTTACAGGGCTTTTCATCATCTTGGATTATCAAAGACATTCAAAATTTGATCCGACAAACAACGAGGGCTTCAGACCATCTTCCGGACCTGTAAAAATCAGTTTTGAATATTTTTCATAGACTAGGGCACCCATTCTATAGACCAGAACGTCTGTAGGCGCCCCAGTCCCTCTCCAGGTGCTCCAATCCAACTAATCATTCTAGATCCATCCTTTTTGGGGCTTATGCATAGTCGTTCTTGCCTCCTATTTCTTCAGTCAGTTTTGCGACACAGTCCTACATGATCATCAAATCAATTGAGTTCCTTCCTCTTCTCTCTTGCACACTAGGGTTAGCATTTCCTTTTGCATAGTTGATTGGATCATTTACATACTTCTTTACTACATTTACATGTTATTTTAGATGAGATTAACTATAGGATATCTCACACATTCATCATTTTAGTTAACCATTTTGGTGAGCCCGATCATTCATGCTTTTAGATTCTTCATTCATTACTTGTCATCTTAGGGTTTGGTCATCATGAGTTTCTCAATCAATGATTATTTGCTTGCAAATCTTGATTTACTACATAGAGTCCAACATTTTCTTTCTAATACTCGCATTCGTGTTGACATGCATCTAGATTCAGTTTATCAAGTCTTTGCCGATGCATTCTCTTCACACCCAATTTTCAAATCTAACCTTCTTGTCGATCTTTACACTTTTGATAATGACCCACCTTTACATGTCATATGTCGTATTCATAATGTAGTTGATAAGCACACTTTGATTGGCAATGGATATGAACTTAACTTGTGTTCTATGTCATTCCTTGAAGCTTTGAGTCTTTCCACTCACGATGTTAGTCCCTCTAGTGTTTCAATACATGCTTATGATGGTTGTCCATCCATGTTTTAGTCCATCCATGTTTCAGTCACATTGCATTACCTATCACTGTTGGTCCTAAGACTACCCACACTATATTTTTCGTTGTTGATTTCCCCATTTCCTACAACTGTTTACTTGGTAGGCTATAGCTTCATGCCATGCAAGCTATTGCCTCTACTGTCCATAATTGTATACAATTCTTACAAGAGAGCATTGAATATGCTGTTTTTTGTGACCGTGATCCAATCCAGTATTGCAACCAGGATTCTAATACTAATCTTCCTATTTCACACACTAATATCACATATGAGCCCCAACCTATAAAAGAACCACCACACTTACTACCACTTGATAGTACCATTTGTGTGATAGATGCAGTTTCTTTTGAGCTACCTGCTACTATTACTGCTATGGTTCCTTATCAGGGGCATGTCCAGTTTATGGACGTTGCTCTATCACCTACATCTTTGTATGTACCACCTCCCTTACCACACCAACCTTTCACATGCACATTATTTATGAACAACTCGTTTTGGGAACATTTTCCATTAGATCCTACTTCACCAGAAACAATATGTACGCACATGAGATTAATTTGATAAGGCTTTTCTATTAATGACATCCATCCTCCACCATATGACCCTCATCTATATCATGGGTTGGTTCATGTTATGGCTGCCTATGGTCTTCACGTATTTCATCTTGATGTATTTCTTACACACACTCCTATTACTTCTCCACTCACATTAGGTCAATCATGGCTTGATTATATTGGGCGCTCTAGATCCTGATCATATAGATATATATTTCCCTATGGCTTTTGGACACATTTTCATTTGCAATAGCTCTTTCCATGGTCATACACATAACCTTACTCATTGGTGTGCACATAATTGTCCTCTTCCTCCATTTACTGACGAGGAATATGCCATGTGTATGTACAACTTATACCTAAATGGATCATTACATGATCAACTAAAAACTATTGCTTATCAAGTTGTTAATGCTCATCCATTCGATTATTACCCAGAGGATGATGATCTTCTCGATGACTTTACATGATATTCTCAGACACACTTTGTGGGCATAACATCTAATACATCTCCCCCTACCCATCGCCACATCTACGCATCTATAGTCTTTGCATTCTCATACACCAATCTTCTTGCAAAGGCATGCTCATTACACATTTTAGCATTGTCACTACCCGATGACACATTCTTGTGCTTTGTTTCACACTTGATTGTTGAGGGCTTACTACACATGAACCCCACATACTGCACAATAGGTAATACACACCGCATCTATTCACATAGTTAACATGATACATGATACATCATACTAATCGTCACTATGCATACATCATGGTCTACGTGTCTAGCATCATACACTACTCATCCTATATACTATATACATTACATTCTCTTTCCATTACAATTTACACATTCTACACATCTTGCATTACACATACTACACTTAGTCTACATCACATATCTTACACTTTTCAATCTACATCATACATTACACTTTCTACTCATCACATGGACATCTATTATCATCACACATATTGCATTGTATTCTACGCGATTCACTCACTACTCGATGACACACTTTAGGTCTTCAGTCCATACTCAATTGACTAGGGTTTACAAATCGAATGGATCTTTCATTCATCACATGTTTATCATTCACCCTCTCATAATGTAACATTTCTAGGATAGTGACATACGCTATAGGCTAACTTGTCACTTATTCTATTCATCTTGTAGTGGTATACGTTTTCGGCTACATCAACACTCTCTACTATCCATCTTGTATTAATATACACTTTATGCTGCATCACCACTCCATACTATTCATCTTATAGTGGTATACACTTTAGGCTACATCAACACTCCATACTATTCATCTTGTAGTGGTATATGCTTTAGGCCACATCACCCGTCCTTACTATTCATCGTGTAGTGATATACGCTTAGGGATAAATAACTCATGCATTCATTTTGTCACGGTATATGCTTTGGCTATAGGGTTCACACACATCTCTTCTATATGTCGCATATCATCATCACTACATATACGTACTCACCACAACGCGCTAGACACACCACACACTTCGACCATTTCTTGATGGCACACTCTCGTTTATGGTTCACTCTTGATTACTGAGGGGGAAAACCAAATGAACCTCACTGCATACGTTTCCATTCACTCGGGGGACACCTAGCTCATATCACTCCATTTTGCATTCCATTCCATCCATCCACAATATACTGCATACTATGGTTGCTCTTACTCTTGCTCACTTTTGCTTATTCATGGTCTCTTTATTACACATGCTACTTCGATTACTTGTATGTCATTTATCTATATCATCCACACTTGCGTATTCACATCTTTTTTTGGTTATGATCAGATATACAAGTCTTTTACACACAACATGGATGCTCACCTTCTACCCTTCCAACACTAGTCATTGGGGGCATCCACATTCATCTCTTCCAGGAGCTATTGTTTCATTTTTTAATAAACACTTTACATTACTTGGTTCTACATGCTTTTGACATACTAGTTATCTTTATAACATGCTAACAGGTGCTTCATGTGCAACATTTGTTATGCAGGGGTATTTTCTTCCATACTTGTTTATTCTATTGTTTGCTTTTGTTTGTTCTTGTTTGCGGGCATTGCCCTATGTTTGGTGTGCACACTTGTTTGGTTGCAACCATGATGGCCTTTGCGTGTTTTGCGACATCTTGAGTGATGTATGTTTGTAACCCACTTTGGCGGACTTACTTTGACTTCTTACGTGTTTACATTACTACATTTCTTGGTAACTTTTACACTGTTTGCGTAGCTTACACACTATCTTTTACATGCATGATTTTTCATACTAACACTTATTTTTGGCTATCCATCCTTATTTGTACACACCTTGGTTTCTACCAAGTGCATTCCCTTCCCCCTGCAGGGAATAGTTTCAGAATTCATGTAGTTGGTCCTCTTTTGGGGCTGCATTCTCTTATCAGCGACATCACATGCGCCCCTAAAGAGGGGGGCATCATTTGGGGTTTTTCTACACACTGCACAAAGATTCTACAACGGTTCAGCTTAGTTATATACAACGAGTGGGTTCATACCAGTCTACAAATCCCATACATCACAGATTTTATAGGACTTGGTTGTCCTTAGCATTATGGGAAATAGTTATAGGCTTGGAGGTTACATTGGGTATGCCTCCCTACACTACTTCAGCCAATGGCGTTGGATCACCAAAAAAACTAGGACGTACAGAGATATCTTAACACACATTCAGGGAAGCAATTACAGGAAGGAGAACAATGTGGCTTTCTCCCTACACTTCACACTCTCTTTCTTGAAATGGACCAGGTGCACATGTTCCATTTACATTCTTTCATTTACATATTTTACATTTACATACTTTTACATGTGTCTTTTACATTGCATTTTTACACATACATACATACATATTTGACTACTTGATCGTTTTCTTCTTGCAAATCTGTCCGACCATATGAGAAATAAGTAGTAAAATGGGGGCAACAAAAACAACAATTTGAACGACAACACTTTGCGACAACACACACCATACTAACCATGTAGCTACATCACACACATCGGAAACTACACACATGTTTCTACCCTTTAGGTTCACTCTCATCACTTTTTTTGTGCATTTTAATCTATAGTTTCCACGCTCCATCATATTTTTTTCATTCCACGCTTTTTCTAGTCCTTCGACGTATTTTCTACTATAATCTTCATGGACATCAGGTATGCATCTCTATCTACTTTATGTTACTGAGCTTTCCACTCACCAACATAAAGTGGGGGCAAATGTAGACAAAAAATCATGCACTTTAGACATTATTTAGTCCTGGTATCATACTACTATTTAGAATGTTTTTGGGTGAAGAAAATACTAATTAACCCCCTCGTCTTGTGGCCATCTTCTCTTATTTTAATTCACCAGTCTCTGACCTTTTACACCTACATGCCCAATCATATTTTGGCACTTTACATTATTTTAGCCTCGAGTAGGGCGTACCCAGGATAGTACTGGGGTGCTCATGGGCGCCCCGTTCTCTTTGCACACTTTCCCGCCACTTTTTGGGCTCCTTTCTAGCCATTTGAGATCTTTATTTTTTTGGTGGTCGGCCATTTCAGGGTTAATTACGAAATTAGATCAAGAGAACCATATATATATATAAATTTATGAGACCATAATGAGGGACCAATCACTAATCACTACTATCATCCATCTAGAGTTGCATCCATTTATTACATTTGAGATCACTTGCATCCACATAGCTCCATCATAAGGCACAAGGCTAGGGGCATCTGCATCACACACAACATATGGGGAGGATTCTATTCTATTTTATGCACACATTCTATTACATTTTTTACATCTAGTTTTTTTAATACTACATGAGTTAATGACCCAACGAAGTAGGGTGATTCCTCCCAACCGACTGTGTAAATGCAACGGTAACTTCTCACTACTTCACAAAGTGTGAATGACACAAGAGAACCTAGGGCACATCATGCACACACACACGCACACAGACACACACACACACACACACACACGGGTCTGAAATGTAGTGCAACACTCAGTTAATAAGCCCACTGTTGTGGCAGCTGAGGTCAGTCCGACCCACTCATATGTATTTTTTATTTTTTAAAGGGATTTGATGCTTGTTTAGGTATTTTGTAAGTGTTTTTTCATTCATCTTAGGATTATCAATGACATTCTATGAGCAATACAACGAATCTGGTGCGGTAAAACAATGAGGGATTCAAATCATCTTCCGTTGAATCTGTAAAAACCAATTACGGAGCTTTTGCACAGTCAAAGACGCCCATTTTATAGACCAGAGCACTCGCAGGTGCACCCTAGTCCCTCTCCAGGTGCTCCAGTCCTGGATAGACAACCCATATCCATCCTTTTCGGGGCTTCTTCACAATCATTCATGTTCCTAGATTCTCCAGTCACCTCTACGACACAGTCCTGCATGAGCATCATCCTATTCAATCCCAAGCTCTTTCCTCTTCTCTCTAGCATATTAGGGTTAGCTATTTTCATTAGCATTAGTTGTTTGGACTCATTTACACACTTCTTTACTGTATTCATTTACTGCATTTACATGTTGTTCTCGCTTAGATTAACTATAGGATATACCACATATTCATCATTTTAGTTAATCAGTAGTAAGACAATGGGAGCTATCAACCAAGAAAATCTAATCCTTTGGAATGGAGAATCCATTCCAATTTATAGCTTTACAATTTGTCTCTTCATATACCCCCCACATGACCTCTCAAAGTCCCACCACTTGTGACCTTTCACATTCCTCTAGGAAAGAAAAATAAGCCCCTTTCTTATTAATGAAAACATGAATTTTACAATGAAAAATTACAATGGTCACGTAAGTGAATAGGAAAAAAGAGCCATAAAGTACAATTTACAATGGAGAATCAGAAAGTAGAGAGAGAGAGAACAAAGAGAGAAGAGATGCATAAATAATTGGAAATCTGGAGACGAGGAAGCTCTTTTTAATAAAAAATCTACTCCTGACGAATCATGAATGAATTTCCTTTTCCTCGACCATTTGTTGAATTGGAACACTATGGTTACAAATTCATCCTTCAGTGAGATGCAGATACACTTCGAGGCATTTGAATGAGTGTTCAAAAACACTATCATGGGATATGCAATATTTGTGAACTATTATGGGCATATAGGGCTACTTACAAAATACTTAGAAAATATTCCCCATTTCAATTGGTATATGGATTAGAAACCATGGTGCCCATGGAATTCATTATTCCTAGTTTAAAAGTGATGCTAGCATTTAGAATAAATGAATATGCATATGTGCATGATATATTGGTTGCCTTACAGAACTTATATGAGAAAATATTCATTGCTACTTATGACCAACCACAAGAGAAAATGAGATAGAAAGGTTGACATGACATACATCCCAAGCATAAATGATTTTATATTGGAGATAAAGTACTATTATATGATAGTAGGTATAAGAAAACCAGGGAAACTAAAAATCGTATGGTTAGGGTCTTACAAAGTACAATAGATTTCATCATGAGGAGCAGTCCAATTAGAAACTTTAAGTGGCACAAATTACCAAAAATATGTTAATGGTACGTGGATTAAAATTTATCATATTGCAAAATGAAAAAAACAAGATACATGATAGGGAAGAAAAAAAAAGTGCACCAGGACTTAAACTGTAAATTCGACGGCTTAGTGAGGGAGAAGAGTGAAAACCTATAAGGGCAATATTTTCAAATAAAAATCCTAATACAAATCTAAGGAAGGTAGGATTAAAACTACGATACAAAGGAAGAGAAAGGTAGAAAAAGTAGATACTGCAAAAGGAAGAGCATAACAAATATCCATAAAGTAAAGAGATAAGAATGCAAAAAGAATAAAATCCGCACAATGAAGAAAAAACAAGAACAAAACTGCAAAAGGTAAAAACAAGTCTTGGAAGGAAGGAAGGAAATGAAATCCACAGAATAAAGGTGTAAAAAGGAAATACGTGTAATAAAGGAGAAGAAAATAAAGTATGTGCAAGGAAGGGACTAAAATAATCCACAAAATGGAAAATTTGAATGTTAAAAGACTACATCCATAGACAAAAACAAAAAATGTGGTAAGTTTCCGTATACACAAATAAAACCATAGACAAATAAAATGTTAAAAGATTACATCCATAGACAAATAAAATGTGATTAAAATAAGTAAGGAGTATTCATTAATCACTTATAAATTTTTGCAAGAGCTAAAAAGAGAAGGTGAAGAGAGAAGAGACAAATTGTGTGAAGAGAGAACTGTGGTTTTTGAAAAATGGAAACTCCCACAGTTATCCCACAAGATAACATACCCAAGCCCAAACTCAAAAATAAAATTCTCAAATAATTGTTACCAAACCCTATAATGGATTATTCACATATCCACTTCAAGGTAGGGTATGTCAGAGATACGCAGAAGTATATCCATTCCAAACTCATATAATATGACCACTCATGGTTGGAGGCCAACACAATGAATTTGTACAAAATTAATGAAGTAACTTTGATATAAGTATTTAACAAAAATTCCAAGGTCATTTCTACAGTGTAGCTCAACACCTGGAGAAAAATTCCCTACTTTTCGCTAGTAGATGATTAACTAAAAAACATGAAAATATTTTGTATTCTAAGTTAATCTAAATTAGTAACAACAATGGAATAATTGATATGAAATGAAATACACATGCTAACTAATTTTATTTGATATTTAAATAAAATGAAATAAATGAAATAAGAGGGGGTAGGGTACTAACCTGTAAAATAAAAATTACCTCTCTATGATGTCTAGAATTGAACAAAATGATGTGTGGATGAAGTAGAGTGTGAATGGCACAACCTAGAAAATTGAGGCAGATGAATATTTAAATAGATTGGGGCACTTGGAGGGGGACTAGGGAGCCTATGTGTGTCCTCATCTACAATATGGGCACTCTGGTTTGTAGGAAATCTCATGATTGGATTCCGGAAATGTCGTTAGAAATTGACAATGTCTCGATCCTTGTTGTGTTATTGTCAAATTAACTTCACTTGTGTCGTCATAATATTGATATGAAGATCTACCTAAAAAACCCCATACAAAGCATCAAATCCCTAATAATGAAATATTCATATGAAGGGGTCAGACTAACCTTATCTTCCACAATGGTGGACTTATAACTAAGCGTTGCACTACATTCTAGACATAATGTATTTTGGTGTGATTATGTGTGCAATTTTGTATCTAAGGTGACCTAGCGTCAATGACACAAAGATAGTGGGAAATAAATAAATGTAAAATGAAAATGGTGGATGGAATATAATGAATACAACCCTACCTATGCAATGTGTATGATGTAATGATGTCCAAATGTAGTCATTTTCCATTTTAGATAGCTAGCTCTTGATAGTAGATAGTCTACCCATAAAATAGTAGGTATGTTATGTTTTTATAGGGATATCTTGTTCAAATTTTGACACTAATTACTCGACATGCCGACTAGTACCAAGAGGAATGAGAGGGAAAATTATAAATATTGACATCAAACCTCTAAATTAGACCCAAGTGCAACCATTACTAGGGTGCCTAAAATTAAGGACCGGGGAGCCTGTGGGTGCCCCAGTACTACCCTAGGTGCCCTAGTCAAAGACTAGAGATGAAAAATGACCAAATAATGACACCCAAGACTCCCTAGGAGATGATCGAAACTATGCAAAAAGTGATGACTGTGTAAGACAAATGACAATGACGACCAACTAATTGGCAACAAGACTAGGGGATAGGTCATTAGTGAATAATTTTCTCACGTGAGATCCATATATAAGAAAAAAAATCTTTGTAGTATAAATGTAATAGTAAGTGTGTAATTTTGTGACTACATTTTCCCCCACTTTATGTTGATGAGAAGAAAGCTTGGTAACATAAATTAGATAGAGATGCATACCTGAGAAAAATCTAAAGAAGCCTAAGTTGTAGTAGAACAAATAGATGTAATAGTAAAATAATGCCGAAAGAACCATATAGCGTGTCGAACCATGGATGAGCGTGTTGATCCATGAAATGTAGTGAAAAGCATAATGTTGTGATGAAGTGTACTTAATGAGAGTAATGATTATAAATATTAGATGATTTAAAGTGTGTATGAAGATGATAAGATGGGGAAGAGAGTGATCATTTCCCAACCCGGTTCTTCATACATACGAATAATTGACTGGAGGATTTGTGCATCCTTTCTCCAGAGGAAGAGTGTAGGAAGAAATTTGTGTTATTTTCCAATCTCTAACTGCATTCTCAAGATCTAGCTTCTGCAGATGGACTTAGATCAGAGATTTTTTGTTTCTGGATCTAGATAATTTGATCAAAATGTTGATACATATAGGAGTGGTATAGGAAAGGAAATCTTTCCCCCACTCCACGGGTGTCACTGCAATGTGATGGCTTCCAAGTTAGTTTATCTAGAAGTGAATGTAAAATGTATGATGGCTTCCAAGTTAGGTCATTTAGAAGAAAATGCCAAATAGATAAGATAGTTTCCCAAGTTGGGTCATCTAGGAAAGTAATGAATGTAATCTCCCAAGTTAGGCCATCTGAGATGCCGCACCTCAATCCTGAGTTAGGTCATATGGGAGGCCAATTGTTTTTAATTTTAACCGTTTTAATGATATGATTTTGATTGTTAGAAATTTAAACGTGTCGAATGATTTGATTTATTACTCGTAGAGAGATTTTACGCTAGTTTCCCCCAGGTTAGGTCATTAGGGGAAATCGATAGAAATTAGTGAATGATTACATATAAATATTTTTAATTTCTATTTTCCCCAGGCTAGGTCATTAGGGGGAAGTAATGAGACGCTCTATAGAAAAATTGTATATTTTTTGCCACTATATTAGGTCATTAGGGGGAATTAATGGTGAGATATCGTGTAGTCAATTAGTAAATGTTTGAAAATGATGGATTGGTAATGTAAGGGAAATTATAGGATGAACCCAATGATATGCCCCTAATTTTGGTGAAAGGGAAAGTGATGACAAGAATGAACGCTAAGCCGAAAGTAAACACGAAATAAATAGAAAGTGATAGAAATCACAAAAATGCATATGAATTGGATGGAAGACAAAGTAAATTAAAGGAGAGATAATGCATGTGTAATTTATATGCAACAGTAGAAGGAACAATTATAAAAAAAAAATTCCACAAACGGGGTGTAAATCAGAGTATAAATGCTCAAGATATGAAAAAATGGTGTGGTGTGTATTAGTTGTGTGAATAAGAGGAAAATATGGATTATTGTAAAAAAAAGTAACTATAAGTAGCGAAGGGAGAAGAATTTAGTTACTTCATTTGTTGTTTATGTAAGTTTGAGATTGAGCATAAAGTGAGTGAAAATTATGCAAGTGAGAGCAGTGCGTCTTAGTCGATTTGAGAGAGTAGCAACAACAGTAGCATCACACATGACCACAGAGTTGGTAAGTGCATTGTTTTTCAAAAAATGTATGGTGTAGCAGTTGTTGTTAGTGAATTTTTGAAAATTTGAGAATTTTAATTTTCTCAGCATTTTGGACCTAGAAAATAGTGGTGAGGGCACTAGTGACCACTAGGACAGAAACACCCAGAACTAGGCGCTAGTGTCTTGCTCTTGGGTGCCCCAGTCCTGCATCTGGGCGCCATGGTCTAGAAAGAGTGTATGTTGTGTATAATGATGATAAAACAAATTATTAATATAAATGAATGTGATAAGTGAGTGTATTTGTACTTGTAAGATGTTCTAATATTGTGTTTGTTGTCTTTTTGTGTTATGCAGAGGGAATTTCACGGTGGTTGTCATATTAGCACTTCGCTTGGGTTAGGTTTGTCAGATGAGGATTGGGATGTTATGGACTATGTTAGCCTACGAAACATGGCACAGATGGGGGATGTGCCCCATAATATTCCTATGTTGAATGCACTTTACGAGATATGGTGTGCAGATACGTGTATATTTTGGTTGATTATGGGGAGATGATTGTGACATTTGAGGATGTGTATCATATAATGCGGTTTCTGGTTGTCGGAGAGAGAGAAAAGGTTATGCCATTGGAGGATATGGAGAGGTAGATGGAAGATATGAGATGGTATTTTTTTAGGGACTTGAGTACCTTCTAAGCCCCATTTTAATTTGGATGTTATTTTGAGGTCTAGTCTTCTACGCTTGCGGAAGTTCATAGTAGTTTTGATTTCTTCATCTATATAAGTGGAGGGATGTGGTGTAGGAATCTTGTATAAGATGCATGATATATGTTAATATATAGAGGAGGATGGCACTAGATATGCATGTGCATGGTGTCTGTTGGTCCACTTATACATATATCTATATCGATTTAGTCATGATGAGCATGGAGGTGGGATATGATCTACTACACTATTGCATTTATGGGCATATGAGAACATAGCAGTGTTGAGACCATTTAGAGGTCTAAGAGGAGAGTGAGCTATGCCCAAGATAAATGCAAGGAGTTGGATTAACATTCGATGGCATAGGATGGATACAAATACCTACAGGGAAATGATAGATAGGATGGGGCACGAGGAAGTTATATGGAGGCCATATCGCGACTATGGAGGATAGCTCGAGGATGTTTTCGATTTGCGGTGTATTCATAGGACTATGTGTTTAGAGGATCAATTATTAGGTGTGGCTGAGATTTTTCAGGTGGAGAGAGTATCAAAAAAAATTTGTATGGCTCAGGATGTGCCCCCAGAGCCATATATATGGTCGAGAGTTATCAGAGCACCTAGGAGGGTCAGATCTAGACCAGGGCCCACAACTAAACAATTAGTGCCACATAGGCTAGATGAGGTAGACGTGGTGATAGATGTAATAGACTCAAACAATGCAGGTTGCATAAAGGAATACTACACATGGTGAGAAGCACATCGATGTGTATTGTTGTTCCCATTGTTTTCAGATGTAACGAGGTTAACACAGGCTGGATTAGGAGAGGGGGAAGCACATGCCCCAAATAATGTAGCAACAGTATAGCGGAGCGTAAGTATATAGCTATGTTGTGTATGTTATTGTTGGTTTATGTTTTAGTTATGGTTATCTAATGTATTGAGTTAGTTGTTTTGTAGGCAATGAACATTGGTCCCTAATAGTACACACATCCATCTACACATTAACACAAAATGTGCCTACCAATGTAATTGATGGAGGGATACTTGAGTGTGTGGATAATATCATAGTAAAGCATGCCCATTTATTTGAGCCAGTGGTTGTGGCAGCAACGACATGTACCATATTGTTAGCTGAGAAGGACATGACACGTGAGGAGACTCAATTAGTCAGAGAGGATTTGGGTGGTGGTCCCTTAACGTAGGATGTATTTTCTCGATACATGGATTTGCAACGTTAGTTTGTAGATCAGTCTAGGGATAAAACCTTATTGCATAGGTGAGTGGAGAGGTATTAAGGCCGTGAAAAATGACATTGAATTAGTAGTAAGGCATCTAGTTTTAAGGCTCTTGTAGTACCCAAGAGCAATAGTGATGATGAGGTTTGAGTGGTATCATTGTATATGATGTAGGGGAGTTACCCCCCACTGATGATTTTAGTTGCTATATATATGGACACATGTGATTTATATATGATGAGTTTATTTTGCGGTGTATAAATGTTGTATGATTTAGTGATTATCGTTGGAATGCATGTGATGATTTTTTATATTATTAGTGTTTTTTGATGTATTATGTGTACAATGATGAAAACTGGAATGTGCAATATATAACACATGTATTATGAGTGATGAGCTAAGTGAAATGTTTATTAAATGAAAATTGTAATGTGTAGTTATTATGATGATGATAGGAGAATGAATGTAAGAAGAGATTATGTATGATTATCAAACTAACATGTTGTGTGTCATGATAATGTAATGTAAATGTGATATGTTAGTGTGATGAATGGGAGGGGTAAAATTAGTGATGCCCCCCAGTGTATGGGTGAATAGGTACATTTAATTAAGACCCCTCAACAGTCAAGAATGAACTGTAGAAAGTAAGAGTGTGCCATCAGGAAATGATTGGAGGTGTTAGATGAATGATGGAGTGTATGATGAAAGGTTATTAAATAAAAACCCTCAACATTCATGTAAGAAACATAAGAACACAATTGGTAATAGTAATCAATTACAAAATACCAAGGTGGCGTGAAGCGGTGGAAGCATATGGGATGGAAGTAGTATGAGTGTATGAACATAATTGAATGTCATATGGAGATTTTGCGGTATGTGTGAAGGCAGAAGGATGTGGAAGCCAATTTGAAGGACCAACATGATGCAGTGGGTAGCGTGAATGTGATGGATGATATGGATGAAGTGAATGTTATGGATATGATGATGTAACAATGTATGTATGTAGTGGAGAGTGCACATGAGTAATGAATTGTGGTGGTGGACATACCATTTCCTAAGTACCAGATGGAGGAGACAACTCAAGTGTAGTAAATAATATCTAACAAGGTAGAGGAGAGATGGATCACTTATATGATCAAGAGCCATACAGGTGATGATTCCACTTATGTGGCCATAAATGTTTTAAAATCTAACTAGTAAATAAATAATTAAAAATACTATAAAAATTTATCTAAATCAGGTAAATTCTATGATGCCCCTGCACCCTTGGTATTTATAGCCTCTTGAAAATGCATCTGTTGGTCATTCTATAGTATGTGCTGTGGATGATGCTTTTTCGTTGGTCAGACATAGTGAGGTGAAAGTAGAAAAACTACAGGAAAAGTGGGACACAGTTATATGCTTTGACCCACTTATATGATCAAGAGCCAAAGGAGATGATTCCCTTATCCTCTAATTGCAACAATCTATCATGAAGGGAAAGGATAAGTGGCTTGTTATCTATGGCCATTTATGTGATGAAGAATTATGCTATAAGGGTGGTGGAGTAGGTTAATTCTATAGTATGTGCTGTGGATGATGCTTTTTCGGATGGTAAGAAAATGAGGTGTTTTTCAATTAAGGAAAACAAAACATCATGAGTGTCTACAATGATGGGAGAACTAGCAATGAATCATGCAACATTTGCATGGAGTGAAAGGATAAGTGGCCTGTCACGGAGGAGGAGAAGTATGCTAGTGTGTGGTGGAGTAGGTTATAGAATTTCTTGCCTTGCTTAGGAGGTAAAGGTGGAGAAAAATTAGGAAGCTCAACTTGTGTTACTGAAGGAGAACTAGCTGATCCAACATTTGCAACAACGTGTGGAGGATCTATAGTGCGTGTTGAAATAATTTCTTGTTCTAGGTCAATAAATTTGTAGCATTGACTAATGAATGAATCACATGTATCATACTATAATTTTTTCTTGAGTGCAGGAATCAGACCATGATATAAAATGAACCGTAAAATATAATCCTTGATAGGTTCAGATGAGCCCTGATGTAGAGTAGGTAAGTGGTCATAAGTAACTTTAGGGCCATTTTTTATTATAAACCGATGGAGAAAAACATCCTCCACATCATAGAAAGTACTAATGGATCTAAAGGGGAGATGAGTGTACGATTGTAATGAGTCATCATTAATACTATAGAAAAAGGCCTTAAGCAATAATCTATCATTAGAATAAGAGGTCATATCCATGCGGCAATGTAGAAGATGAGCAAGAGGGTTACCAGTACCATCGAAACATGTGAAAGTAGGCATGATAAAGTCCTTAAGAAATGTAGAATTCTAAATCTTATTAGGGATAGCGTTACCATGTAATGAATTGTTGTTAATAGAAGCATAGTAAGCCCTACTTTCTAAAGTGAGGGGATGAACTTGAGATTGTAATTGACCTATGATGACATGCATGAGAGAGATGATATCCTATGAACAAACACTCGAAGATGGAAATAATGTTTTTAGGAGGTTGTAATTTTCCATTATGAGTTGATCATAGGAATATCAAGAGGTGATAAGGGATATTTTGATGCTAATTAAGAAGGTGCCGAGAAGCTATAGCAGATGATATAGATGGAATATCCATAGTAGTGGTAGGACTAACATTAGAAAAATCCCCAATAGATGGAGTAATCAATGGAGATACATCGTATAGGAGGAAGATGAACTAATGGGTGTGGATGTTATAATAAGAGGAGATGAAATGGTAGGAGGAGAAGAAGTAATGGATGGAGGTGACTCATGCATTGTGTTAGATGCAGTCTCATGAGAAGGTAATAATGGAGATAGGAGAGTCACACTTAGATAGTATGGAAAGAATTAAGAACCATGGCTATTAACCACTCTTGATCAGTATCATATAGAGACTCATAAATTGAGAATTTTGCTAAGGATGGTATCAATAGGATCATAAACATAATATAAAGGAGTATGCAATATAGGATGAGATACGTATCATGAGAAGTAATATCGAAGTAGAAAAATCATGAGAATGGAACTATAGCGGGGGCCTGACTAGAAGAAAAATCAGTATTCACATGTGAGTGAGTGTATTAATACCAAGAAATTAATCAATAAGAGAATCATCGAAAATTTCCTTTAAAAGGTCAGAAAGAGGATCACAAGGCTCCTTACATGGTGTACAACGAGTGAAGGATATTGGATCCTCAACAATTTCCAATGTTAATGGTATAATTTTCAAAACATGAGTATGTACATATTATTGATCATCTAGAAGCTTTTGTCTGATATGATCTGGCATAAGAGTAGGATTACTATAGAGAGCTGTGAGCTCAATAATGGACAACCTCATCATAAATACAGTGTAATACTAAAATTGAGACATGATAGGAAAAGAAAATGAACTATCATTAACCATTAGGGTTTAAAGAGGATCATAGGGAAAGATGTTCTAAAGTATGGGTTCACCAAAATGATTAACTAAAAAATATGAAGATACTCTATATTCTGAATTTAGTCCTAAATTAGTGACAGAGTAATGAAATAATTGATATGAAATGAAATGTACATATGCTAAATGATTTTATTTGATATTTAAATGAAATGAGATAAATGAAATAAGAGGGGTAGGGTACTAACCTGAAAATGACTTACCTCAACATGTGATTCTGGACTTGAACAAGATAATGTGTTAATGAAGCAGAGTATGATGGTACAACCTAAAATAATTGCAACAGATGAAGATTCGACCTAGACTGGGGCATGTGGAAGAAGGATTAGGGCACCTATGGGCACCCTAATTTGTTGTATGGGTGCTCTAGTCTACAGAAAATATTAGGATTTGACATCTTGGAAGTGTTATTAGTATCCTTAACAATGTCATCAATCCTTTTCACGTGATTATCGCAGTAACTTCGTTTATTTCATCTGCAAACCCGATATGAAGATCTACCTGCAAAACCCCATATAAAGCATCAAATTCCATAAAAACAAAAGATGTATATGAAGGGGTCAGGCTGACCTTAGCTAACACAATGGTAGACATACAACTAAGCATTGCACTACATTCCAGACCCAATGTAGTTATGTGTGCTTGTGTGTGTAATTGTGTACCTAGGGTGCCCTAGTGCCAATGATATAAAGATAGGGGGCAATAAATATATGCAAAATGCAAAATGGTGGATGGAATAGAATGAATACAACCCTTACTATGCAATGTGTGTGATGCAATGATGTCCAAATGTAGTCCTTTTCCCCAGTAGATAGCTAACTCTTGATGAGTAGATAGTCATACTCATAAAATAATAGGTATGTTATGTTTATATAGGGATATCATGTTAAAATTTTGACACTAATGATCCGACATGCTGACTAGTGCCTATGGGGATGAGAGTGTAGTCTTATTTTTACCCACAATAGCCCAAGATGCACTCACACATCACTCAGCCAGAAATGAGTGCTCACTCGCAGCACGCAAGGGTACGAGGTTCCTCTTTTATATCAGCTTGTTCAAGGAGTTAGCATGATCATACAAGTATTCCAGATCCATAACAGATGGCCAAGAATATTGCATAACATAAACTAGATCTAGATCTTAACCATATGCAAGATTTACTTATACTAGAATCAAGATTAACTTTACCATACATGAACCAGTAACAGATGTATCAAAAATCAATATCCAACCACAAATATCCATTATATTAATTGTTGTAAAACACAAAAGCTTCATACATACATAATACTGTCATCATAAGTCATGCGCGCCCATAAATCAACAACATAACTCTAACAAAACATGGATTTATAAGGTACCTAAACCATGTAAATGAATACATATTTATAAGTAGTGGGGACTTGACCTTAATTGCCTAAGCCCATTCAAAATATACTGCATACTAAGAATAGCCATGCACCCTTACATGATAAATACAAAAATATGTAAGCTTGCTAACAATAGATTACCTAATAATACAACTGTAGTCTAATCCTATTATTATCTCCAAAACTATGCATGTTGATTGGTCTTCCACTTGCCCAAAAATAGTTTTACGTGCTCTGAAAGTCTTCATACAAAACGTGCTCTACACTCCATGTTTATAATTAGCCCTATACTACAAATGACTAAGTCATGATTTTATGCTTTCTTGGGCACACTCTATTTCACTATAATTCCACGTGTACCTACGCTCCCTATGTGTGTGCTTCCAATACTTCTGCACCTTTTATACTTAGGCTATGTTTTATCATCCCAATATTACCCCACACTAATTTCATTTCCGTCCCTGGAAATGGGTAATCCTGATCCATCTCTCCATGAAAAAATGAATAAAGAATGAAAGAATATCTTCACAAAAGAATGAAAGAATACTTGACGCTCTATTCTTCCACATGGAGAATTAAATCTGTATACTCATTCTTAATCTCTACTTCCAAGTCATTCCAATCAATTAACACCTTATTTATTCGATCTGGAATGTCTACAAGTACTCCCTCCATTTCATCAAGTGTCATGTTCTCACCTTTATTTTGTAGTGGGTGGGTTACCTCGCGCTCTCTTTTCTCTCCTACAACTGGCTATTTTCTTCCCTTGTGCTCCAAACCACCACTTTCTTCTTTAAGATCCTCCTCTTCTCCTTCTTATTCTCCAAGGGGAAAAGTGTCTTCTTTATCTTGTAATGTCTGCACATGAAGTATGTTTCATTCTTGGGTGGTCTTGGGAGCTTGACCTCATTTCTCAACCATAGTTCCTTATTTTCCCAATCATTGGTGTGGAGGTGCAGCATATATACAATGGCTTCCCCAGACTTTGATAATATCTTTAACTCATAGCTTTCAATGTTAATATCATCAAAAATCAGTTTCTCAATATATGCAGGCTTACTTGGATAAAAATAAGTCTTCCTGAGTGTATGGTAGTCACAATTTACCGTATTTGCATTGAAAAGTATTTGGAGCACGTCCAAAAACCTATATATAGATTCTTGAAAGTAACATGCGGTGAAAACATAGGGAAGTTTACACCAAGGGCTCCTATTCCCATCATTCACCCCGAAGTGCCCTATACAAAAGTGCTACTACACCGCAAATTGTACCTGTTTGTCTAATACTGAAGGAAGACCCTTAGGTATTATCCATTTTATCATCAAACATAGTGTGAATGGTTGCTCATACCATCAATTTTTCTGCACGTCTAACTTAAAGGGTCCACTCATGGATTGCATCACATGTACACTCAACATGAAGGGGGCTTGCAAGATATTTCTTGGTCCTGAATGGGTATTTCCTTATTTTATCCTACATGCCACATCGGGCATTCCTTAATTTCTCGAAGTACAAGATCCATATGAAGTTCGCATTAATGAACATATTTTCTCACCTTGGTGTGCCTCCTCAATAATAGTTTCAACAATGAAACTAGCCAAATTATATAGTACCCCTTCTATCATCTTCTTTGCTATGTGCAACCACATCGTATTTACCTGCGACCATCGCTTCTCGTTATTCAGATTTGTGAGGAGGTGTGTTGTTGCTTGAACAATTGGATACTTATGTAACTTATCAAATGTCCATTCCATGCCCTCCCTTTGTGTAACCCAACGCTTTCCTTGTTGCTATTATACCCTCTTTATTTGTGAGGTCACTGCTAATTTCCATGCCTGAACTCCTCAATCTTATAAGTCTCCCTTTTAGGGGCATGATAATCCTCATCCGTCGCCTAGAAAAGTAGAAAAAGTTCTCATGGAATCTGCTCATCAACTACTGATATAAATTTTCCAGTTTTCCAAAATAGGGGAGTTCATACAATTACAAAAATCCCACCTTTGTCAACAACTTCTCGCCCGCATCGTCATACACTGCCATATCGTTTGTTATTCATAGGGTTGTCTTTACCACTAGGAACTTATGCAATTCATCTTTATTATCTTCGGCTCTATGGTTATAATCATTTACTTTGCAACAAAAAATGTGAGAATCCCAATCATTACCCATAAACGCCCCTTTTGGATATTGCATCTCTGAAAAACAACTTTTAGGGGCGTCTTCTACTTCAACCTCGACTTCCTTCTGCTTCTTTCCCCTTGTGGCTGCTCTAAGTGCTTGCTTAGGTGTCACAGGAACAACAAAGGTGTGTTCTTATAGCCAATTCGAGCTCTGCAACTCAAACCCATGTGCCCTAGTACGATTCCATGTGCCCTAGCTCAAACTCAAACCCTAACAACTGATTTCTCCTCCCCACATGCCTTTGCTTTTCTCAAACACTTCTCTCCAATGGAGCACCAAACAAACCTGTGCGTAACCTTGAAAAATCTATCTGGTTCAACTTGACATCACTGATCTTTGCACGTCACAACTCGCTCTTCAATTCACTCAAATTATCTATATCGCAAAGGTAAAAATGAATTCACAACACCGCCTTATATAGGAGGTCAATTTTTTTTCTGCATTTATTACTCTCCAACTACCACCATACTCAACATTAACTTGGTGTTTCTTCAATTTTTTGCGCTGATTCTTCTGTGCCACAATCATAACCTTTTGGCATGCCTACTACTCCTTGGCCACATAAATCCTTTCGTGTGCCTCCATGCGCCGAAGTACCTATCCACTGCACCTTTCACTAATTATTTTCCACTACCGCAACGTACCTCACATTACACTGTGTGTCCATTCATCCATACACAGTCTTCAATCGTGAGCAATATTACTCTATCCGCACCTTCACTTGAAGCACTTGCACAATACCTCTCTATGTATACCTGTCTTCAAAGAACATTCAAACCTGGTCCATGTACTTTTTATATACTCCACCCCACACTAAGAGTATGCGCGGTCCTCTGTGCATGAATTCACTTAGATAGTAATAAGCTTTTCACGCACAAGCACACTTTGTACACAAAACACTAAAATAAATTGAAAAAATATAACAACAATGAATGAAATACATATAAAGGAAATGAATTAAAGGAAACCTAATCTAACTTACAAAACTACCTTATTACAAACACCAAGAAGACTTATTTATAGTAGGGCTTCAACTTACTCTTGTTGAAGTAACTGAGCAACCGTGTGCCATTCAATGCCTCTAACTTGAAAGCACCTAAGTCAAGTATATAAGTCACAATATATAGTCCCAACCAATGCAATTTAAGCTTTCCAGGGTGGCCCAAAAAATTTGAATCATAAAAAAGAACCATCTGTCCAACCTCCAGATTCTTATCCTTGATATGTCTGTCATGTCATGCCATGCCTTTTGCCTAGCCTTTTCCGTCTTCTGACTCCATCTGGTAATGGTGCACCTTTCATCCAATTGCATCCTTTTTTCAATAAGTTCTTCAAGATCTTGCTCATCAACCAAACCTCATGCGTGTGTAATATGTAGAGATCCTAACATAAACTCCTTTGGTAAGACAAACTCTACACCAAACACCAATTGAAAGGGTGTGGCCTTGTTCAATTTTTTATAAGTTGTCATGTATGCCCAAAGTACAACAGAGACTTTATCATCCCAATCTTTCCTTCAACCATCACAAATTTTAATCAATGCGTGGCTCAATATCTTGTTGGGAGCCTCAATAGTTCCATTAGCCTGAGGGTGATAAGGTATTGTTTTATGGTGTGCCACCATTAATTCCATCAGTAGTATCCTGATAGTATCGTTAATAAAATGAGTACCCCTATCACTTATCAAAATCAATAGGAATTCATACCTAATGATAATATTCTCCCAAAAAAAACTTGCTGTTGTAGTTGCCATTTAATCATTTGTAGGAACTGCTTCAATCGACCTTGTAAGATAATTTGTACAAGTTATAATGTAGTGCAATCCAGTCCTACGTGTGGGTGGGGAAATAAGACTCACAAAGTGAATTGCCCACCTTTCTGCACTAACAATCGACCTTAAAGGAATTTCATCTCTATGCTCAGGCTTTCCAAGACATTGACAATGGTCACAAACCTTACAATATTATTTACAATACGTATACAACACTTCTCACCATAGACTAGTGAGTAAAATCTTATGCGCGATGGAATCTCCTGCATAATGTCCACTGGTAATTCCCCCATGAGATTCCTCCATAATGGATTCACGGTCATGTGCAAGTACATACTGGCACAAAACTTCATCCTAACCTAGTTTGTATAAGTCTCCACTGATTAACATGTAAGGTGCGGCACATATGACAAGTTGTTTCTTTGTTATGCTCTTTATTCCTTCAAGCACCACACCTGTTTGCAAAAAGACAAGACTATCTTCTAAGTCAGAGGGTGCGCAGTTCAATCTGAATAGTTGTGCATCTGGCATTATGTCCTCAATGCTCTGCACGTCCTCTCTTGAATTAATCTGTGATAAATGGTCTGGTCAAGAATTACTCTTGCATGGCTTAACCACCAATGTGAAGTCAAATTCCTAGAATAAAAGGATCCAATGACATATGCACCCCGGAAAAACAAGCTTGTTCACCAAGTACTTTAATTCCATGTGATATGTATAGAAAATAAAAGGTTTTCCAGCAAGTATTATCAAAACTTATGCAACACGTAGATCATAGAAAAGGCCTCGCGCTAGGTAGTTGTGTAATTTTGTTTTGCTGGGGTTAACTTCCTACTTACAAAGCAAATAGGATGATCAAAAATCCCTTCTCAAGGCTGGGCTCATACCACACTAATGCCCATACAAGAGGCATTCACATGTACACAAAAATATTTGGTCCATGAAGGCAAGCACAAAATAGGCGTTGTAGTAAGCCTTTCCTTCAGTGTCTCAAACACGTGCTGTTGCGCTTCACGCCAATGAAACTTGCCTTTATTCTTCAATAATTCTTCCAAGGGCACAACGATCTTGGCATAACCTTTGATAAACTTCTTGTAATATCCTGTGTGCCCCAAGAATCCACGCACCTCACTCTGGTTAGTAGGTTCCTCTAAGCCCAAAATAACAACAACCTTAGCAGGATCCACTAACAAGCCTTCCTTACAGATGATATGTCCCAAAAAAGTCTCAAAAGGTGTAGCAAAAACACACTTCTTGATGTTTAAACATATGCTCAACTTCTGGCATCTCTCAAACATAGGCATTAAGGTATCACAATCATCTTTCACTAGCCCATATACTGTCCAATCATCCAGGTAAACCTACATAAATTTATGAATGAATTCATAGAATGCTTGCACAAAAATGTGTGAAAATAATGCTGGCACATTCTTTTATCCAAAGGGCATAACTATGTATGCAAAACTTCCCCACTCAGTGGTGAAAGTTGTCTTCTCTTGATCCTCTTTAGCCATCATAACCTGATGATATCTAGAAAATCAATCAATGAAGGAGTAGATCTCACTCCCTACAATGCATTCCAAGATTTCTTCAGTAAAAGGTGTTGGAAAAGGATCTATTACACATGCAAAATTTAACTCCCTATAATCCACACAAATCCTTATTCTTCCATCCATCTTTATGATGATCACCTCAGGGCTAACCCATTTTGACTCCTCGATGGGCTTAATGATTCCAGAATTAAACATCTTGTCAATTTCTTCCTTCATCTTAACGTGCAAGTTAAGATTCATCTTGTAAGGCCTCTTCCTAACCAAGCACACACCTTCCTTTAGCTTGATTATAATCTCACCCAAAGATTCATGTACCCCTTTTAATTGATGATAGCCTTTAGGGAACAAGTCCTGGAAGTCTAGCAGTAGCTCAATTATTTTAGCAACCTCAGAGTTAGACCAATAATCTCCAATGATGGCCCCCTTAGGTTCAACATCTGTCCCAATGTTGACCTTTTTAGTTTTCATAGGCTCATGGTAGGCACACACCTTCTCATCTGCACTATCTAAGACCTCGTGCGCACCCTATGTATGCTCAACATATAGATTCTCCATTTCTTCATCATCAATTACATAGACCATCTTTCCCTTTTAATTTTCTAGGCAGGCATGACCAATTTGTTCTTCATTGGTATTTTCTTCTTCAAAGAACGCCTCCAGTTTTGACTCACCTAATAACTCTTAAATGAGTTCCTCAGCCTTTGCACTATCACCCATAGTCAAACATTTCATAACCTACAATGCCCCACTCACTAGAGGTTTAGTGGAAAAATAGTCAAAGGTATGAATCATACATGTAGTCAGTTCTTGCCAATTTCTTGTCTCTCTATTCAACTCTTCATAGACATACCATGTGTGCGCACAACCTCACAAAGTGAAATAGAGCTTGTGCACCCATAGTGAAGGTGGTAACGCTTAATGTCCCTCTATCTAGAGTCTCTCACATTGCTGAACATGGTGCTGAACAAGATCTTTGCCATGAAATTCATAAATTTGAGTAAGGGTATTTCTCTAGAGAAATCTAGCAGACAAAGCGATTCTCACTTCTCACCACCCCAAAAGATTATCCTTGTGGACCATCCACCAGTGTACTATTGTCCCACGTAGAGTATAAACTAGCACATTACTTCTTTCCACTTGATTTTTGTACTGAACTTCCATAGAGCGTAAGAATACTTCAAGATTTCCTTCATAAGTGTACCTTTGTACCTATTTATGACCTAAATGCCTAACACAACACGACCTACTTACATGTGTAACTACACTACTTATCTCGCACCCAACCATTTCATAAGTGATATGTGCCTATTTATCACATGGAACACTCGTAGTATCACTCGTGGACTGTGCATCATCCCACTAGAGAACTCCTTCATTTGATGGCTCAAGTACTTTCGGATCTTTGATGGTACACATAAATTTTATTTGAATCTTCCTCACTTAAAGGCTCTACATAAGGTGTAACTTTTTTGTCTGTCAAAGGGATAATGAAGCACTCTTCCTTATTCTCAAAACTTATATATCCTTTATTGAAACATAGATCAATATTATTTGCATAACACCAAGGGTGTGCAAGTAGTGTTGGAAAAATTTCGGCCTCTGTAAGTGCCAAGACTTCAAAGTCTTTAGTAAACTTGGATGCTTGTATAGTAATATTAACATCCTTCAAAACTAGAATTGGTGTGGCTTTAGTCCTCTTTTGCATAAACACCATATTTAAAGATGGATGCAATGGTGGTTTCCCCATTTGATTCCACACATCCAATGTAAGTACATTCACTTCTGCACATGTATCAATAAAAATGTTACTCAAAAGCTAGCCATCAACAACATCATTTAGAGTGATCTCCTTGTCATAATCCAAATAGACTATGAGAAGGCTGGTTAGCATGTAATTTGACACTCAATTCTAGTACACGAAATTTTCCCCATTAACCATTCCCCTAATAAAGGAATGATGTTTTCTTGTCACAACATCTTGCAAACCTCCTTCAAGTCGTCAAAATCCTTCTAAGGGATCTCGATCATTTTCTTCTGTTCTAACTTCCACGTCTGTTCTTTCAAACATTGTAACTTACCCTACAAATTCCTAATCATGTCCATGGTTTCTTGATAAAATTCCTTCTGATGCCTAGGGTCTGGATACTTTTCATGCAATACCTCCTCCTTTTTAATGATAGGCTTCTGCTTTGGAACTTCCCTTGCGCGTGTAGCCTTAGTGCGTGTAGTAACCAAAACTGGTACCAACTCAGGATCATGTGCTAACTTGGACATCCACTGATCTTCCATAACATGCTGCATTCTAGCCATTCACACTCCCTGATTTTTCTTGTGCTTCTTACTTTGGTGCTCATATGATTCTGGGTGTTCTTTATAGTTATGTTTCTTTCCATAAAAAGAACAAATAATGTTCTGAGGGTATTTGCACTTGTAATGATCAGGGGACCTGCATGTATAACATGTTCCTCATGGAAATTCACTTCTTCTACCACCATAACATTGGCCTCTAAATCCTCCAGTGTGACCTCGACCTCTACCTCGACATCCATTAGAGTGCCCTTTATTGTAATTATTCTCATGATGCTCACCTTGTTCCTTAGAATTATTTGCGACATTGGTCTGACATACACCAATATCAATGACATCATGAATCTGATCAATTAACCTACAATTCTTAGTATCATGAGTAGTAGACCTACAAATCTTGCAGTAATAAGATACATTCTTTCTTATCGCGTGTTGCAATAATGGGTGCCTACTTGAATCATGATCCAAGTGACTGATCTCACAGTCCAACAATATGGCGCACACCAATTTACGAGGATAACTATCCTTAGTATGTCCTTCTACTTCACAATCTGTACATCAAATTCCAGTATGCATCTCATGCGTTGAGTTAGCTGAAAATTTATCTAACTGTTTTGGCATAGCTATAATCTAAGCCTCAAAAAATGGGTTGACTCCTGTGTCTACACTCCCAACTGCCTTAGCACTCTGAACTACATCAAGTGCCTCGTGCCGGTCTTTATAAGTCTTGTGTGAGAATGCCCTTCCAAACAACATGATCAGCCCTCCAGCAAACCATTGAGCATGTTGACTTGGGTGAATGTCATAAGATAACTTTGACAAAATGGTTTTGAAATGTACATCATACTCCCGAACACTCTCAATCGTACACTGCTTGATGTATTTCAATGCACTAATGCTCTTCTACTCAAACTTAGGTATGTGAAACTCTGTTAATAAAGCATCACACAATGTGGTATAATCTACACAATTCTAGTTCGGATCATATTTCCTATACCAGCTATGTGTGCGCCCTTGCAAAGTAGTTGCAAACTAACTCACCTTGTGCTCTGGAGCTGTAATCCCCTTTGTGCCCCATAATATCTCACACATATGCATGTGCTTTGCTGCATCTTCTATTCCTCTCTATTTTGGGAAAAGAAGGAACATTTCCATATAAATTTTCTGGGGTTGGTGTAGATCCAGCCCACCAGATCCAGAAATTGTATTACCTTCAGTGTTTCCTCCGCCCCCAGAACCACTAGATCCCCAGCCACATGATCCTCCTGATACCCCTCCTAAAGTGGGCAATGGACCAGATGATGCACTACCTTGTGCTCCAACAGTTGTGCTAAACTAAACTCCCACAGTCTGCAAAGTTGTGCTACTCCTAAATGTTATGCAGACATTCTTTGTGCCCACGCTCTGTGCTAATGAGGCACCATAAAATATGCCTCCAATTGGACCTCCAAATAACATAGACAATGATTACATCACCATAGATGAATAAGCTACCTGATTAAATCCTGAACTTTATTACAAATTAACTCTTGTTGTCACTACTCTACTGTCTGCACTAGCTTGTTTACTGATGCCTGTCGTAGAAAGTGGAAAACCAAGCGTAAGGGCTAGGCTGCTAGGTAGGATCAGATGCATGCCCGTGGTCCTCAATATTAATCAGACATGCCTTCATCTGAAACAAAATAAGGTTTTCTGCCATGCTTTCTCAAATGGGGGAGTTCCATATGCTCTGGCTTCATATCTTCTACGTGAGCTCCAAATCCTTCACGATCCATCTCCCTCCACAACACCATTTTTTTCATGAATTGTCGTTGTTTCTCTGAATCCCTCTCACACACTTCATTAAAATTAAGCTTCCTTTCTTCTCTCTGTCTATTTGCCGCTAGATCTGCCATCCTTCACCACACCCGCTCCTGCCCATACGTGTGGTGGGGTTTAGCTAGCCATAGGACACTGTTCAAAATCCAGGGTCACGATCAAGATCTTAAACGCTAAAGGTATATCATACAAATACGATCCTATGGGTCCACGTAAAAACTAGAATTTAGTAACCTCTGAACATGAATAAGTAAAAACCACATACTGCAGAATGTAGCTATTCAGAACACAACTCCACCAATGATCTACAATGTGCATCCAAGTCAGATCTACATCATGCAAGGTCTGCAATTCTTTCGAAATTTGAACAAGTGTTCGAAACCTCCAATTTCTCTTTGATGAATAAGAAACCAACCACTCATACAGATCTATAGGGAAAATGGTGAAGAACATCTCATATAACTTGTTATACAGATTCTGTTCAACCCACATGTATGCATTAAATTCAGGTCCAGTGCTAAATCTGTGAGCATAGTCTTTCTCTAAATTTTTTAACCACTCTTCAATACTGGCCAAGGTCAACCGGTATGTCTTCATGATGCAACATCCTGGAAAACAACTGAAAAAGAGGTCTTGACAATGGAACCAAAATATAGTATTATTTTTACCCACAACATCCCAAGGCACGCTGATACATCACTCAGCCATAACTGAGTGCTCACCCAAAGTGCGCAAGGGTATTAATCTTCTCTTTTATGTCAACTTGTTCAAGGTGATAATATGATCATACAAGTATTCCAGATCCATAACAAATAACCAAGTACATTTCATAACATAAACTACATCTAGATATTAACCATATGCAAGATTTACTTATACCAGAATCAAGATTAACTTTACCATGTACATGAACCGGTAACAGATGTATCAACAGTCAATATCTAGCCACAAATATCCATTATATTAATTGTTGTAAAACACAGAAGCTTCATACATACATAAGATTGTCATCATAAGTCATGCGTGCCCATAAACCAAAAAAATAACACTAAAAAACATGGATCTATCGGGTCCCTAAACCATGCAAATGAATACATATTTATAGGTAGTGGGGATTTTCCCTTCACCTCCTAAGCCCCTTCAAAATAGATTGCATGTTAAGAATAGTTGTGCGCCCTTACATGATAAATACAAAAGCATGTAAGCTTGCTAAAATAGATTACCTAATAATACAACTATAGTCTAATCATATTATTAGCTCCAAAACTATGCATGTCGATTGGTCTTCTAATTTCCCAAAAATAGTCTTACGTGCTTTGCAAGTCTTTATACAAATTGTGCTCTGCACTCTATGTCTATAATTAGCCCTAAACTGCAAAAGACTAAGTCCCAATTTTAAGCTTTCCTAGGAGTGCCCTGTTTCACTATAACTCTATGCATACCTATGTGCCCTATGTCCGCGTGCCCAATCCTTATGTGCTTTTCATACATATGCTATATTTCATTAGCCAAATAGAGAGGAAAAATGACAAAGATTGATCTCAAATAGATAAATTAGATCTAAGTGCTGCTAGGACTACTGCGCCTAAAGTAAGGACTGGGGCACCCAAGTACTACCCTATGCACCCTAGTTTGAGACTAGAGATGAAAAATGACCAAATAACGCCACCTGAGACTCTCTGAAAGATGACAAAAAATGCGCAAAAAAGTGATGACTGTGCAACACAAATGACGAAGACGACCAACTAACTGACGACAATACTAGGGGATAGGTCATTAGTGAATAATTTTCTTACACCATATCCATATATAAAATAACGTATTTGGTGGTATAAATGTAATAGTAAGTGCATGATTTTGTGACTACAGTAGAAAATGCGGTTAGGGTTTTACTTAGTAGACTTCACAATGACATACTTTACTTTGAAAGACCATACACAATAAACCCTAAGGTGATGGAAAGGGAAACTGGACTCAAGGAAACATGGCATTTAGTGGTAAAACGGGAAAAGAAGAAGATAACAACACAAGAAAAAGATTGACTATTGGGTACCATATAGAATAAGAAGGGTCTAAAAATTGGAGATGTAAAATATAGTGTTTTGAGGTATGTCAAAAAGTTCATTTTCTTGAAAATTTTCCATACAAATATAGAAGATGATGCTCATACATGCAACACAAAAATTTACCTAGATATGGTTTTGAGCCATTATGAATATTACTTGTGTGAATTCCTTAGTGCAAAATTTCATGAGAATACCAAGAAAATCAGAGAAGTTAAGCACACATTATGCTATGGGTCTTTGATGTTATGCTTAGCCATGTATTTTACTAAGACATTACTTGCCAAGGAGGAGAAGGTTAAATGGGATGATAACAAACCCATAATAAAATGAATCTATAACCACATGAATAATTTACTTGTAGTAGAGAAAATTACTTCACTAATAGGGTGGACTAAAAATATAAGAGAGTTGGTTGTGGATAATTGTAAGGTTTCAAAGAAAATAGTGGCCAAATATGAAAAATAAATTGTGTTTTTGGCGGATTTTTTTTTAATTGATAAAGTGGGTTGAAGGGACCCATACGATGTACATGAAGCTGAAGGATAAATCCCCAGATTTAAAATAAGCTTCATCATCCAACAGCTAATAGTTGGTTCCTCACTAATATAAACCAGCTCATAGACATACATATATAGAAAAACTATATATTATACATACTTAGAAATGGGATTTTTCAAACCCTAGAAGAATATGATTCAATACTTGCTATAGAAAATCTATTTCCCACCTTGGGATGGGAAATAGTCATCAATACTACCCATGCGCTCTTTTTTACCTTTCCTTTTCTTTACCTCTTTTCCACATTCCATTTTTCTGATGCAACCACTAGCATGAGATCACCTCTTTTTGTTGAAGCCTCCAAAAGGTTTGGTAAGGCTTCCTGATAGGAGTCCAACTTTTTAGGAGAATGTCCCCTTTTCGATCCACTTCCCATAATAACTCCCTGAGATTCCTTTTATATATTCATCTTCCTTGATTCCATATTTCCTTCTGCCTTGTCCTCGGTATTGGATGTACATGGATCTTCCTTGAAATTCATGGTAGGTACTAAATCTGGGTCCAGAGATCCCCATCCTCCAGTCAAGGTTGAACCACCCTTTTTCACTGATTTCTTATTCAGAGAACAAGATGCTTGCAGATGCCCTAAATTTCTGTAAATTCTACATTGGAATGTTGTATTTTCATAATCTAAAGGTTGGGAGTATTGAAAATTTCCAAATTTCAAATTAATTAGATCTAGTAGACCCTTACATAAATCGACTTCCACACAAATTTGAGTGAAGGAGCACAAGCCCAAATGAGTTCTGTCCATATATTCTTTTATAAACTTTCCCAAGACGTTTCCAATATCCTCAAGTGCATACCAAAGATGCACAGGGAGATTGGGAAGTCTAACCCAAACAGGGGTTTTAGAAATTGACAAACTATTCAAATCAAAATATGGGAACCAAGGAGTCAAAAATAAGTCTGCATTTCCCCAGAACCATGGTCCTTCTGATAGGCAACACTGGTAGTCCTCTGCCTCCCTAAAATGCACAAAAAAACCTCATGAGCCGAGGGAAATTTAACACTTATCTATCTAATTATGGAAAATCCACTAATATAAGGCTGAAGAGGAAGAAGAAAACCCATTAAATCGACCAATTATGGCCTCCCAAGATAGGGATTGGCAATAATATTCCACCTCCTAGTTATCAATGACCAAGGATGGGGTTTCTTCTGCAAGATCGCCCAAATATGCCTGACCGCTAGAGACATTGCCACGATTTTTCCTGAAGGACTTACTTATGACAAAAATAGTGGATGCAGACTCCTGCAACAAAGTAGCTGCACGCTCATGTGATTCAAAGTACAATACCGATACCACCAACTTTTTTATTGGTCCACCATTTTGATAAGGAAGGTGTGTTGCCACACATGAGAAATATGTTTTCTTGGGGCATTTGAGTCCCCATGTTGATCCCAACCCGAGTTTGATTGTCACGACTACTAATGGAAGATTATTTCCCTATCGTGGTACTTCACTGAGTTCACCTCCATGGAGATGAATATCCCTCAAATCAGTGGATTCCTCTCTACAAATTAAGTCATGAACATTAGCATGTAATACGTTGGATTTGCAAGGTATCAGTTCGCCAGTAAAGCCCCGTTAGATTCGATGCTCAAGAGGAATAACCCAAATAAATATTCACCTTGGAAAAGGAGTTAGAAGAAAATAATAAGTGAGATTATTGAGAACAGATAAGGAGATCAATTTCTTCTGTGGAAAACTCATATTTTCTCCTCTACTATATGAGGCATCAAATGAACTAGTGGAAACATCATTAGATACACTCCACACGCTACTAGTTGATTCAAGAAATATCATTCCGCTGAGCATATATTAGATAATAGAAGAAACTATGGGTACTATTTGGGGGCCAGATTTAATACCCCCCCTACAAAGACATATGAGATGACCCTCCATTATTTGGTTGGATTATCAAGTGCCTGCATAATCACGATGCAAAAACTAAACCCCGTGGCACTAGGGAAGTCTATGGAAGAAGGTGTGTGACAGCATGAAGCAGAAGAATCATACAGGATGAAGCGAACATCCATTGATGTGCAAACCATAACGTGACGAGATACATTGAGATTCTTGAACATCAACCGTTAAGTACATGCAAAGATTCGATAAATGGTTAGAACCTTGTCTTTGCCAAAAAAATGTAGATAACAGGGGATCAGGTCAGAAAGCGTGTTGGTTATCACTCATGAGGTAGATGTAAAGGAGTTCCCAGATGCTGAGAATCAAAGAAAAATTGGGTGGAGACGAGAGTAGTTATACTTCCCAGAGGTTGAGAAGTAACTCCTAATTATGCATATTGAAATATTAAGAACCTCTATAAAGGAATAATCTCAATGAATTATATCCCTGGGTAATGACACGCAAACCTAGAATCATCACCTGAGTGAGACCTTGACAAAAACGATGTTGTGGAAATTTTGGTTGACTCACATTCAACAGCCAAGGGTGAAGAGCTAACATTTAGGATGATGTCAATAAGATACGATGGGAGAAATGAGTCCCGTTAAAAAAAGTGCATAGTGAGGTGGAGGGATGGACATGCAATTGAAGTCCCATACAATTAAGGAAAACCTAATAGGATTTTACCATCCTCCTTACATAGTGACAAAATTCACTCTCTATTCTTTTGAAAGATGACATACATTATTTTTTTCAACCATGAGTGTAAGATTCTTTATTCTTTATTCATGGAGAAAGGGGAATCAGATCTACCCATTTTCGGGGGTGGAAGATGAGAGAAGATTATAGGGTAATGTTGAGCATGGAAAAATGCATTAAGATCCCTTGAGAACAGAGGTATGAGCACATGCAAGAGGCATTGTAGGAAGAATACACATGAGGACGTGTCGATGCGAGGAGAACATGGGGTTGTAGCACTGAAGTTGAGCCACTAGCAATGAACTGTGTGCATGCCCTTAGGAGGGATAGAAATGGACAGAGCAGAAACTCTAGCCCAGTCCGTGAAGGAAACCAAAGGTAGCTAACACTATGGACTCTGGAGTCTGTGTCCACAGAAAGGTTTTGAAGATAAGATCGAAACATTATGACTTGCCGAGGAACCAAAGGTAATGCCACGTGCACATAAATATCAGAGTGTGAAGAGGGAACACCCATAGAAAGTGATATGCATAGTTTTTGATGTTTAAGGCATAGGATGTGAACTAGAGTTTCATAATGTATAAAGGGATCTATTAGTAGAAGTACGTGGATCAATGATTTTTTTAATTATCTTGTAAAGTGGAACATGTCTAATCTTAGCCCATGTAACATGTATCCTATTTTGAGGATGTTTAGGCGATGAGGGGAAACTCCTCCAAGGCTACTAGTAGATATGTATTGATTTACACTGAAGTGCATCAGAGATGTCATTTTTGTAATAGGAGTTATGTTGTTGGTTTCTATGAACACATGACTCGTCCCAATGAGGGGGATTTATTATATATGTTTAAGAGCTTATATGTTAGGTACAGTAAATAAGTCATCCAATGGAACTTTGTGGATTGGATATTGGTTGTTACACTGGAAGTGGAAAGGATGACAGGTTCAATGACTATGGTGAGGCTACTCAATCTCTGATAAGATGGGATGAGTTACATCACTCTGCGGGAATATGGTTAGAGATTTAGGATCCTAGTTCATGTTGTGCTCTATAGTACTCTCGACATCAGATATTATGGATTTGGAATATTTTTTATGATCATTCTAACTCCTTAGAACAAGCTTCCATAACAAGTAGGTGACAGCTGGTACTGCCTTGCACACTTTGGATGAACAAGCTTAGGAGAAAACTTGAGTGATGTTCTAATAAACCTTATGACAGTTTGGTGAAATGTCTCCAATAAGGGACTGACAGATGCTCCCTTTCCCCTGGAGAGGATATCAGTCTGCCACGTAAACACTTGGAGGCATGCTATGAAGACTGTCTTACTATCAAGTCCACTCATGGAACATTTTTGTAAGTTTCTTTAATGTCATCAAGATGACTGATGATCTTTGTCTTCAGGAACTGGCCTGAAACAAAGTGTGCAAGACCAAAATGGGTGAAGCATTGTTTCTTGTTTGTTTTCATGCCTTGTTTTAATAGTATCTAAGGGCTCTCCGAATGTTCTAAGAACTCATATATAGACCTCTAATACGATCCTGCTATAAACTCTAGTATAGTCAAGTGCAACATTCATGATTTGGAAGCATAAGTGCGAGGTACACATTCTCAACAAGGGTGCAACATTATGGGACTGTCAGACCCAGATTGCTAGTGTGTCTGTAAGCTGTATTAAAACATCGTATGCAGGTTCATAACCATGATAATCCCTCTGTTATAAGGAGCATTCAATAGTTTTTTATTCCACAAAAAATTGCATTCATGTAATGCCAAACAGTTTACATATTTTCTAACTTTTAATCAGGTCATTCACAGGCTTACGCGAGAGTGCAGGCTACAATGTATAGTCTCAAATGTAAGAGAGAGAAGAGAAGGGGCATGGATTTTTTGACAATCAACCACCAACGTCTACATTCAAATATTATACCAAGTAATTGGTACACTACTTAATATGAGCCATCATTCATTCTATTACGTTTGGAATAAGTAAATAAAGACATGCTCTTATCGCAAGTCTATGGTGGTTGAGTCCATTTGATACAGGATTAGATTGTGTGCTACAAACAAATCCTGAGCTTTTTCGGGCTTCAAAATGCCAAAAAATAGCATTTTAACCACGCACAAAACTACGATTTTTATGGATTTACAAGTTGAATGGATCCAAGGAGAGATTTCTAAAGATATGAATACACGCTCCCACAAAATGGATTTTGTGAATCAAAATCCTATTAACCCTAGTTTTGGAATATTTTTTTCCAATTAGGAGGCACAAAGAATTTGACAAACGTGCAGATTTTGATTGGCTCAGAGATTGACCTCTTCCAACTTGTGCTTTGCTCTTCCTTTTTCCATGTTTGCACCTCCAATTGGATCACTCTATCATGCTAATACTTCCTGTCTTTTCCTTTTTCTTTTGTTTGACCTTCTGCCTTTATGAAAATATGAGCTAGTGAGACTTGCCACATTAATTTTGGGGGATTCATACTATACCTTTTTCTTCGTAAGTATAATATGTGCCTAATCATGGACCAATCAGAGGGGCTCCACTGTTTAATAATCACAAGGATTTGACAAACCCAAATATCAGTCAAAAACATTTGGAACGTGGAAAGGAATAAGGCCAATGAAGAAGGTCAACCATGGGGGTCTTCGGCAAGGTCAGTCTAGTTTTCGACCTACCCCCACAAAAACTCTGTGAAGTAATTGGCTCGGGTGAAATCATTCCACACCCCTTCACAGCGTTGAGTGCCTTTGAAATATTTGACTGACAACTACGAAGTTTTGAGACCAATGAGGAAGATCCATGACTTAATACATTGTCATGATTTTGACGAGTATCAATCTGTCATAGATCCGTTTGAAGTTAGTGCCAAGCTAAAAAATATCCACTCCCTTCTCCTTGTCATTCTTTTCTTTGGTCGATGCCACAATACAGACTTTGAAGTAAGAGCCAATAGCCACAGGCTCATCATGGGAAGTTTTATGAACCTAATAGAGATCTAGCTCCAGTCCTCGTATTTTCAAAAGTTGTGACAAGAAGATAACTAACCGTCAAATGAGATCCACGTAGTTGATCTTTGCATTACCTAAGTTGTCTAATTCAGAGGGAGGAAGGTTCAAAACTTTTTGGCTTTAAAGTTGGCCATGAGTTGAACCTTTTGGAGTATTGTCTGACATGCCTAGACCCAACAGAAATATTGACCACTTAGGTTGATTCTGGGTCCGAGACGTCCAAATGCAGCAACGTTGTCTTAGGGAAAGGCCAAAAGCTCGTTGCTCATGCTAGCCTGCACTCAACCACATGATTCTACTACCACATAAAGCAACTTGGGTAACACTTGGGCCAAGACCAAATCGAGCTTCAATGTCATGTGTCCCCGCTGACTGGCCGAGACGGGATGAAAGTCTGATGATCAAAATGAACTTCAATCACGATTTTTTGAACAGAGGGTAACATCTTAATAAAAATCCATGGGAAGCTCAAACCGACATTTTTTGAACCACGAACATATGGCAAGGGGGATTTTGGAACTAGGTGAATTTCACAACCGTTTGACCTTTCAGTAGACCATAGAAAAAAATGGATAAGGTCCATTTTAAAAGTTGTTTAAAGCCAACAACGTAGATCCGAGGTCGTAATTTTAGATCAATGCATTTACGTACACACTATTGAGGTAATCTGAAGACTGTTCATACTTGAGCATCATTGGAACTTATTCATTCATTGGGAATGGAGTCAGAGCCCATTTTTTTTAGTGAAAATTAAGTCAAAAACATAAAGGCAATCCTTACCTTGGGGGTTGTATGAAGCTCAAATCCCTACTCGGTAGAGTTGGTCTAAAATCTTGAATTTGATATGTCAAGCCTTTTGAAAACACCTCCAAGACTATATGTTTTTCCATTAAAACTTTCTCAAGCTTGAGGTGCAATCTGCATAAGTGTCTAGACCATCCTAGATTATGCATAAGAAAATCTTGGAAATTTTGATTTTACCTGAGAGTGAAAATTTGTAAAAGCTCAAGACTTCACAAACTATTTTCTTTGCATTTGATCTACTGAAGACAAAGGTGTGTTCATGTGTAAATTATAAAAGCTATAAGACTTGAAACTATAACACATAAGAAGTTTCAAATATGTAAACTAAACCTAACAAATAACCATCAAGATAAGAGCTTAGGGAGAGATAATTCTTTAACAATGCATATAACTTTGACAAGCATAAAACTAACATGTTTAAGTTACTTTGTACTCTTTGAATGCTACTAAAAACATGAACATATGAAGATTCTAACAATCAAATGTGATTGTTTGATATGATTCTCAAGGTTTTGAGAATGGAGTCTCACCATTAATGGCTACAAGGCCATATGGTTCTCTCCATATTACTCAAGCTTGAGTTAATAGATGCAATGGTGAAGATAATAGCTCAATAGAAATGGAGAAATGTTCAAGATCCTAATTTCCTATATTTTATGCTAGAGGAGGAAAATGTTCTTTGAAATGATGAGGAGGAGGGTTCTATTTATAGGTTTCCATTCCAAGAATGGTATGATTTTGGTGCATGTGGGACAAAAGGTAATTCCAAAATGCACTTTTAGCAAGTCAAAGAAATATTTGACTAGGTTTAGGGGCTAATTAATCATGTTCAAGATTAATTAAGAATCCCAAGTAGGCTTAGGAAGCTTTCTAGGGAGCATCTAGAGGAGGTTTTGATAGATTTTGAACATTTTGGAAGCGGGAGTTAGCCAATAAGAAGGTTTATTATTCAAATACATGGTAGGAGGCTTAATCAACATATATTAGTTAATTAAGAGGATTTGAGGGGAAAAATAAGCCTAATTGATGAAGTATCCTCAATTTTCGGGGAATAGAATAGTTAGTGCAAGGTTAGTGATAATGTTGTTTTGATCAAATTATAGGTGTCTACATTTTTTCCCCTCTTTAGGGTGGCATAAGCTACGCCACTTCAAAGATAGTAGACAAGTACAGACAAGTAATTTTTTTTGAAAGGGGTAGGAGAAAAATGAGTAGAGTGAAGGATACCCCCTTAAGTGTCGATGGGGTGATGAAAGAGGTCAGATTGACGATCGAAAAGATGAAGGAGATAGAAAAAAAAAATTTTAGGATGAGAGATGCTCCTTGCTAGTAAATGAGCAAGAATAGTGGGAAGAGAAGAAGGGAAGCCATATTAGTCTTATTGATACTTAGTACCAATGTACCCATGAAATATAATTCTCCTGTCTTCATTGGCATTTCTCATCTTACACGTTATACTGGATAACCGAGTTGACACGGGAGCTGCCTGTTTCAACGGCAAGGCATCAAATATTGTATATTTATATTGAGAGCAATGTGTGCGTGAATGTGAGAGGAAGAATGTTGAAGCTGAGTATGATGGAGAGAAAAGGAGCTATAGAAGAGAACAACTAGTATGAGTAAGTGGGATTGAGCTAACATCCATCCAATGCCATGTAAACAACTTAATTTCCATCATATTGCTAGTGATTTTCATCATCGTTCCATATTAAAAATGTAAGCATATGACATAAGTGTAGAATGACATGAAAAGCCATAGTACTAACAAATGTCCATTACTAAAATACCAACTCTATGAAACATACAAAATGTAATGAAATATGGAGAAAATAAACAAGCCAACCTAATAGGGAAACAAGTACAAACACACATACTTAAACTAACAACATCTAAGATCGTTGCACAAATGTTTTGTTATCGAGTTGCAGTTCCTAAATGTTCGTGTATAATGACAAGGGTTAAAAGTGGTGCCCCAAGCAATGATATATGTGAGGGGAAATATGGTGGACACAAGGGTCCAATGAAAAAGTATTAATGCGCTATGAAATAGTACAAGGTAACTCGTTGTGCCAAGATAGTACAGACAAAGCAAACATACCAACTTTGTTAATGGAGTAGATCCAAATGATTTGCGAGTCATTGTTATAGAAACAAGTGAAAAATTAAGAAATACATAATTTGAATACAATGCGTTTGACACATATTTCAACTGCATACCAACAATTTACCAATTTTCACAAATATTTGAATTTTTTACGATTTTTACAATTTTTAATGATTTTGCAATTTTTAATGATTTTTTGTAATTTTTATGATTTTTGCAATTTTTAATGATTTTTGCATTTTTTTGAATATATATTGATTTCTCTAGTGTTTAGTGATTTTTGATTTTTTAAAAGAAGAAATTAGAATAGAAATGATCACATGGAAGAAAAAGCTATGCCCCAGGGAGAAGAAATGGGCACCAGGTAGTAAAAATATGCCCTGACGGGACAAAAACATGTGAAAAAGATCATTTATTAAAAATAAATATCATGGCAGGCAATAGAGGAAGTTAGAACGATCATGATGGCCATATCATGTCTCTTAGCCATCACGACGGGTGAAAATGCATCGCGGAGGGGTCAAAACAACCACATATACCCCTCCCTCTGGGGGGTAAAATCATCACGAGTAATTCATTTGCTACCGAAGCTTTGTCATTTTATCGTGAGATTTTTTTCTAACCATTGAGAGAGATGACATGAGTTCAGAGGCATATGAGGTGAGGAGACACAGTCCAGGAGTACATGCAGTTGCCGATCAATGGACCCCTATGTGAGTAGTCCATCCCTCCTGCGTTTTTATTACATTTAATGAAATTTATTAGCATGTTAGGGGGGGTGATAATGTATGCACACACCTTAGGGGTGTGTATACATTATCGGGCGTGCACAAGCACTCGAAAGGCATATGTGCGTGGGTGCATATGTTGATAGGCATATGCACATAGGCGCATACATGAACAAGGGAACATAAGTGCAAAGGGTGGCTAGAGAAAATACGCGTGGGTGTAGGTGCAAGAAATGGCATGCATGCATCGTGAGGGGCACATATGCGTCATGGAAGAGGGGTTCAAATCATTACGTGCGCATGCACTAGAATGAGTTCACAAGTGCTGGAAAGTAGGTGTATGCGTGCTAAATATGCATATTCCAGAAAGGGCACACATGTGTTGCTAGGGGCACACATGGATTGAAGATGGGTTTTGGGAACACTTAGAAGAAAAAAAGGGAAAGTGTCAGAAGAATATAGGGATTAATAGGCCAAGTTTTAGATCATGTTAGAGTTAAGAAAGGTTAAGAAGTGATTTGTGTGATCTTGCAGAGACACCTTCCTAACTTATAGGTGCGGGAGTGACACGATCGATTAGCCAACTTTTAGGCAACCCTCTCATGACGTGAGAGAAGTATTTGGACATCACCCTATATGTTACAGGGCTTAGCTATGTGGCAAAAATGCCACATATCACCTTAGACCAAAACCTCACAAAATTAGATGAGAGGTGGCACAATGAGAGTCAGTGTTTCAAGATCCAGGTCAAGGAGATAACCATTACGCTCAAATATGTTTATACGATACTTCAAGTGATAATTCAGGGTTAGTTGATAGAGTATGAGAATGATCCACACAGATTACAAATAACTTGATTGAGCTCTTTGGTGTAGATGAGATACCTCGCTGGGGTATGATAGTACATATGCATTGATGTTTCACATATATGAGGTTATAGTGTATCTTATGGCAATTGTCAATGGCATTATACTTACTAACAATATGGGTAAATCATTTCCCTTAGGCCTAATTGGTGTGATTCGAGGTCTATGCAAAGGATAGTGTTACTGCTGGGGGCAATGTATACTCGTGCATCTATATTAGGACTTGTATTTGATTACTTATCACCGTTAGAAGATGGTGGGTCTAATGACCTTGCGACAGATATGTGCTTGGGACCATATAGTGATTGGTCGCCTTGCTAGAGCATTACGAGCTCGAGATATGGATGAGCCTTTAGTATTTGGTTGGGATCCTATTGACGATGATGTGCATGGACACATGGGAGATACCTATTTTTATCTCTGTGCCTTCGATGACATTTAGCTGTAGATGATTATTTGTATGGAGACCCTACAGATACATTATTAGTGGCAAGAGGATGCTAGTGGAGTTCAGTATTACTCGCCCTAGTAGAGAAATTTATTATAGGGAACCATGGATACATTATTGAGTATTAAAGGAGTGGATTTAGTTACAATGGAAATTTTTGTGCTATGCAGGATGTTCCTGGGCCAGAGATGCGGTATGGACACTACACTCGAGACACCTTTGACATTGGGCCAATTATCAGTACACAATGAGCATGAGACAATTTTGCACATATGGTTCCACTGGAATGGGCATCATTAAGGAAGATAATAGATCTGGGGATCACAACGACCTATGTTGTTTAGTATGCCACAGTAATGCCGAGGCAGTTGACTATCCCTTAGGTTGCATGGGATGTAGGAGTGCAAATTCCACTAGAGGACAAACCTCGCAGAAAGAGAGGACAACAGAGGGTTCAATAGGGTAGTGGTAGTGATGACTGGAGTGGTGACAATGATGGATATAATATAGATGGTGGGGGTGGATATGGATAGGGACATGGGTGGGGACAAGGACTGAGAGCACAAAGACAGGTTTTGACACAACCATAGGTGCACGCACAGATTTAGATGCCCCAAGAGGGTATGTAGGTGGGCTTAGATGTTCCTTTATAGCAAGTACTTCCACAGGCACATGTATAATAGCCTCCACAGTAGGCTCCCATTACTAACCTTCCTCACAGTCTAAGAGGAGGCAGAGGAGATGGATGGGGCACTCTACCACAAAGTCCCGCAGGTGGGGGATGGGATCAGATTCCATAAGGCGCAGGTGAGCTAGCTATGTTGTGGCAACAACTACAGATGGTTATAGCTCTTAAGCTCTAGGTCACCGGAGAAAGAGACATGATTATCACAAAGCGGGATCAGGCAGTGGTAAAGAGGGTCTAACTCGAGGGAAAGATAGATTAGTTAGCTTCTCAGCAGACACACTAGGCCGTGAGAGAGATCAATTGATATTGCGACATACACAACTACAAGTGGTCATAGCTGAGTGAGATCAGCTCCAGGCTGAGCGGATACTAGCATAGGACGAGGTGACTAGGGTTTCTGCAGAGGTGGTGTCCTCATGTTAGAAAGCTAGAGCAGTCGTTACACCTCGAGTACATATGGATTTAGCTGTAGCTACTTGACAAGCTGCATACTATAGGCCTCTGTATTATGATGTCAATCCAGAGGGACAAATGGCTCCTGATTTTAGTCAGCATTCCATGAGCAGGTCAGCTTTGTGGTATCATAGAGAATCACCCTCATCCAGATTAGTAGAGCATGCACCAACACAATAGGGGCCACAGGTGATGGGACCCCCATCAGCCCTGAGGCCAGGCAATCCCCATGAGGGATCGAGTTAGACATGACTCTTTATTTATGATGTATATACATATGTAGAAATTTTTTATGTATGTCTCGATATGAAGGCACATTTTTGATCGATGTATATGTATTATTTTTGGCTATGCCTTGTTATTAAGACACCTTTTTGATCGACACCCATGACGACATACTATGTATCTAGATGATTATGTACCAAGACACATTGTATATGGGCATTGATATTTTTACAGACATACAAATATATGATTATGATGATGATTTATAAGATAACATATAGATGATATCACATGTTTTGATAAGATTTTTTATGGTCTACTTATCACTTTTTTTTACGAGATAAAAGTAAATGATATTATGTTGTTTTTTTGTGACACTTATGATTTTCCACCTTTTTATTATCGTCTATGTTTGAGGGGGGGAATAGAAGGCAATAGCTCTTGCCCCTTGTGGTGATATTATATTATGTTAGCTTAACATTTATGTTTGATTTTCATGTTCATGGTGATTTAGCTTAGCTTTTATTGATAAATGATGTACATATGTCATGATAGATGGTAGATGATATGAGATGACAACAAATTTTTCAAAACATACAACAAGCATAACTTAAGCAAATCTTGTTAAGACAACACAACTATATACAAGTATGTAAGATAAAATGAATCAAATGTAATGCACAATAGATTAAAGTAACATTCAACCTAAGTAAACAAATGAATTCAACTTTTTAAAGCATACAACATGGAAAGATAATGTAATAAAAACTCTACAAATCGAAAACTAAAAGTAAGCAAACCACTACGTTGTTTTTGTGGGGTAGTTTTGAATCGTTTTTCATTGTTTTTTGGTGTCATCTCTTGAGATAATTTTCAAGGCTACTGTTCACATTGTTTTTTTGTAGTTTTGTCCCTAAAATGGTTTTTCATATGTTTAGGGTTTTTCTAACATATTTGATTGTTTTTGTGTTTTCCGAAGCTATGTATAGAAAAACAAAGAAGCATGTGATTCCCCCAACGATAGATGGGATGTACAAGGGTAGAATGACACGTTTCATGTGAAAAATAATGAAGATGTGAGGGTGCCCCCAACACTAGGTGGGAACATAAAAAGGTGAGCCCTTCACAAATATACAAGAGTAGATTGACGGATCAAGGCCACAAAGGATAGGTTCAAAAGGATCTCAAACTCAGGAAAAACCTAGCCCTAAATTAAAGCAAGTGTAATCCTTTTAGTTATGAGATATGCTTGTGAATAACGGATCCTCCCAAGATGCTAGAAACTGGTTTTCACCCAAGGACCTATCCAATGTGCCACAATTGCATGGTTTTCACAATTGGACGACCTGTTTTCTTTTTAATTTTTCTTGATTTTTATTTTTATTTTCTTATTTTTTATTTGTTTTCTAATGAACCTCATACTCAAGCATAGAACCATTTGATATGTATTGAATTCATTGGTTCCTTTAATTCCTCAAAATCTGAATGAGCAAGTTTGTATGCCCCAGAACCATACTTAACGACCACAACATATGATCATAACCAGTTGGGCTCAAACTTTCCCTTCTTTTCTCGGTCCTTGGTGGTGTTAAACTAATTTTATTTTAGTACCAAGTATCCTACCTCAAACTGGTGAGGTATCATGTACTTTTTTTAGCCTCGTGACACTCTGTTCTGATATATCTTTAGGTGATTAAGTTCCTACATGCATTTCTCATCTAGTAGCTCCAACTCTGTTAGTAAAGCCACTCGGTAATCGTCATCCTTGTCTAGATAGTCTTGGAGTGATATTCTTAGGGAAGGAAGCTCAATCTCCAAAGGTATGATAGCCTCAGTGTTAAAGACTAGTGAGTAGGGGGTAACACCATTCGGAGTGCAGATGCATGTTCTATAAGCCCAAAGGGTAGGATGGATTTGTAAGTGCCAATCACAACATGTTTTACTTACCATCTTTTCCATGATGTGAACAAGTGTTTTATCAGTGGCCTCTGCTTGTCCATTACCTTGAGGGTATTAGGGAGTGGATAACTTTAAATAGATTTGGAAGTGTTGACATAATGCTTTAACTATTTTGTTCTTGAAAGACTCACCATTTTCTGATACAATAGCGGAGGGAATGTCGTAATGATAGATGAGGTGGTTCATAACGAAGTTTGATATTTGCACACCAGTAACATATGTAAGAGGCATAACCTCTACCCATTTTATGAAATACTTGGTGGCAGTTATGATATGTGTTTGGCCATCTGAGGAGGTATGAGTGAGCTTCCCTATGAGATCTAATCCCAATTTTGAAAATGTCCATGGCATTGTAATTGGCTGCAAAGTTTGTGCTGGTGCATGAATCATGTTTTCATACTTCTGACAAAGTTCACACTTCTTAATATAATTAAAACAATCTACTTCCATGGTTGGCCAATAATAAACCACTCTTAGCATCTTATTGATGAGAACCAAGCCACTTATGTGTGCTCCACAAATTCCTTCATGTACTTCTTTGATCACTTGGACTGACTTGGCTGAATCAAGACAACGTAATAGATTCATTTCATAGCCTCTATGATAAAGGGTGCCTCGTAATAGGGTATAACGAGCTATACAACGGATAAGGTGGAGAAGGGATCTTTTTTCACTGTGGGAAATGTCTAGAGGAAAGGTATTATCTTATAGGTAATTAAATATGGGCTCATACCAGGGGAGAAAGGACCAACAACTTCACATACCAGACATGATTCTGATAAGTCATATACTGGTTCTAGCAGATGTTCCAAAAAGAGAGGCATTTTCTTTGCCTAATGTGGGATGCGAAGTAAGGCTCCAACTATGGCCATGGCATTTTTTGATCGATTTTACATCCTTGACATCTGTTCAAAAGTGAAACCCACAAAGTACTTCTTTAAATTCTTAACCATATTTTAATATGGGATGAGTTTGTCATTGTTGACCTTGTATTCATCATTAACTTGCTTGATGATCATTTGCGGATCACCCATGACTATTAGCTATCTGATATTCCATTTAATAGTGATTTTCAGTCTGACAATGAGTGCCTCATATTCTGCAATGTTATTAGTACATGGAAAACTTAGTCAGAAGGCATGAGGGATGAAGTCTCTTATTGGTGTGATAAGTGCCACACCGGCTCATGAACCATGATAATTAAATGATCCATCGAATTGCATCTACCATACGATGGATTCCCTAATATACATCATAGAAGCATATGGTAGATCCAAACACAATGGGTTATTCCCTGGTAGGGGAGCTTGTGCTAATTGATCTACAAGTACTTGTCCTTCGAGTGACATCTGATTGAAAAATTCAATATCAAACTCACTTAGGAGGATGATCTAATTAGCCATCTGTCTAGTGAGTGTGGGTTTAGATAGGATGTATTTTAAAGGGTCAACTTTGGAAATTTGCTTGGTTTTATTATTAAGCAGATAGTGGCGAAGCTTTTAGAAATCAAAGACCACGACTAAGCAAGCTTTCTTGATTTGGGGATAATTCAACTCATATGTAATTGCTATGCACCTAGGGAAAGGATGTTATGATGTATATGTATTGATGGAGATGCCGACATGTGGCACACATCCCCTTATCTTATTATATCATTCATTTATGATTTATTATGCTTAGGAGGTCATCCTCTGTATTGGACATAGGTTAGAATGGTATATATAGGGGTTAGAAGGTTGTAGTTAATCATCATATTGAGTATTGGAGTGTTATTATATGGTTTGGAGGTTACCCCCTCGAAGTGGTATTGGAAGTTACCCCCTCGAAGTGACAAAGCTATTATATGAGCATATTGTCATCATTTATCTATATTTTGGTGTTCTCTCATGTTATTCTACTGTATATGTTTTGATTTATACAAATAATATCTTTACAAGTGGTATCAGAGCAGTGATTTTGGCCAAAATTAGGTCAAAAACCCTAATTTTTTGTTTCAAATATATCTTGAAGAGGGTATCTATTTTTTTCCCAATTTTTGTATCAAAATTTTGAAACAATCTAACTCAGAATATCTGAAAATTTCAGCTCCATTGGATATGTTTTGAGGATGTTATTGGTGTTTTAGGTTTTTTCATAAATTCACTTTTTAGGAAGCAAATTGTGGTATTTTTTAGCAAAATTTATATTTTTAGAAAGCTCTTAAAATTTCAGTTAGGGTTTGTTCTTTGTTTTTTTATCCATCTGCCAAAATATTTTCAGAATTCCTAAACCCTAATCATGATCACGGGGATAACAAATTTTTATGGAAATGGTGAGATGGATGCTAAAGAATGGTGGATAAAATTTAAGAATATATATTTCTCATATTTCATGACAAGGAATAGGTTTTCACATTATCTTGGTGGTCCTGCATGGATTTGGTTTTCTGAGTTAAAAAATGACAGGAAGGATTGGTCTTGGGAGGAAATGGAACAACTTTTTATGGATAGATGAGACCACAAAGAGGAAGAAGAGTCAAAGGAAGATGATAGGGAAGACTATATTAAAGAATCGAGAGAGAAATAAGATGAAGAGGAAGGTGAAGAAAATTCAAGGGAAGATGATGGTGCAACATATATTGAAGAATCAAACGCAGAAGAAGTTGACGAAGACTATGAAGAAGAGGAAGAAAAACAAGATATTGATGTAGAAGAAGATATTATAGCTCCCAAGAAGGAAGATACTATGTTTCAGTTTCATGTATGCATTCAAAGGAATAAGATAATTGTTTCCATAAAACCTAATAGCAAGTATAACTTCATCAACAAGGATATGGCTCAACATCAGATTTGGTACAAAAATAAGAAGGTCACTTTATAGGATATCAGGGTTAATGGAAATCAAAGAAAAGTCAATATAGACCATGGGGATGATTTAGAATATGGAGAAGAAGGGAATAAGGATGATTCAAAAGAGGAACATGAAGAAAAATAAGGAAATGATAATTCATCTACTCAAGAGAAAAAGAAAATATCAAATGCAAAGGTGGAAGAAGAAAAGAAAGTTCAGAAACAGGTTGATAAGGTTGAGGATACTAAAACTGCAGCATATGGAAATCCACGTCAACATGAGAGAAAAAAATCATGGAGATATCCCAAGGCACATCATATTTCCAACCAATACAGATATACATGTAATTGGAGGAATAATCACTTTATTTTTACAGGGGATTAATGGAGCAACAATTATGAAGCATGGAATCCTTATTATGGTTATACATGGAATCCTTATTATGGTTATGCATTGAATCCTTATGTTGGTTATGCATAGAATCCAAGGATGATAAACTATGGTCATGAATGGAATCAGAGTAGCGCAACAGAATATGGATATTAGTTTAGATATGTATCATCTACCAGGATCACATATGGATGGATGATCGATCATGGCACAAAGTGTGTAAAAATTTACAACACACTCATTACATGGTTTCTTCTTATGTTTCGGGGATGAAACATGTCAAGGAGCGAAGGAATGCTATGCACCTAGGGAAAGCATGTTATGATGTATATGTATTGATGGAGATGCCGACATGTGGCACACATCCCCTTATCTTATTATATCATTCATTTATGATTTATTATGCTTAGGAGGTCAACCTCTGTATTGGCCATAGGTTAGAATGGTATATATAGGGGTTAGAAGGTTGTAGTTAATCATGATATTGAGTATTGGAGTGTTATTGTATGATTTTGAGGTTACCCCCTCGAAGTGGTATTGGAGGTTGCCCCCTTGAAGTGGCAAATCTATTATATGAGCATATTATCATCATTTATCTATATTTTGGTGTTCTCTCATGTTATTCTGATGTATATGTTATGATTTATACAAGTAATATCTTTACAATGATCAACATGTGGCTTAGGTAATAAACCACCCTCTCTTTTTGGCTCATATTGTATTGGGAAAGTAGTGCACTAATAGTGTACTGGGTAACTGAAATGTACAATAACAGAGGTTCACCTTGGGTAGGAGGCATGAGAACAAGAGGGATAGTTAGGCACTGTTTGAGAATTTCAAAGGAGTTTTTACACTTAGGACCCCAATGGAAGGTAACATATTTCTTGAGTAGATGTGTGAAAGGGTGGCACTTATCCGCAAGCAGTGATATGAATCAGCTGATTGCCTGAATTTTACCTTGTAAGTTGCACAACTGCTTAAGGTTCGTTTGTGGAGGCATCTTAGTGATAACTGCAACCTTAGGGATCCACCTTAATACCTCTTCTTAACACAATGAAACCTACGATATTTCCTGATTGTACACTGAAGACACATTTCTAAGGATTCATCCTGAATTTGTAATCGCAGAGGCATTTAAAGATGCACCTAGGCACTTCTGGGTGCTCTTCTCTGGTTCTGGAATTTCCCAAAATATCATCCACACATTCCTCCATGTTGTCATTCATCATATCATGGAAGATGATTTTGATAAGTGGCTCTGATGTTATTTAGACTAAAGTACATCACTTGGTCGAAAAATGTTCCCCAAGGGGTTTTGAATGTCGTCTTATGTCGATCTTCCTCTATGATCTTAATCTAATTATAGTCTGAAGAGCCATCCATGAGGGACAACATTTCATACCCTATAGTTGAGTCGAAAATCATGTCGATGTTAGGAAAATGGAAATCATCTATAGGGCATTCTTTGTTAATATTCCTTAAGTTTGTGTAGATTCGGATACCAATTGGTTTCTTTTATACTGGCACTATGTTTGATATCCATTTTGAATAATCAATCAGTTTGATGAAACTTGCTGCCAATAGCTTCTCCAATTCTTCTTTTACCAGGAGTGCAACGCATGGGTGCATCTTTCTTAACTTTTGTTTGATAGGTTTGGCATCTGGGTGCACAACGAGGTTATGCATGACTAGGGTTGGGTCCAAACCTATCATATCTACGTAAGACCACACAAATATGTCTACAAATTCTTTTAGTAGCTCCAAAAATGTTTTATGCTCTAGTGTCGAGAGTGAAGCTCCCAACTTTACCATTTTTGGATCATCTTCTGACCTGATGTTAACAATGATAGTCTCCTCAATCAACATTTTAGATGCATCTTCGATCTGCATAGGATTAAGGGGGAGAGTAACATCCATTTCCACAGGTGGCTGAGAAAGTTGTTATCTTCATGTGGATCAATTATATTTTCCATTGATTCTTCTATTTGTTTGTCCATATGAGCCTCAAATAGGTTTTCACTATGGGACTTAGGCTTATTCTTTTTCCAAGGATTTTTCTATAGAAAATTTTCCTTTGCTTATTATTTTTTTGCTTGAATGACCACACAATTCTGCCTCTTCCCCAAAGTATGTGCATGCGTCTAATTTGATAGAGAAACCTTTCTTGTGGTCACTAACAGGAATGACATCCTGAGTACCCATGAACTCTACAATGGCCTTATCATTTTAAAATAAATCAATTGACACATAATTTTTTGGCCCCAATCAATGAGGTTGGGATGTACGAGGGTGATTTGGAAATTGGTTTCGAGTTTGGACTGGGATAGGGTAAAGATTGTGGAATCTAGGAAAAAGGTTGCTAGAGGAAAGGTCCTCGTAAATGCTATAATAGGAATCCACATCACTGTCTGAAATAGGCGAATCATCCTCACATTCTGAAGAGGTGTCATCCATTTCATAAGGTGGAGACTCACGAGTCTTAATGCCAATGCCATGGTTATTTTATTTCTGAAGGGGGACTAGAAGAGGCTTTAGTCTGCCTTGTGCAAGCGGGTCACATTTGAATCCATGATACCCCATGACACACATAATTCTATGTGCTTTGGTATACTGTGGAGCCTAATTACATGAAGTTTTTATTCCTTCAGGTGTCCAACTTGTAGGTGTATCTAACATCTTCTCATTTGACAAAATACCACGAGGAACAAACTTCTTGAAGGGGCTAGGACAGCTAGCCCGAGAGCTTATGAATTGGAAATCAGGTCTACCACATGTTTTAAGGGATAACAAGAGATCGGAGACTAAAAGGGCCTATTGAAGTTTGAAATCCTCGATTGGTTCATACGATCCAACCTTCAGCTCCCATGAAGCAAAGGGAGAGAGTGATGAGGAAGGATCTTTATTATCAGCCCGTAATGTGTTAGGATCAACCTGATATTTTAGAGCTTCTATTTGTAATGCTATAATAATGTCTACTGAAGGACATTCATACGCTGACTGAGAAAAACTATGTAACACTCTACAATGCGTAAATGGCTCAGGATCTCCTAAGATGGTGATTATCTGCCCCTCATGATATAAGTTAATGCATTGATGAAAAGTGGAGGGAACAACTTGTATAACATGGATCCATGGATGACCTAGGAGCATGTTATAAGGAAGTACTAGATCAAGGACATGGAACTTTGTGTCATGATTTATGGGCCCTAATTCCATAGGTAAAGCAATGGTTCCAAATGATTCCCACTTGGCATTATCATAATCCATGATTGTGATTACGTGAAAATCTAGATCTACTTCTGTATGCCCTAGCTGTTTGACGAGCTTCAAGGTACAAATATTTAGACCTGACATGTTATCCAAAAGCACTATTTTAATCTTTCTGTGAGTGACAAATACCTCAATGTACAAGGGTAATTTGTGCATGTGGTTATTGACTAGGAATTCACTCTAGTCAAAGGAGATGCAGTCATTTTGATAAAGATTGGCAACCATGGCTTGGCGGTGTGAAGGATCAACATCCATTGAAAAACCTAACCCATGAATGGTCTTATAAAGGATATCTTTATGATGGCCTAATATGTTGAGAAAGTCTAGGATCAAAATCTTATCTATATTTTTCTCTAGTTGACCAAAAAATTATATTGAGTTTTTGGAAGGGTAGTCAAAGGAGGTTTGAGGATCACTAAACGAGTGTGTCATGTTGCCACGGTGTAATCGTTGCTAATTATTTGGATGGTGTTCACATATTCATTGGATGAATGGATACATCCTATGAGTGAATCAAAGGGATTTTTAGTAGAAGTATATATGTAATTTTTGGCTCTATAGTCATCAGATGATTGCCCTTTATTTGGTTTCTTGGTTCCTTGTTTATTATGATTAGGAAAGGCTTGTTTAAAAATTCCCATTTTTCCATTAGGCCCTTGTCCTGATTCAAGGGAGTCTAATTCAATCTTCCCATCCTCGATGAGGTCTTGAATAAAGTGTCTTAATTTTAAACACTTATCTGTTTTGTGTCCCTTGACACAGTGAAAATCATAGTAGTCATGATCTCTATATCACCCTGGTTTGGCGCATCATTTGCGTAAAGAACCATGGTCGGATATTGAACCATGTTAAATGCCTCTAATTGTCTCAAAATCATGAATAATGAGTCTGTAAGGGGACTGAACACACGTTGTTTGACTAGATTTTGAATAGGCCGTTTTGTAAGTTTTAAAAGAGGCCCAATTTGAACCACTTGAACCCATTGAGAGTCAGTGATGCCATTTCCTACAAAGTTCTTATTTTTGTTAAATAATTTAGGATTCTCTATAGGTTTCAACTCTTGTCTCTCCTTTGAAAAGGGTTTTATTGTTCCCTTTGCTATCAAATCCTTCTCGATTTAGCTTCGTTTCTTGATAACTTCCTTGAAGTTAGTGACACAGTGCATTTGTAAGTGGAACGCAATGTCCATATTAAAATTGGGCATGAAGATACTAACCAATTGTTTCTCAGGAACTATGCAAGGGAAGTGACTAGCTAATGCCCACCATCATTGTAAGAAACTGGCGAAGGTTTCATTGGGTTTTTGTTTAGCACTGCATAGGTCTAACATGGTTATGTCCTTATCCATATTATATGAGAACTGCCACATGCATATTTTTTCCAGTATGTTCCACATGATTATTGACCCCTTTAGTAAATGAAGGAACCATTCCAATGCTTGTCCTCCTAAACTATGAGGGAACAAACATATGAGGTAATTGTTGTTATGGGATACTTCTTAGCAAGCCATATAAAATTCTTTAATGTGATCATGAGGATCACCTTTGCTTTTATATTTGTCAAATTTTAGAAAGTCATTTTTTTTGGAAATGGTGTTAGAAACATATCCCTTTCGAAAGGATATGGACATAACTCCTCATATTGACATTTCTTGTTGTGGGCTACATTACTTTCTTGAAGATTTTAAAGCATATTTTTCATTGATTATAACTCTTGCATAAATAGTTTCTCTTTTGTAGGAGAATATGGTCTGAGTACTCGATTTTTCTTGAAGGATTAATCTCCTGGAGGTTCCGTATAAAGTTCACTAACCTTAGTCTTTGGTTTCTATTGATGTGTACCCTTGCTTGGGTTATTACTTACAGAAGAAAATAAGGTCGCTAGTTGTTGGCGAAGGGTTTGTATTTGAATTTGTATAGTGACTTACTCATTTTGAGGGTCCTCTTCTTCATCATTTTGAGGAGTAGGTAAGTCCTCATGTTCACGTTCTACATTAACTCAGTGATGCATTTTAAGGGTTTGCGTTTGAGAACCACCTTTTTGTGTTTATGTTTACCTTCCATATTAGTATCAAAGGTAGAATCATGTCTTCCTTCAATGCTATCATCCATGGGGGGTCTTTGTGTTTCTTCTTCCTTCCTATTAGTATCTTGGCTAGGGGCTTCTCATTCTTGTGGCACTGTGACACCTAACTCTAAAATGCATGAAAGCACCAAATCTCTATTTTAGAATAGGAAGTCGTCAAAGTGGGTGACATCAATGATGTCGATATCTTGAAATGAATAACTCTCATCTCTGTTATGATCGATCAAACCTTATGTTTCTTTTACTTCGAAGAATAGGGGACCTAAATTGTGACCCAAAAAAGGGTTCTAAATCTGATTGTTTTGGACTCCATTGTCGTGATATGGACCATTGTGAGTTTTTTTCACACAAGGTTTTATTTAGTGTAATCAAGGCTATAACAAACCCAAGTGTAACGTGTAAATGTTCGCTCTACGGTCTCCAAGTATGTCAATAAATGGACCAAAGAATCATGAATAAATCAAGTCTATGAGTTTAATAACACGTAAGGAACACTCATGAAAGTTTCTACAAACCAATCAATCGACAAGAAACTACACCCTATGCCAATGTTTTTCAAAGATAGATTAACACTATATGATCAACATAATGTCAATACTTAAGTCAAGTCTGAAATGAACAAGGCATAAGTATTACCAAGGGGTTGATAAAATCTCGAATCAGAGGATATTTATGACAAGTCTAGAGACAAGCAAGACCCAAAACCTTAAAACAAATGGAGTTTACCCATGTAAGCCACGTAACAATACTATTAAAAAACATTACCCAAGATTTGTGGAAAATTTAGGTATTAATATCACACTAGTATCGATATGACATAAACAAAGTAATCAACACTCTTTCAAGATATAGGTTTGAAATAAAACCAAGTCAAAGTATGATAAGGTTTTGCTAAGATGTGGGCGGCGTAACGTCACAATAGAGACACTTAGATGACGTTTACTACAAATGAAATGTAAGTATCATAATTATGGCGAGGTGATGCAAACAACGTAACACCTCTAAGGAAGATCAATGATGATTTAATCCTAACTACGATGATAATGCATATAAATATGGATAGGAGACAAGGGGCCTACTAGAATATGATGATGTACCATTAAGACTTTCAACACTTGCATTCCGACATTGCAACCTAGTTATGGAAGTAGACTACAAAAGTGGTGGACACTATTATTTCTAGCAGTATCCACGTTTGTTGTTCTCTTTTATCCCAAAATGGACAACAATATAGAAAATGTGTAGATCAAGTGAGGATGAAAAAAACTAAGCATAACTTCGACATAGTTTCACCTTGTCTTAAGACAAGTGAAAAACTGTGACAAACTAACACGCCGTAGGTCCCGTGATGAATGACACACAGTTTCAACTTAAGTGGACTCTCACCTTATTCGAATAACAACGTTTTGACTCAAAACAAGTTGTCACTTTGTGAGAGCTCTATAAATCATGATGGCTTGATATGGTAAAGTGGACTCTAAGATGATATAGCTTCCTATTGGTTCTCTCAACTAGGTGTCACAAAATACCTCTGCGAGCTTGGTTTGCTAAGGAATTTGCAATGACTAAACCTTGGAGTATCCCAGATTTACTTTACCCCCTTCGACACAATGAACATAAAATGCGTTTAATTGTGTTTTCATTGGGGTTGCAATGGATATATTTTTGACTCTAAACTCACAAGTGCAAACTAGTCAAGTGGGTAAGTGGAGTGCTTCCCATTTCGTTCACAAGGTTCTCTCTTGCATGGACTACTTTGGGGTTCCTAGGAGCATCCCTTTTGTTATAGCTTAAGGCTTATGCCAAAGGGAGTTTCTCCTAGTTTAAAGCTGATGAGTTTACTCTTATCCAAACCTGCAAATCAAGTGTTTTGAATATGTCGCACACCGTTTAACAACCTACACCAAATGAGTTAGCTTTTGTTTAGACTCCAATTATTTCGCAAGTGATAAGGTCCTACATGCAATGGTTAGTAATTCTACAAATGACCAAAATATCATAGAAAGAGGCTAAAACATTGTTTTTGATTTCCAAGATCGTCTTAAGATGCAAGGAAAGAGAATACACAATGAGATATCCTACTAAATTGCAGAAATGGAAAATTTCAAATGCACAAAGAAATTCTTTTAATCTCAAATTTGACATTCATTCCTTTATAAGCTTTTAATGAAGTGTTGTTTTGAAAGCATGAGAAAGGTATTGAGCCATTTTTAATTCCCAAGATCACCTAGAAGGTGTGAGGGAAGAGCATACATGATCTAAAACCTATAAGTAAAAATGCAACATTAATCAAATTTGACTAAGAAAATCAACACAAAATGAACTCCAAAATATCTTGTAAACTAGTGATTAGTCCCACAAAGACCCTGCAAAGTGTTGGAAAGACTAAGGAAATAAACTTTCCAAATTTTAAGAAAATTTTCAACATTGCACTATAACGCTTACGTTCCTTTTAGGATGTATACACGCAGTAAGCAACATATACATGATATTTATGATACATGCGTGCCTCCATTAGAAAACACATTCAACAATAACATATGCACAGGTCGAGAGGCATCTACATCACTTTTTTAACAATTGTACACATTTACAAGCATATACGTGCGTTTGCAAGAAAGCCAGATAACATAGAGGAAAATTTAGTGTACGTGCGTCCCAAAAGACCTATGTGCATCTAAGTGGGTGTATGCATGCTTTTCTTGATGTATGCGCATGCCTTTAGAATTTTATCACAAAGGGTTAAAAACCACAAGCTAAAATATGCGCGGATAGAGACGCATGTACGTGCACTTGGGAATGTATGCACGCCCAAGGAAACAACTGTGTGTGGGTTTTAATGTGTGCACACCCTGTTATAACACCTATGTGGCTTACTTGAATAACATAAAAAAGGATGAAAAAATAAATTCTGAAATTGCCAACAAGTTAGAAATTTGCTATATAAATCACTTTCTAACAAATACTCACTAAGTTTGTATATAAAAGGAATATTTTAACACATATACGGTTAGCAAAATCTATTTAATCCTCAAAATTCATGGAAATGATTAGAAAAATGATGCAAACGAAAAATATTAAAATCAACTTCTAATGGACTGTGGAGTAAGTCCCACCGGGTGTGCCAAATGTGCTCATGTGTAAATTAGAAAGCTTAAGAAATGAAACTAGAACACCTAAGAAGTTTCAAAGCTTAACTAACCTAACAAGAACCATCAAGATAAGAGCTTAAAGAGAGCTACTTATTTAACAATTCATATAACTTTGAAAAACATCAAACTAACACGTCTAAGTTACTCTCTACTCTTTTAATGCTAATAAAAACATGAACCTATGAAGATCCTAACAATCAAATGTGATTGTTTGATATGATTCTCAAGATTTTGAGAACGAAGTCTCACTAATAATGGCTTCAAGACCATATGGTTCTCTCCATATTACTCAAGCTTGAGTTAATGGATGCATTATGAAGATATTAGCTCACTAGAAATGAAGAAATTCTCAAGATTCTAATTGCCTATAATTTATGCTAGAGGAGAGAAAGTTTTCTTAGAAATGATGAGGAGAAGGGTTCTATTTATAGGTTCCCAATTCCAAGAATGGAATGATTTTGGTGCATGTGGGACAAAATATAAGTCTAAAAAGCACTTTTAGCAAGTCAAGGCAAGATTTGACTAGGTTTAGACGCTAATTAATCTTTTAAGATTAATTAGGGATCCTAAGTAGACTTATGAAGCTTTCTAGGAGTATCTGGAGGAGGTTTTCATAGATTTTGAATGCATTGGAAGCAAGATTCAGCCAATAAGAACATTTATTAGTCAACTGCAAGATAAGAGGATTAATCAATGTATAGTTACAGTTAACTAAGAGGTTTGAGAGGAAAAATGAGCGTAATTGACAAAGTGTCGTCAATTTGCGGGTAATAGAATAGCTAGTGCAATGTTAGTAATAACATTGCTTTGTTCAAATTATAGGTGTCTACATCCCGAATCAGTGCAAGTAGAGCATGCTCGGAATAACCATTATGACACACTGTGAGAGGTATGTATATGATGAACCAGAAGCCATAAAACATGGAAAATTAAGGAGTTACATGGATCCACAAAAAACGAGCTCTGATACCATGAAAGAGGTTGTTTGAAAACCTGAAGTGCAAGGATCACATGAGATGACGTGAACATCCACGAATGTGCAAACAACAACGTGAAGAGATCTCGAGAGGAGAGAGAATCAACTGAAATTGCATGTAAAGATTCGACAAACAGGTAGAACCTCGTTAAGCCGCAAAACTCTCTTTATACCATAGATCAAAAATGGTGTACATATAGGAGGTGCTGAGTAACCCCCAGTGTCGCAATCATGAAAACTTGAGTTGAGAGGGGGAGTTACATTCCTAGAATATAAAAGAAACTCCTAATGACACATATGACGCACTGACGTATACGGGAATCCAATGATGACCCCTACATGAAACTCAGGCCTACGATCTCACCTAAGTGAGATGACTTGCCTGATAATGTGGAATGGTGAATCACACCAACAGAAACCAATAGGCGAGAAACCAATGAAGGTATGTCTTAGACAAGGTGGTTTTAAGCAGTATAATGTAAAAATAGGATGAAGAAAATAGCAATAGTAGAAGCACTAATCTACTATATGAAGAGGTTTTCTTTCTTCCTAGAATATGTGGAACATAATTTATCCAATCACGTGGTGTAATATATTCAAGATTAGATATAACTTGAAGAACAAATCATCTAAGAACAAAATGAGGTAGAACTTAAGTCACTTATAAAGAAGAAAAATAGATCTGCAAAGGATAAAACATATATAGAAGATTTGGAAGAACTCTTTCAGAAAAAAACACGTCGAAAAAGTAGCTCAAGAGGATAAGAAAACAAAGGAAGAGGTAGAATAAAAAATGAGAGGGAAGAAAATGAAAAATAAGTAAATAAATATCAGAAGAGGGAAGAAGAAGAGAAAGGAAAAAGAAAACATGAGGAAGAAAAGGAAGATAATAAATAAGAGGAAGAGAGGAGAAAAGATGAGGAAGATAAGAAGAAAAAGGAAGAAAAAGAATAAAAGGAGAAAGAGGTTAAATTGAAGGAGAATGACGAGAGAAAACTAATTTAGGAGAATTCGGAAAAAAATTATTAATGAAAAGAGTACAGAAGAGAAAGAAGTAGAGGAGAAAACATAAGAGAAAAAATTAGAAACAGAGGTGTAAGTAAAGATATCAGCTACACAAGGAACTTTGCTGCATACACCCACCAGAAAGAAGCCTGCTGCAAGATAAGTTAAGGTAGGAACCTCAAGCACAAATCTTCAAGATGCTCAATTAAAAAATCCACATCCTTCTCTAGACTAAAACAATTTTCCAAACACATGAAAAGACAATACAATTTTGGTATCTCATAGCCTTGCTTCTTCCGATCCACCGTAAGTTTCTTTGGTGTTGATAAACAAATATTTTGCACAAAGGAATCAGGCTCAAATTTCCTAACTACATCATGGAGTGGTTGAGAAAACCAAGGATGAATGCACAGTGTACCTAAATAAGGGTACTCCCATTCAAAAATCAAAATTTGGCACTATATTAGAGGAAAGATCTAAAAGTGATTGGATGCAAACATGTGCGGTGTTAGAGGACAAAATAGAAAAATTATACAAACCATCTAACCATATAGACCCCAATATGAGGTGGACTCTGTGCTTCTAATTGAAAAGAGAACATAGGATACCCTACAGAATTTTCTTTCGCATTATGTTCAAGATGAGGCTAGAGATACACAAATCCACGAGGAGTAAACAATAAATTATCAAACTATGGAGGTAGGTAGATATACAATCGTGAACAAGGAGAGAAGGGATCAGTTAGATAAAATTATTGCATCATTAGAATATACTATTGTAAATGCTGCCACATATTATGTATTCAATACGAGCTTGCCAGGAGTAACAAAAAAGGAGAAAAAGAACTAGATCAACTTGAAAATGAGTTGAATAAAACACCAACAACCTATGATATCACCAAAAACTTAGATGGTATTGGACGATAGAAACTAGCATGATTGGTGAATAAGTACCGCACACAGTAGATTGAAAGAGATGATAAAATAATTGATATGGAAGAATATAGTAATAACAGGGACAAAGCCATTACACGACTACAATGTGAGATTTTTTAGCAAATAAAAAATTCAAAGTGATCAAAGGCACACAACCTCCATTCAAGATCATATCACTCGTACAAGAAAATTCGAAATTATAGCTTTGGAAAGAATCCATGCAAGAGCATCTAATCGCATTGAAGACATTTGAAGGTCAAATTATTGTAAAATAGTCTAATTATTTACCTACTTCCACACCATTAAATATGTACAAAACTATATTTACTATATTGTATAAGTATTTCCTTGTATAAAGGTATTAGTGGAATGTATAGCGTTTCGCAAATCCAGCTAGGTGAGTTGAGAAAAAAAATACTTCCTCACGCTAGACGTCTAAGTTTTGGTACATGTTGATTCTTTGGTATCCTATGGAAAGGTAGGAAAAAATTGTATATTAACATTTTGGTAAAGTTGGTAATGCTAGAACAAATTTGAAGAATATTGGACATAAAACAATTTTTGAGAGGGTTCTTCATTGGAGGAAAGGACAACATTTTGAAGTCCAAGGAGGATGTTGAAAATTTTATTCATTAATTTTGTACATTAAGTCATCAAAAAGGTAGAATCCATGGGGAACTGTGTACTACAAATAAGTATAAAAGTTGTAAATTACTAGAGTATACTAAACAAGGAACAAAGCATAAGATTATTGAGAATTCACTGAACACCACCGAGAACCATTGAAGATAGATCAAAGTGTTGCAGAACAATGGAAAACCACGAAATGAAGATAAATGCCAAGAATAAAGCTACATATTCACCACCAAAAGGGGTGACTATTGAATATTTTAAGGATTATATAATCATTACAACTAGTGTAATAATGTGTGGAGTATAGAATGTGCATATGTAAAAGAGTGTGTAAGGTGGTATGAAAGTATAAATTTGTAAATATCAGAGAATGAGGATGAGAATAGAGTAGAGAAAGGGTATATATATATATATATATATATATATATATATATATATATATATATATATATATATATATGAGATTGAACTATGAATTGTAATTTATTATGAAGATTAATATAACGACCAAGCTCTATTTAATGTGTATACATTAATGATTATCTGTGTACATATTATTGTGATATGTTATTTAACCCCTGTCTATACCCAAACTCTGGTTACATCCCTTACCAAGGAATAAACTACTGAAGCCTCACAACCGCGTCAAGGCTTAAGGTCAACATGTTTCTAAACTAAAATCTTCTTTTTATCCATCACAAGCTCCTATAGGTTGGTAGCTAAATAGAAATTATTACAAAATCTAGAGTTGTTTATTTATTTTCTCTAAATTATTTGTGAAATGTGAAAATAATCAGTTTGGTTTACATATTTTATATGTCAATAATATTCATTCTAGATATCAACCTAGTTTAAATTTTATATAAAACAATATTTTGAGATAAAATTATTTAGGCTTATTTCATCATTTTGTATGCTCGTTATTTTCCAGGACTAAAACTCTAAAATAATATCTCAAAATGCTAGGAACTTATCATGATTGATTGTAAACATTTTTCCATTTTTATTACATTTTGTATCAAACTTGATTCTAAACCTGCATGTATTGAAGCGAACCATACCTTGTATAAGAAAATAGTTCATAGTTTAATTTGTCTAACCTTTACTAGGTCTGAAATTTATTTTTCAATTGGTGCCGCTTCAAGATTGATGCAGGATTCACATATGATGATAATTGAAAATGGCTAAAAATATTAAAATATTTGACATGCAATTGATTATGTTTTATATTATTTTTTCTACATGATGTTCAATTATATGTTTTTAATGATTCTAACCATGTTATGATAAATATAACATCTATGTCTGGATTTTCAAGTTTGATATAGGCGATATCACTTAAAACAACAATCAACATCCAATATTGTCTATCTCTTCTACCAAAGTAAAGTGTAAAAGTGTTATGGAAACAACTAAAGAAGCCATGTGGTTGAAAGGACTATTAGAAGAAATCCATATAGATGTCAAGGGAAACACTTAACTCTTATGTGAATGTCAAAGATGTATAACTCTTGTGAAGAATATAGTTGTACATCAACAAACATAGTGCATATCAAGATTCATATGCATTTCATTCAAGAAAAAATCCTCAATGGTGGTTTTCAATTCCACATTAGAATCTAATGATCATGTGTAGATGTTGATCTCCACATTTGAATCATATGTTCATGTGGCAGACTTCTCATCAAAAGATTAAGTTACATATATATTCACAAATATCCTATGTTCTATGAAGTTTTACACATTTCGAGAAATGCTCAGCCTTTAGTAGTTTCCATTGAGGGGGTGTGTGCAGACCAATGACTCCTCCTACCTTATTTTTTATATTTTCCTTATTTATACTTCTATATTATAAAACAAGGCTCTATAAATATCACCCTATGTGATTTTGTAAACACCACCCTGCATGATTTTAATTGTAACCCAACTAAGTATTTTGTTATGGAGATATCTTATTTATAAATGAATCTAAAAACTTATGTAATAGTTTTAATAAATGCACATTTCCAATAAGAACATGGGATATTTGTCTTAGATTATGTGTGTAGACACGCTATCTTAAAATCATCATATATGGTTTAAGGATCATAATGTTTATGTATACAAATGTAACTTCACATGTATCCCCACTACACATTAAGGGGGATGTTGGAATATTAATATTTGTGGGGACACATTCACATAGACACCACATTAGTATGACTCCAAACTAAGTTTATTTTATAAACTTAGAATTTAACTTAAATACTATAAGTTATAAATAACTTTATAAACTAAAAATAATAATTTAATTGATTGTGGTTAAGATTGAAACAATTCAATTGATAGGTTACAACCAAATCACCCACCATTTAAATAAGGGTTATCTCCTATTGGAGATTGGGGTGTAAAAAATTAATTGAACTGTGCTTCAGTTTGGGTGTAAATTATGTGAAGAAGTTTGAAGGAGATCATTTCAGGGTTAAGCTTGTATTCATTATGTTGTTGTTCATCTATTATTATTGAATAATAAAATTTGGATGTGCTTTTATAGTGGGGTTTTTTACCTGTAACCAAGTTTTCCCCACTCAAATTGTATGTTATGTGGTCATTGTATTTACTTTTTACATTTGTTTACATTTATACATAATTTATTGAATTATTGCATGACTGGAAATTTATCATTATAACTCAGAATCCAAATTTTAAGTATTTTAGTTTATTATTAAAACTCCCATGAGTTCTGAAATTTTAGTGGATACACCACTTTTAGTGGATATGTCATTTTTAGCGAGTGTGCCACTTGGTCCCAACCAATAAGATAAATGAAGATAATCGCTCTTGTTGTAGTTGTATATACCCACACCTATGTACATGTTGTATAATAATTTTTGCAACATATTTTACAGTTCATTCTCATGGCAATACATAATTTTTCTTTGCAAATTGTGTTTTCAATTTGTTGCAAGACATACTACAAATACTATAATTATGTGGGCATCGACAATTATTTCAAATCTAATAAGATACAAAACAATAAAGTCAATGTAATCACAAAAATAAATATTCCTCATGTATTAATAAATAGTAAGATGGGGGTTTAGAGGAATATTTGTTTTTTTCATAAATATGGAGACATCCATCATAAACAAACAACATCGAGTAGGTCTACATATCAAGATGAACCAGACCCAAAAATATTTGAATGAATAGATAATCTTCACTATAATTATCAATGCACACTTTTAGAACCATCAACTAATTTTTTTAACAACTATCACAATAGAAGAATCTATATTGATTATTACGTTTGCAAACTTTAGGGCTCGAAAACTTCCATATCTTTTCCAAAGTTTTACACAAATCTATGAAAAAATGATCTCTTTCTTCAAAACATTAATAATACAACAATATTTAGAAATAATACAAAACAAATGTGGGATACATTCCAAGGCATGTTTTATCCCCCCATTATTGTTAAGGGCGTAAGGTGTATGCTATTTGAAAATAGCACACCAAGTATAATGCAATGTCCAAAATGTAACCTAGTGATATACAAATACCTACGATATCATTTTCAATGCTATAATGAACGTTTAATGCAACATGTAGTAAATGGGAGATGCTCTTAAAATTTCCTTACATGAATGAATGCCAACTTTAAATTCTTGTAATAATTTTGTTTGGCATATGGATATTCTTTTTATCATTTAGTTGTATCTTTTTTCAAATTCACAAATAAACTTGTGTATGTATAGACTTCTTAGCATGCAAGTCAACACATAATGCATGGGAAAACTAACAAAGAAGGACCAACAATTTTTTGGGACCTAAAGAAGGATTGTAAGGCCCAACTAAAATAAAACATAGGAACTGTATAGATATTTTTTAGGGAACCAAGACTGTACCCGTGAGCATATAAATACAAATGTGGAGGATCCACAATTACAAATATATTATTCTGGGAAAAAACCTAAATTAGCAAGAAAATAAGGAAGAAGAGAGATAAGCAAAGAAATAACTATGCAAAAACTTAAAGAATGCCATTAAAAGCCTAAAATAGACTAGTAATTGACAAATATACAAATACCTAAAATAATACAATTTCACAACTAATAAATATCTCATACTAACATTAAGCATCTATACATTGGAACTTCGTTTGACAATGGGAAGGGGTGTCGTAAGTCTTCTTAACAAAAAATTTAGATGAGGGTTGTATGAAGATGTGTGAATGTTGTTTCTATAATTTCAATAATGTTAAATTTGGACCATTCACCCATTTATGAATAAATAATATGAAACATATGTCAAAGAATCATTTTTAAGTGGAATTGTATAAAAGAATATTCTTCTGATTCTTTTGTGAATATATTTTTTAAATTGAAAAAGAGACGTTAATAATACTAAAAATACAAAAAAGTAGAATTGAATCACGCCCCAAAGTGGAAGTTAAATTGAACTATACAAATATGGAACTTCTACATGAGCAAAATGATGGTGTTAATTACTTATAATCAATAAAATATTTTTCAAATAAAAAAAGTTATAAAACCAAATACACATAACCATACATATAAGACACACAAAACTAGATAACAGCAACAAATATAGCAATAAATGGAGGAGGAGGAGTATTAGCGCGATTGCCACCCCAACCACTTACACTAGGATCCACAATATTATGTATAGAATCATAATTACCTAATTTATTTAAGTAAGAGATAAAGAAAATTAAGACATAATTTATTTAAGAGAATATAATATCATATTAAAAAATTAAACTAACATATCAAAAATTAAAATTGTGAAACTACCCATGTAGATGAGGAAGAGAATAAGTTGTTGCATGACACACCATAAATCTTAGTAAACAACAATAACAATTAAAAGTTTAGCCGTTGTATGCACTTTTGAATATTTTTAATATATAGAGCAGAAAATTTTAGGCTTATCCACATTAAAATTATAAAGTATTAAATAAATACCTTGAAGCCTGTTAACGTAGCGTCGCTTTGGCCGAGTGGTTAAGGCGTGTGCCTGCTAAGTACATGGGGTTTCCCCGCGAGAGTTCGAATCTCTCAGGCGACGCCTGCTTATGTTTGTTATAGGCATTTATTTTGCGATCTGCCACGTGTCTCCAGGTTAGTTGTCGTAAGTGAAATGCAGGCCTCCAGTTTCAAGAATGCTTCTTAATTCAAATTTTGTTGAAGTGTAAATTATAAATTTTTATATACCTGTTTTTGTAGCGCCTTGTTCTATTTTGGGTGTAAATATATTATTCAGTTTTATATGATCAAAAATTAGATATCTATTTATTAAGATATGTCTACAAGAAAATTGTAATTGTTTATAATTAGGTGAAATTTTTATAAGTTATATATAACATTTAAATAAATAAAATAATATTCAAATCACATTTTTAATTTTTTTTTTAAAGATTTTACAATCTTCATAATTTATAAGAAGATATTTTACCAATTGTCAATGAATATATTTAATTTAAACTTGTAAATAAAAATATGTTTTTTTTTTTTAAAATTCAAAAGTGTATTTTTATATTAATAACAAAAATGTACAACACTAATCATACTAAAAACTTGGGTGGAAAGAGTCACCTCTTAGAATGCGATGGGTCCAATCAAATTGAACCAAAAAGACCTCGATAGAGGCCAAGTCGCATCAAAGCACTTACATTAATAGCCACAAAGTGCGGACTTCAATAAAAAAGAGAGGGCATAAACATCAAGCTGCAGCTGTAAACATGGAGGCAGGTGGCAGAGGAGGAGGCAAACTATAAGGCTTATAGCCCCACCCCGAACCAGAGGGGTGAGCCTCGTCAGAGACAGGCTTCCACCCATCCTAACCAATTTTTTGTCTTCGGTTGTTCACCAAGATCTTCATCATGCCTGCAGGAAGAAATGGCTAAATCTAGCCGAAGGAATTTGTCTTGAGATTAGCCAAGCCAACCAGAATCACCAAGCGAAGCAGACACAAGCAAAGACGGTCTTGATCGAGTGGACCTTCGCTAAGGAGGACTCCACAGACGATGGTGAGGACCCCCCATCCTTGAATAGGAGGTGGCGAGCGGCGACACGAATGCGCATCTGGAGGCACCCGATTGACATCACAAGGAGCCGAACCCCAATGGTCAAGGAGGTGTTGGAGATGCTTTGCCTCTAAGCACACTTTTTCAGCTTGGTTTTGAATCTAGAGCATAGTAGTAGAAATCACAACGACTTTATTAGTAACATAGAAATCATAATCAAGAAGAACATTATTAAATGTGGCATTATTTATGTCTTTCCATAAATGGAACAAAATGTCAGTTCTGAAGATGTGCCAAATATTGTTGTAAATTGCAGGTAACATGGTTAAATCCCCCAAGAGAACCACTTTCCAGGTGATAAACTCGTGAAAAAAGGGTTGGAAAAGGGAGTGAATCCATCTCCAAGCCGTCTCAACACGAGAGCAAAATTAAAAAATATGTTTGATAGACTCCGATTGATTACAGTACACGCAGACAGGGTTAAGCCCAAAATACTTGAGTCAGGAACCAGTACGAAGACCTTAGTGGAGCAGACACCAAAAGAAATGAAAATTTTTATGCTCAACAATAATCGACCAAACCCACTGAAGGCAACGAGACCAAACAAAAACCAAGGAGGAAAGAGACCATATTATTTGTGTTCAGAATATCACTAAACTTCTTTTGCTACAAATACTTCTAAAAGTACTTTTTAATACTATTCAAACATTTAGGAGCCCCATTTCATGAAAGAGACTTCTTTATTTTCTTTAAAATGAGGAAAGAAATTTTCCTATCATACATTATCTCGTCTCCTTATAAAATTGTTAAAGATTTTTTTATTATGATATTTATGTTTGATAATAATAATTCGCCGGAGGCGTTTACTTTGAAGAAGGCGTTGCTGGAAAGTGTCAAATTCCGGTGGCTTAACTTTACAGGGTGCCGGATTTTAGATATTTTTGTAATTCCTAGATATTTACTATTTTAGATATTCATCTTTGACTCCTCATCCTGTTCCTATCTGTTTCAACGGCACTAATTACTCTGGACTTGCCATCCAATGATATAGGTTTATTTTTTTCGTTTCCATGAATTCAAAATTTCTGTCAACAATTTTTCACAGTTCTAAATCTGACTGCACATTCTGAGGAGTTGCCAAATCAGTTCTTGTTGTAATTCAGATGGTCTAAGCCTTACTGATATTCTGATAATTTATCAATGGTTGCAGTGTTATTAGTTCTTTACATGCATCTATAAAAATTCTCAATGTGCACATTTAAATCTGGAAATACATTAGCTTCACTTCCTGTCATTCCATCGACTTGTAACTCTTGTTTTTAATTTATTTATTGGTTCACGTGTTATGTAAGTTTTAATTGTCTTGTTTTAACTTTTTAGTGTGTTGTGTCAATAAGTTTTTTTATTTAGTATTTAAATATGGAAAATAAATAGTTTGTTCTTATAAAGAGTCAAATTATCTTTTGGAGTCTTTGTTAAAGTTTGTTTTTTAAATGTTAAGTCTTACGTAATTATAATTTTTTTTTAGGAATTTAGTTTAATTTTGAGGTCCTTTAAAAGTGAAATGCATGGGGATAATTCTGTTGTTTAGTTTTAGTTTTATATTTGTTTAATACGTTTTAGTATTTATTTTTAATTTTGTTTTTATGTGTTTATTTTAAAATAAAGTCATTGTATTAGTCTTATGGTGCATTTTCTCTGGAAGTCAATTAAAGAATCCGATGCAGTTCTAAATGAGTTGCAATTTACGTCGAAGAGGATAACAATGTTTAGTTTATTGGAGTTGTAATTTTTCTATTTTAAGTTTGTGTGATGGGGAGAGGACAATATAGTAACTTCCAACAAAAAAAAGCATTGCCTACTATGCCTTGATGGATGTCTGTACGTTGCTATAAAGCTCGTATTTTGTTATGGGCCACACATATGTTGGTATAGGTGAGTTGATTGGGGTGAATATACAGTTGTTTTATTTGATGAAACAATCACAATGTCTCTTGACGATGACCATGTCTTCTGTAAGATACAACTATGATATTCATTTAAAAGATAACATGTTGTATCTTTTGGTTGAACACTTGGCATTTATTTACAAAAGTTTATATTTTGGCATTTAAATGTTCCCAAAGCATAGACAACAATCCCATTTTGTTAGTATCCTTCAATCACTTCATTCCATGAGATGACATATCTCTAGGAAATTTTATGTTTGGTCGGTAGATGAGCTTAAGAAACCTGCCAGTGATACCCAAGATGTTGTAGCGGAAGAGCATCTCCACGCTTCTTATAAACGAGGCTTCCATCTTTGTGTTCTTATCCATCCGATTCTACTCCCGTTGTACATATTCATCAGCTTTTGCAACCGCTTGCACCACTCAGGCATAGAGAGTGGTTTCCTGTTTACATTTGCCAACATACTCCTCGCCTTGTTTCACCATATGCAACAAATAGGGCTCCAACCCAATTAGTTTAAATTTGCCAAAGTACTCCCAACCTGTGCCAAAATATAGAGGAATTTTGTTAGATATAGTTGCAAATGTTTTGATAGACATGTATGCAGAATGTGGAACCTTACATAAAGACATGTGAACTGTTTAGCAAAATTTAATTTATGTTCTTCGCTCAAACATCTATCATAGATCAGAGAATATATTTTACATCCAAACCATATTATACACATAAAATTCAAGCCCTCTCCAGCGTAACTTGCAACTCATTTGCAATTGCTAGTTTATTGTTAGTGGAAAAATGATAAATATAATACTTTGAAGGATTACACTAAATATATACTTTTGTTGTTTTAAGGCCACTTCTTGTAAGTGCCAACCTAGAAAATTTAAAAAGTTTAGAACAAATTTGTAAAAAGAAAAGTTGAAGATTGCTTAGACTCCTACCATATCCATATTAATCTTTATACAATTTCTTAATCTTCTCTAATTGAAGTTTGTGTTCAAAGCTTTTTCAATTTAAGAGAGTTTATATTAAATATTTTGTGTTCATATGTGAATAGATGGTTGGGTCTAGATTCATAACTCAAGATAAATTTCAAATAAAATAAGTAAAGTTGAAGTATATTGTTAATTAAAAAACATCTACAAGTATTAAAAGAGTAAACTCCTTAATGAAGTGTACGTAATTAATGGTTGTAAATATTAATTGTAAATGTCATCTTAAAAATAATTAAGTCTAGAGAACGAGTAAGAAAAAAACTGATTTTGTGGTTTGGAGTAAATTAAAAAGAGTAAAATTTCCTTAATTCTTATCAGTTCTTTAATGATGTATAATATTGAAAAACAACACTACATAGATATTATAAAGCTTCATAACATGTCATGCTAGAACGAATGTTTGATAAAGAATCAAATACTTAAAATGCGTTTCTTCTATAAATGTTCTAAATTCACAATAGATTTTTTGAATTACATGTCTCGGTTGTCTTAAATTTATTATAGAACCTATTTGTTTACTTATTTATTATTTGATACTAGGTTACCAAGGTTATGAGTTCTACTTTGGTGATGTACACCACGCTTCATCTATGGACAAGGTTATGATTCCAATGAGCAACCACTATGTTCCTACCTCCTCTTAATAAATTAGTCTATAGTGATGGAGATCCATGAGGGGCATAGCTTTTGAACCATTAACCTCACATTGGAAAACAATCAACAAATATCGACAAGTCTAATGGTTGCACCCCATTTATTTATAAGACTTATTTCAATTTAAATCAGGATCCTATTGGTATGCAAGCCAACAACAAGTGAGAACACTAACAAAAAATACCTAGAAACCCTTAGAATTAAATGAAGGGCCGAAAGGACCCACACACAAAAAAACCCTAAGATTGTATATTTACATATATGAGACCATATGACTGTCCAAATAAAAATATGGGGGACCTAGAACCATGGTTGTATAGTTCCATGGGAAACACCAAAACACAAGTGAAACATGAGGAAGATTGAAAGAGAGAATACATCAGGAAGAGCTCGAGATGGAATAACCAAAAGATGGGGAAATGTGCCAATAAGAGCCTAAACTAGATCAATAATCAACAAACACACAAATATCCCAACATACAGTGATTCTAGAATTAATAAATACCCTTTTACCAAATTTAGATCATTACGAGTATGTTTGTGCCAATGAATTATATTTACTTTTCCTATCTTACTAACAAATATTAAATGTTCATGTGCACATTTACTATTCATCTTCCTCATCAATATATGTTTAATGTTCTTGTGTGTTAAATGGGTATCCTTGCCTTGTTGCCTTGTTTATTAGGCCCTATCATATTGTATTTTTCATGACCATAACGAACTTGTATGATCATTAAAAGGAGGTATGTTCAAATATTGACTAGGGTGGAGTATGCACACTTATTACCTAACAATAGAGGTTGGGTGCTTTGGTTTCTTATGGTTTAATGTTAACCATATGAAATGTTGTATTTGAGTTTATAATATGCACATAATATTACATGAGTGTAGGGTGGGAAAAAATGTGTTTAGATAACATGCACTCTTATCATCCATTCAACTAGGCTATCGAGGCAACGAGTAAGTGACACACCAAGATCAACACACAATTGATAGAATTCAAAGGGAGTATAGGGACCGCTAAGATCACATACCCAAAGGGAAGTAACCCTTACACTAGGACAACCTAAGGTTTCCAAGGCCCTAGGTTGAAAAAGAGGAGGGGACCCGATTGGGGTATCGACACTATGGGGGTGATTAAGAATAAAATAAACATGCAATATCTATGCTAACTGAACTAAAGCATGCAACATAAAATAATGATATGAATACAATATGTTAACCTAACATGTGCATAAAATACTAAGCTAACATAAAGTAACAAGCAAAGATAGGAGACTACTCTATACGAAATGACAAGTTGAGTTAGAGCACTTACCAGTTGAGGGCAGTCGTTGATGCATCTATTTCCTAAAGGACAATACACTAAGAGAGAATAGATTTTGGGTCGAGAAGGGAAAACAATCATGTCCGAACTCACTTTGGGTGACCCAAGAGTGCAAATAAACCAATCCAACAAGAAGAAGACCTAATCCAAGAGTCAAGATGCAAGAAATCCAATAGCTAAGCGAGCAGATGCAAGTTGACATGAAAGAGAATAGCTAATGATGAGTTCCCATATGTATTTGTGATATATCGTTGTGTGTGAAAATATATTTTTGGTGTTTATATCGACGCAATCGCCTGCGGCCAAAGGCTTCGGCCAAGAATTTGAAAATGCACTGATGCAATTGCCCATGGGCAATGGCATTGGCTAGGGAGGGGAGATGATAAGGGGTGTGTACAATGTGTCGTGAAGAACAAAAGAAATGCAAGGAAAAAATAATATTGTCATGTGCATGTAACGTGTCAGAAGGGTGCGAAGCGAAACAAGAAGATAAGAGAAGAAGAAGTGGATAAATAGGACCAAAAGCCATTCTCTCTCAATGTATTGTCCCTAACCCTATGGTTAAGTGAAGAACCATACCCCTATCCTGGAACAAGATCCTTAAGGCACCTGTTCCCAGAAATAGATGCATTATCAACCTCTAACTTGGAAGAGAAATTATAAGTAATAGGTATGAAAATATAAAGCATGAAAAATTAGGTGTATACATATGCCCCAGTCATTGATTACCACATGTCGTAATAGTGAAACATGGGGTAGTCAATGAAAATAATGATACATAACACCGAAATCGAAATTAGATGTTGAAAGTAAATAATGGAATAGTTGAAATGAAATATACCCACCAATGCGTACTTGATAGTGTTAGTCATCCCACCATGTACGAGCTAATCCATGCTTGTAGAACCCTGGATATGAAAAAGTGAAAGGAAACACTTGACGATCATCAGTAAAATAAGACATAAATCACCTAGCTAGGGGCCCATGGGATGGATGTCATTTCATAGGATCATAGAGGTAAGGTATCATTGTGTCAAAGCTAAGTGACGGGCAACAACACTGAAAAGCGCAAAAAACCGTATGGTAGAAGCTACAAAGAGGTATTGTCATAAAACTTGAAGGTGCAAATAAATAGGACATGGATGATTATCCCAAAGGGCGAATAACAACGCTAAAAAGCACAAAAAACCATGAGGTAGATGATATAAGAATAAAATAGATAAATAGATGCATGTAATACTATGAGCCTAAGCGAGGATGCACAAGACCACAATGATTCTATAGGAAAGGCCAAGGTGAAAGAGTTGTTAGAGATGGTTGAATTTGAAAAATAAAAGACGGGAGATGGTAGCTGGGTACCAAAATCCTTGATTTTCGTCATGCATGAAACTTTTTAAGAAATTGGGCATTCGTTGGTTCTTTGAAGATATGGGCTTCATTGGTTTGAAGGTGATATGTGTTAAGGCCGATGATATCTTTGATGAGGTAGGGACCCCACAATTTCGAAGTGTATATGGCTTCTTTGTCATGGGTGTAATCAAGCTCGAGGACAAGGTCACCCACATCAAAAGTACACAAACAAACATTTCTATTATGTTGCTTGGCCATGTGTTATTTTTGCTTCTGATTGCGAGTATAGGCATAATCACATCGCTCTTCTAGGATTTTAAGTTAATGAAGATGCAACACCTCATGGATTTCCTTGTCTAGAATGATTCCATAGAGGGATATACGGAGCAAAGGAAGTTCCACCTCGAGTGGAAGGACAACCTCGAATCCATAAGTAAGAGATAAAGGCATTGCCGTAGTGGCCGTACAGACACATGTGTGATATGCCAAAAATGTAGGATATAGATTTGTATGTCAGTCTGTATGTGACTCACGAGCAGTCTTTTGTATAATTTTATTGATGATTTTGTTTGTAGATTCATCTTGATTTTTTCATTGGGGATGATACGGTGTTGAGAATCAATGTTTGATCTTGTATTTAGCGTAGAGTTGCTTCACTTATTTGCATTTGAAACTCCCTCCATTGTCAGATATGATGGTGTGGAGAATTCTAACATGTTAAATGATTTGGTTGAGGATAAATTTGGAGGGAGTAAGTCTAGACATTTTGGTGAGAGGCATGGATTCAACCCACTTGGTGAAATACTCCGTGGCAATAATGATGAAGACATTACCATCTTGAGATCCGTACTGGCTATGTCGAATGTAGTATTTTTTTTACCCAAACCAAAGCTATGCACGTTGAAACTTCATTCAGACAGATATGAACACTCACCCGAAGCGCACACAACCACCATGTCCCTCCTGTTTTATGCTTAACATGAAGTTAACATGCGTAATCAACATATTCATAACCAAGAAACCATTCATACACAGATAATCAATCTAACCATGGCAGTTTGGAAACACATACAATAAGAAAACAAATCGTTGTTAGTTCATGAAGGTCAATAACACTAACATTCTAGAACATCATCATGAACATACATGTATTACATAACACAAGTTGATTACATTAACCGTATTGCATATGTGCACAAGACCTGTGTGCAAGTTCCAAAACCCATGACTACATAACATCAAAACCCTCAAGAAGTTCTAACTTGCAAGCACATTAAAAAACCCAACCAACTGACCCTTCTAACATAAATGAAATACCTATATATAAGGGCGAGGACTTGCCCTTCACTGCTTCATGTAGATTCCTAATAATAGGAGTGCGTACAAAAATAACTTGTATGCTTTTTACATCATCTGCTAATAATAGATTTTCCTAAATATAAAACTTACTTTAACCTTATTATTAGCTTGTCCTGTGCATGATCTTCCTTAGTCTTTGCATGTGATTTTTCCAATTATAGTTTCCTTTGTGTGCATTCCAAGATACCCTGATTTTGTCCAAATATAAACCTTTATTGGTCGCCACTCCTTCTCTACTTTTCTATTTTCAGCCACTCGTTTGGAAAATTGGCTAAGTTCCTAACTTTGTCTACCCATTCACAAAATTCCGTGCACTGATCATTCCTGCATGCGCGTGCACCTTCGCGCACCCCTTACACGTGGCTCCAAACCTCTACGCATGTATAATTCTTAGCCATTTCTCTCACTCAATATTACCCCACACTAAAGTCATTTCCCGTCCTCAGAAATGTGTCACCAAACTTATCCCTCCAATGAATGAATGAATCAAAGAATGTTCAAGGAATAAAGAATAAGGCCAAGAATACCATGAATCCAAAGAATGACTTATAACTTGTGCACCAGCTCCATCAAGCTTCAAGTTTTTGGAGGAACTCTAGAAAATCTACGTTTAAATCATCTTCAAACTTTTTCCACTCCGTGAGCTCCTTTGTGTCCTTTCCGGGTGTCATCTCTACAATGTATGAAATTAGGTTAGGCGCTACTTCATCCACTCTCCCCTTTAACTCCTTGATGACCACACTCAATTCAACAGTCAATCCCTCCAACATATCCATTCGTTCCAAGACCAAGAGCTGGATCTACTGGATTTGGAGCTTCAATGTATCCCTCATGGCCTTTATTAATTCCTTCCACATCGATACTTACACCATAAATTTTATGCGCTCAAGCTTATTTTTTGGTTACTTTGATTGTATTTATTTGAGCCCTACTTCCTCTTTGGTGACATGCATGTTGATAATAGGATCACTCTTTTGGCACCTATCAAACTATTGACGTGTGCACTGATTTTAGTCTTACTGTTGGCCTCCATGTCTTGTGTGAATACAACCTCAAGCTCAGCTATCTTGGCCTCCACAGCCGCTTTATTCTTTTCCTTATCCTTATCCAATTATTTTGTTGATGTCCCCGTGCCACTCTTGATGTTCATGAGCAACATCCCAACCAAGTCCTTGAGGTACTCCATTTCATCATTATAGTTAGTCTGGGTTTGGATTACTAGGGTGGATATTGCGCTTGTAATTGGTTTCACAAAATCTCCTACCCTGTCATAGGCCTCCTTCATGCGCTTCTTATCCCCCTTGATATCACTCTTTAGGCTTTCCACTTCATGATCCTTATTCTTATTGTATTCTACCATGAGTCTCATGGTAGCCTCCTTGTCCAGATTCCTACGTGTAACCTCTACTGTAAGCTTGTTCAAAGCATTACATGACTATCCATCAATCACTCTTGTGGGGTCAACAATATTATACTCCTTTCCTAGCTCCTTCTTCAACTCCAATGTGGAATATGATCTATTGCTTATTTCAAATTTTGGCTCCTCTGCTTGTGCATGAGAGCCCTCCATGAGAACATCTTCTTAGTGCATGAGAGCCCTCCTTCCCCATCCATTAGGTCCCATCTAATATTTTTTTCCATCGGGCCTGTGCTCTGAAACCTTGCCCTTAACACCTTCGTAGGATCATAAACAAAATCTGGATATGTGGTGATTTGGAAGGCCTTCATTTCCTTACCACTTTATCTTGGTCCGCAACTTCCTTGGTGTGAAAGGCCTTATGTTGGTCTCAACTTTAACGCCCTTATCTTCCCTGATAACATAAGAATCACTGGCCTCCTTATTTCCTTTGGGATCTTCCTCATGTGCTAGTGTTTTCTCCCTATGTGGGCTTCTATATTGTCCACCCATTCCCCCCTTCTCCAAGATATGCTCCACATCTATTGGTGGCTCTATCTCATTCGCAAACTTCTCGTGTCTCAATTCTTCTTCCACCTTCTACTCCAAGTCCTCACCATAAAAAAATACTTAGGCCCCTACGTGCCCCTTCTTAGTCCTTAGTGGACTCACCTTGGCTAGCTGAGAGGGTCCTACGCCCTCAATGTGCTTTCTCCTCTTATATTGCATTTATTCTCTTTGCCTATGCTCTAGCACAAAATTTTCTTATTCTTATTCCACTAAAGACTCCTCTCAGCTCCTCTTAGGGATCTCCATCATATGCTTCTTTGGCTAAAGCATTTGGGAGTCACACAACTCAACTTCTTCCCCATCTTGTGTTTTTGGGCGCAAAACCACAAAGACCCTAAATATCATACCCTCGATTATCACATTCATCGTTGGGCATAGGTCTACGGTATATGGCTCGTATGTATCTATGTAGGCTTGGAATGATATCCAAAGGTGGTGCACAAAGTATGTCAGTCTGAATCCAACTTTTCTACATCGAAAGTCAAGTTTTGCACATCCTTAATCTTGTTCACTACGAACTTGAAATATTTTACTATGAATGAAAATGGCAGTTTGCACCATGGCCCCATTTCTCCATTGGCCATCATGAAATGTGCAAGGCTAAAGTGTTACATCACTACAAACTTTTCTTTATCCCCAAATTCTCCAGGAAGATCCCTAGGTATGCGCTATTAGTTCTCAAATGTTGTGTGCAACATGTTATACCATTTATCCAAGTGTTCATTGTACTGATTGTTAAATTCTCCCTCACATGAAAATTTTACAAATTTAACTGTGGGGACTGATCTTCTACGAGGTTAACCAACATATCTTCTTTTGGACCGTTTGAGACACTAACTTCCCATAATGCAATCAGTAAAAGAATCAAGTCCTATGTTATCTTGGATCCTTCCTCATTCTATACCTTTTCCTCCTCGATAATTCCATTAGCGATGTATTGTGCAATATTGTAATGTGTTTTATGCACAATGTAGAGGATTTTTTTGTTCACTTCCCCCCATATTTCCAAGGTGCCAAGTTTGTACCTCACCAATTTAACTGCTACCCTATTCATAGGGTCTATAATTTTTTCCACATTCATGGCTCTTCCTCCCCTTTCATATTATAACTTGGTCGTCAACTCCTCAGTCTTAACCTCATCTCGTAGATCTAAGTCTAGGTCTTGTCCTGTCTCCCGTACCCTTGTAACTTTCCCAATCAAAAAATCCGTAATCCTCATCTTTCAGCCAACAAAATAGAAGTACTCTTCATGCAACCTTAACATTAACCATTGGAAGAGGTGTGCATGTCTCCCAAAGTATGGAAATTCAAACAATTTTATGACCTCTACCTTATCAAGAATCTTCCTTACTGAGTCTTTTATCAACAATTGACCCTCTTCATTCTTTGTCGGAAACTCTCGCAACATGTCCTTTTTGAATTTCACCTCGTTCCCTGGCACCTTGTGGTTGAACTCGCTAATTTTATTGTTTGGGAGCTGTGAGGTCCATGGTTGTGCCACAATCACTTCAGGAGGATACTGCATTTCTAAGAATAACTCCTCTAGTAGGTCTTCAACTTCGGTATTTTTAGTTCTGCCCTTGCCTTTTCCCTTTGGTGATTCCAAAGTAGCCTTTTTTGGTGTCATCACAACTTCTCATGTCTAAACCGTGACTCGTGCCCTTACTTTGAAATTCCAAAGCCATGTACACCTTAGCCATTCAATCTCTAATTTTCAGTAAACCCTAACTTTCCATACCCTAGCTTCACACTCAAACTTCTACTTTTCCCAAAGAAGGAACCCCACACTAATATCCTCTGCTCCCTACTCAAGTTTTCTTGCTAATTGATTTGCTTTGTCACTCTTTATCACTTGGTTTCTCAATTTCTCAAATGTATCGAATGTAAGGTAGCAAATAACTCAATTTACCCCCTTTTATAGCCTTATCGTACTCCTCTTCCTCTACCAATTTAATTTTTGGTTTTTAAAATGATTTTTCCTGATTTCAAGATTAAAAGTACTTTTTCCATTTTAAAACACTTTTTTCCTTTTAAGGAATTTTTTTCTTTCTTCCATGCTCTTTTTCTGTTTCCGTAATATTCATAACCTTTCAACACACTTAACACTTTCGAATCTTGTAGACATCCTTCCATGCACTTCCTTGCACCGCAACCCATCTTCCTCTGTGCCACCTCCCAGTAGTGATTCTTGATGTTGTCTGCCTCACATTACACTTTACAACCTCTTATTTGCATGGATTCCAATCCTTGCAAATATCCTTGAAGCATCATCATTTTAAGCATCTATAAGACCTTCATTTTCCTTCGCACGTTCTTATTTGACATCTACCCATCACATGTGTTTCTATAAATTTTACACGTACCTCCGTACTGACTCTGGGACACATACCAACAACCAAGATTTCCTATTTCATAGTCATACCTGCTTCCACCCCACAATAAAAGTATACTCGGTCTTCTACGCATCAACTCAAGAGATAGTAATCAGCTCCTGTGCACGAATGCAATTATTATAATAAAACAAACCATGAAAGGAAATCTAATCTAAATGGAAATACTGCCTTATTACAAACACAAAGAATCTTATTTAAAGTAGGGCTTCAACTTACTCCCATTGAAGTAACTGGGAGACATATTTCCATCGAGTTCCTGCAATTGACATTTTCCTGATTCAAGTATCTTTATCACTATAATAGGTCCTAACCAATGCACCTTCAACTTCCTTGGGTGGTGCACAAACTTGGAGTCATACAGAAGTAGAATCTTTCCAACAGCAAATGACTTGCTTCTTATAGGCCGATATTTCCGAGCCTTCGGTCATGCCTTCTCTATCTTTTAGCTCTAATGCACAATGGTGTGTCACTCATCTAATTGCATCAATTTCGTAATGCGCTCTTCCAAAACCTTTTCATCAGAAAATCCACCTACACACGTAATACCTAGGGATGGTGATAGTAATTCCATAGGAAGTACAACCTCCATGCCAAATACCAATTGAAAGGGTGTTGCTTGTTTCAACCATTTATAGGTTGTTATGTATGCCAACAGAATAGTTGATACCTTTTCATCCCAATCCTTTTTTCCAACATCACATATCTTCGTCAGTGTCTATCCCAAGATCTTGTTGAAATATTTGACAATTTCATTCACTTGATGGTTAGAAGGAGTAGTTTTATGGTGTGCCACCAGTGCCACCATAAAATCTATTACCAAAATTTTGATTGTCTAGTTCAAGAAATGAGTTCCTTTATCACTAGTCAAACTTAATGGACAACCATACTTATTGATGATGTTTTCCAAAAGGAACCTCATTTTTTTATTGTAGTAAAATATTTTGTATGGGCAGCCTCTACCCAATTGTTCAAGTAGTCAATATAGGTAATAATGTAGTGCGCTACAGTCCTACGTGCGGGTGGTGCAATAGGTCCTACAAAACCAACAACCCACTTATGAAAGGGATCCATGCTTGTTATAGAGAAAAAAGGAATTTCATCTCTACTTTCAAGTTTTCCAAATCGTTGACAGTGATCACATGCTTTAACATAGGCTATGGTATCCTTTTACAATGTCTCCCATCAGAAGCAAAGTAGAAGGATCTTGTGCACAATTGCATCTCCTGCATAATGTCCTCTTGCAATACCTCAATGAGATTCCTCCATAATAGCCTCCTGTTCATGCTCCAAAACAAACATACGGAAGACCTCGTCGCAACCCATTTTATACAAGTCTCCTCCAATGAGATGATATGGCGTAGCTCGTATAGCCAACTTCTTCTTCTCCAATTTTTTCATCCCTCCTGGCTCAATTCTAGTGCGTAAACTTACTGTTATGTCCTCTAAATAACCTGAACATGTGCTCTAGGAATCGTGTCCTCAATACTCTGCGTGTCACTCTCTAGAATTGATCGTTGATAAGTGATCATGTGCCAGATTACTCTTTTATGGCTTGAATACAACAGTGAAATCAAATTCCTACAAAAGGAATATCCATCGTCATATGCACCCTTGCAATACATGTTTTTTGACTAGGTACTTTAATGCCATATGATCTGTATACAAAATAAACACTGTGTCTAATAAGTTATGGCAAAATTTGTGAAGTGTATAGATCTAGATAGTGTCTCATGCTCTGTTTTGGTATAATTCTACTCTACTGGTGTCAAATTTCTACTTGTAAAACATATGGGTTAATCCACATTTCCCTCTTTTGGTTGTGCCAATATTTTGCTAATAGCCATGACAAAGGAATCAAAATATATATGAAAAGGTTTTCTCCAAGAAGTAAAGTGCAAGATAAGAGTGGTAGTCAGTTTCTCCTTCAAAATCTCACATTTCTACTACTGCATGTCACCCCAATAAAATTTTCCTTTGGCCTTGAGCAATTTTTCCAAGGGTGTAACAATCTTTGCATATCCTTTGATGAATTTTTGGTAATATCCAGTATGCCCTAAGAACCCACACACTTCACTTTGGTTGGTAGATTCCTCTAATCCCAAAATCATTGTTATCTTTACCGGATCAACCAACAATCCATCCTTACAAATGATGTACCCAAGAAAAGTTCCAAAAGGTGTATCAAAGATACACTTCTTAATGTTAATAGAGATGATTAGCGTTTTGCACCTCTCAAATATGAGCCTTAAATTATCACATTGATCCTTGATGTGCCCATAGACACTCCAATCATCTAGATAAACTAGTAAAAAATTGTGAATGAAGTCATGAAAGGTCTGCACAACTATGTGCAAGAATAGTGCTGGCACATTCTTCAATCCAAAGGACATGACCGTATACGTGAAACTTCTCCAATCTATAGTGAAGGTGGTATATTCCTGGTCCTCACATGCAATCCACACTTGATGATAGCCTAAGAACCCATCCGTGAAAGAATAGATTTCACTCCCTGCAACTCACTCAAGGATATCCTCTGTGAAAGGTGTGGGAAAAGGATCAATGACACATGAGGAATTGAATTCCATGTAATTTACATAGATCATAGTTCTCCCATCTTTCTTAATGCTAATCACCATGGGACTAACCTACTTAGATTCCTCAATTGGTTAAATGATTCCAGACTTAAACATCTTGTCTATTTCTTCCTTTACCTTTATGCGTAGGTTTGGATTCATCTTATAAGGACTCTTCCAAACAAGGAACACGCCTTCTTTCAACTTAATCTTCATCTATGCCAATGAGAGGTGCACTCCTTTCAAATCATGATAGCTCCTTGTAAACAAGTCTTGAAAATCATGTAAAATCTCAATGATCTTTACGAATTCTTATTCTGACGAATAGTCCCCAATGATAGCCTCTTTAGGTGCATCCTTAGTGAAAATGTTAACCTTCTTAGTCTTCATGGGAGTATGGTACACGCATTCATTTTCATATACAAAGTACATTACCTTGTGTGCACCTTCTATATGCCTAATATCCAAGTTCTCTACATCTTCATCATAATTGATGTATATTAGCTTTCCTTTTTCATTCTCTTTCTAGGCACAACCTAGTTGTAGCTCTTATGTCTCCAGCGTATCTATGCATGCCTCCATATCAGGTTCTCTGAGTAACTGAAGCCTGAGCTCCTCCAATTTCGTGTTATCCCCTAATGTGATACGCCTCATAATATTTAAAGCCTCTTATACATGTGGTTTATTATAAAAATAATTAAAGGTATGAAAAATATCTTTAGTCATCTTTCGCAAGCTTGCAGTCTCCCTTTTTAACTCAACATGGACATACCATACATGTGCACATCCTCAGAGAGTGGAATATAACTTATGCACCCAGAGAGATGGTAGTAATGCCTCAAGAACTTGTGCCCATTGTCTCTCATAGTTCTGTAGGTGTACCAAAGGAAGTGTCTTTTCATCATACTCACGTATAAGTGTAGGTACATATTTATGAGTAAAACTTGTTGAAAAAGGTGATTCTCACTTCTCGCCAACCCAATAAATTATCTTTGTGTGTTTCCCACAAGTGCATTGTTTTAACACAAAAGGTATATTTTGGTACTCATTCTGAGCCCTTGTTTGAAACCAAGTTGAGTCTTCAAAAATTTTCCCTTACCCTTAAAAAATCTGATTTACATGTGTTCAGTAAACACCCAACGTTCCTGATCATCCAAAATCACTCCTTCCCATGATTTTGAACAAATTAAAAAATGGGCTTAACCATTCCACTCTAAAAAGGCAGTGGTGCATGTAGACACTAAATCATACACTTTGGGTATCTATCTAGTCCTGATCACATACTACTATTCTTATGATTCCTAAGCAAGAAAAATACTAATTGACCCATGTCTTTGGCCATCTTTGTTTGCATTTTGATTCTATTATTTATCTCACACTCCTTTTAGCCCAATCTGTCTATTCATACTTCAACATTTCTCATCCTGGACACCAGTTCCTAGCTAAGACACTAGCACTAGGAGCCACCGTCCCCTCTTGGTGCCCTCGACCTCTTTATAGTTTGTTGACATCTTTTGGGTCCTTTCTAGTTGTTTGGGCATCTTATATTTTTGGTAGTCCACCTTTTTGGGGTTAGTTATGAAATTCAAGTAAGGGAATCATATAAATATAAAGTTATGTGATCATAATAAAGGACCAAGCACTAAGCATTAGCTATCACCACCTAAGGTCTCATTCAAAGGCCATTATCAAGAGTATTCAAGCATCCACACACAATGGCAAGGGACTAATACTTTTACATACATGCATAGGCGGGGAAGTTAATTCTTTCATGCACAAATCTATTTACATTTCGTACATCTAGCTACTTTCTCGTTATCAAGTGTGACACACATAAGAGTCACCTAGGGAAAAATTCAGTGCAAACACATAGAATACATTGCATTTAAGATGTAGTGCAGTGCTCAGATGTAAGATCACTCGTCTGATAGTTGAGGATAGTCTAAACCCTCATTTGTATTATTTTTATTTTTAGGATTTTATGCACTTTAGGTTTTTTAGGTCATTTCTTCATTACATGTTACAAGTGACATCTACGAGCTTGGTGCGATATACTAGTGATAAGAAGCGAAGGAAAACAAACATCTCGTGACCCAGCGAAATTGGTTTTAAGAGATTTTACACAATCACGGGCACCCAGAAGAGATCTTTGGTTCCCTAGGTGCCCCTAACACTCCATAAACGAACTAGTCCAACATATTACAACATCTTTGCATTTTTATGAGCTTATGCGATATTCTGTGCTTTGGATTTTCTAGTTTTCCAATCTTGCACACCTCCGGGATCTCTGTGAATCATCTAAGTCATTTTATCCCCTGACTTGCACTTAGGGTTTTAAATCTTAATTTCTTATTTTCTTGGGTCTAGTTCTTTACTTCATTTTTTATTCATTTTCTTTTATATTGCAATTAGATTTAGGCATCTATAAATCCTAGATGTTATTAATAATTTGGTGAACCCGACACTTTCACACTTAGGATCCTCATTTTTTTTTCTATCATGGGTCGTAAAATTCCTCAAATTGATTTGAATTATTTGCTTCAAATGTATCCTAATTTCTAGGCTATTATGCAAAAATCCCTAGACACCATGTATCTCCCTAAATATTAACTACCACACGAAGTGAGTGCTATTTTCAATCATCTATCCCGATGACCCTAGCCTTCGTGATCCTCCATCCAATAAATATACAAGTCTATTCAAGATTTACATTCTTTATTTCAAGATGAATTTCATGTTATGGAATCCATGATTACATCTCTTAGATCTGAAATCCAACATCTTAAGGATGCTTCTCAGACTAATGATAGTTCTTATTCTCATGCTCATTCTATGTATTCTACATGTACTCATATAAGTGAACCTCAAGTATTACCATTACCAGAACCTCTCAAGTTTGATCACAATACTAAGAAACATGAAATTCTTACTACGCTCCTTAATCATCAATTAATTAGCTTGTCATCTACCCATTACTATCCCCCTTATCAGCGTGCAAAATATCAAGGTCTCACATTTTGCGCTTATCATTGAATTAAAGGACATAACGAAAATGATCGTTGTGATTTACAATAAAGAATCAAACATCTTGAGTGTCACGGTTTTATCTCATTCAATTCATAGCACCATGTTACATGGTTCTCTCCAATTGTGACATCTCAATGGGTTCCTAAATCATATTCGTCTATGTCTAATGAGCATAATGCCATCATTTTTAAGGAAAGTCAAGAGCCGCCTAAGAAACCGCATCTCAAAATCAATATAACACCTCCTCCTCTCAAGTCATCTATGGTATTACCAATTCAAATCACACAATTTCCTCTCAAAATTAGTCCACCCTCTTCTCCTATCAAGTCTTCTGCAGCACCATCAATCCCACCTAAGTTACCACCATTCAAGATTCCTCCCAATCCTACTCCACTATCATTTCCAATTTTCCAGTTTTCTAGTCCTGCACACATTTGGGAGCTCTTTGAATCAACTAAGTCATTTTATCTCCTCACTTGCACTTAGGGTTTTAAATATTCATTGCTTATTTTCTTGTGTCAAATTTTGTACTTCATTATTTATTCATTTATTGCTACATTGCAATTATATTCAGGCATCTATAAATCCTATATTTTCTTAATCAGTGCACTGACTTGGTTATCTACGGAGTGCAAAACGTAATGTTCCACAGGTTACTCCATTATGTGAAATAAAAAAAATCTAATCGAGACCCAAGTGGAATTATTGTGTGGTTGGCTATCATTCAAATTGACTCAGTCTCACAAGCTAAGGTACAAAACAATACCACGGGGTGACTGTTTGCAAGAAAAAAAGGAATGTGGTTATATAGAAAATTTGCAGCACACTAGTTCAAAACTCCACGGGTATATCAGAATTTCGGCACTCCACGGACTTTAAAATTTGCGGCACACTAGGTCAAACTCAATGGGTATATAAGAAGGTTGGTACTCTGTAGAATTCAAAAGTTGCGGGACACTCAAGGATCCACCGAATTCCGCGGAACATGCAAGACAATTACTCTATTGTTAAGAGGTATTTTCATTTATAGAAAAATAGTAAATGAATTAAAAAAGAAGATGAAAAGAGCATATATATACTATTAACAAAATGGGGATTCTATAGGGGCTCCAACCCTTAAAATTCACATGAATTTTGGTATACATATACAAAAAGGGATGTTTTTGTAACTACATACATTGTCAATTTATGATTACAAAATCCTCCACAAACGATAGGAACCGATCTAACTATTTTTCATCCTAAATTCAAATTCTTTGCAATCCTGAGCCTTATAAACATATTGGATATCCCCTGTTAAACTGCGAGACATACCCTTGTCCGTAAGTTCTTTGATGATTGCTTTTGGGCCTTCCAAAATCTTGATTAATTCTAATTTTTTCCTGTAAGAGGATACCCAATTAAGGAGGTTAATGAAAGTGTAGAAGAGGGACAGAAGCCTCACACTTTTATTCATAATCAATCAAATCAAAGTACAATAGTGCATATTGTAATATTTATAGATGTTAAACAACTGGATACAAATAGACAAGGATATTGCACAGGTGCAACAATAATCCTAATTACATAAGCTTCCAAAACTACATATAACAAGAACAAATAATTAATACAAACAAATGTATTTGTTAAAACTATGTGACAGATAATCATATGTGAATAAAATGACAAATATGGTTTATAAAACCAATCAACTAATTACCAAAGGTAATAATACAATGCATAAATTAATACAGTAAAATAAGTTTACCCTAACATTCCCCCCCTTAATTTTGCATTGTTTCAATAGATGAGGAGAGGAACTCTCTGATAAACTCAAACTTGTCACGTGCAAGTGACTTTGTGAAGATATCTTCTCGTTGTTCATCTGTTGGGAAAAATTTAAGTTGTAGATTGTGTTTCAAGACATGATCGCGTATGAAATGAAATTGTACTTCGATGTGCGTATTTCTCTCATGAAAAAATGGATTGCGAACACATTTGAGAACACCTTCATTGTCTACATACAAGGTGGTTGGTTTTTCCTGTGGTATTCCAAGTCCTTCAAGTATGCAACGTAGCCATATCGCTTTGCAAACAACTTCACCTGCAACATGATATTCGACTTCGGTAGAAGAGTGAGAAACAATGTGTTGTTTCTTGCTTCCCCATAATATTGGTCCAGATCCCATAAAGAACACAAATCCTGAAGTGGATTTTCTGTCATCAATATTTCCTGCATGATCTGAATCCCAATATCCAGTCAAGAAGAATTTGTTGTTCTTCTTGTATTCTAGACCAAGATCCACTGTTCCCTCGAGATATCTCAAGATTCACCTTGCTTCCTTCTAATGACAAACTCGAGGTTCTTGCATGAACCTGGATAGATAGCTCACTAAAAATTTGATATTCGGTCTACTGTATGTGAGGTAAATGAGACTCCTAATCAACTACCGATAGAGAGTTGCATTTACCATAAGAGATGGATCTGATTGAGATAACTACAGTCTCGTCTCCATAGGTGTAGCAATAGGTATGCAATCCATCATCTTGAATTTCTCTAGCATTGTATTGGTTTATTTCAACTGAGAAACAAATATTTGATTCTCCTTTTTCCCTACTTCCAATCCAAGAAAATAGTGCATCAGCCTGAGATCTGTCATGTCAAACAACCAGTTAAGATCTTTCTTCATTGCATCAATCATCTTCACTAAACTTCCAATGATGACTAGATCGTCAACATAGACAAAAAAATCACAATCTTTCCCCATAATTTTTGAGGTAGAGATTGGGATTGTATGGATTTCTAACAAATCCATGTTGTATGAGATGCTCATCAATTTTGATGTACCATGCATGGGGTGCCATTTTAAGGACATACAAAGATTTATTGAGTTTTCATACCTTTGTTTCTTGACTAGGTACAACATATCACTCAGGTTGAGTCATGTAGACTTCCTCTTGTAAATCTCCATTCAGAAAGGCAATTTTTACGTCCATCTGATGGAATTTCCAACCAAACTGTGTAACTAGAGAAAATATCATCTTGATCATTTTGATCTTAGTTATGGGAGAAAATGTCTCCTCGTAGTCGATGCCTTCTTTCTGTGCATACCAATTTGCTACTAGTATCACTTTGTACTTGTCTATGGTCCCATCTTCTTTGTACTTTGTTTTGAATATCCATCTGCAACTAATGGGTTTCTTCCCTGGTGGAAGATCGACAAGCTGCCAAGTGTTTTTTTTCATCACTGAGTTATATTCAACATCCATGGCATCTTTCCAAGCTTTTGACTGTAGGGCTTCCTGGACTATAGAGGGCTCATTAGATTCAATAACTTTACTCATCAAGGCAAAGTTTACTTCTTCTCATGTGTTACTGCGAGTCTATGTTCCAGTGGTGGATGTATCCAGAGGACCATCCAATTTTACATCTCGTATCATGTTAGTATACTACTTGGGCATACACTGAACTTATCTCGTGGGTCGCGGTTCTATCTAAACACCACCATCATCCCCAACATCACTGTCACCATCGGGAGCATCAATTTTTTTTACAAGAGGTGAAAAATCTACATTAGGTGAGTCTAGAGGAGGAGTATCTGCTTCCTTTTTCTCAAAAAATTCAACATCTCTGCTGGTGTAGACTTTCATGGTCTTTAGATCCATCAATCTGTACCCAAGAGTCTCTTCACTGTAGCCAATGAAGATGAGTTTTTGTGATTTCATATCCAACTTATTTCTATTCTACTTGGGTATGTACATACTTATTTTGCACCCAAATACTCTGAGGTGTGCAACAGATGGTTTCCACTTCAACCATGCTTCATATGGTGTTACTCCATCAAGAGAAACTGTGGGCACTCTGTTTAACATATAAATTGTTGTTTTTGTTGCTTCTACCTAGAATGTCCTCACTAGTCCAGAATCATCGATTATACTTCGCACCATTTCCATGATAGTATGATTTCTTCTCTCAACAACACCATTTTGCTACGGTGTGTGAGGAGGCATTTGTCGATGAATCTCATGAGTTTGTAGGTAGTATTTGAACTCATCACTGGTGAATTCCCCCCCTCAATATGAGTAGAGATTTTTGATGTGATGACTAGTTTCATTCTCAACAACCACTTTGAAATTCTTAAAAGTTTCAAAAGCTTCACCTTTCTTACGAAGATAGTATATACACATTTTTCTCAAATAGTCATCAACACAAAGCATGAAGTACTGAAATCTAGAACGAATTGGTTGCATCGGACCACAAAGATCGGTATAAACCAAATCAAGCTTACCATGAGCTCGAGAAGTAATCTTCTGGAATGAAGCTCTGTGTTGTTTGCCTACTAGGCAGTGAAGACACTTATATGTATCCTTGTGGAGAAATGGAAATCCTTTTACCATGTTCTACCAGAAAAGTGTTTTGAGATATTTTAAACATATGTGACCAAGTATCTGATGCCAAAATTGTGCAGACGTAGAATTCTTAGCCACAAGTGTCTAATCATCTCTGTGGAAAAAATCAAGCTGGAACATATGTCCCACATTAGAGGCTTTTGCAACTATTTTCGAGCCTTGTGATTTGTCTCGAATTAAACACATTTTCTTGCCGGAATGAGTATCAAAATCAATTTTCAAATTGTGATCTAGGAGTTGACTGACTGATAGTAGATTCTTTATCAACCCAGGGACATATAGTACATTTTATAATCTATAATTTCGTGAACCAAGGGGTAGAGAAATGTTCCTAATCCCTTGTATTGTGTACGAAGAATCATCACCCAATGAAATAGGGTTTTTAGAAGGTGAATCCCTCATTGTGGTAAACCAGTCTCTATGGCCGGTCATGTGTTGAGTGGCTCCTGAATCAACATACCAGACATCACTAGATGATTTGGAAGGTTCACTTAATCGAGAAGTGTACAAGAAGTCTTCATTATCCGAATTTTCTTCTTGGTCAACTATATTTCCTTGCTGATGGGGTTTTCTTTTCCAGTTCCCCTTCTTCTGCCCTTGATTGTAGTTAGAATGTCCCTTATAAGATTGTTGATTTTGAGGTCCATATTTTCTTGATGAACCTTTCTTATAGGTATTGAACCAACAATATTTTAACTCATGTCCTCTTTTACAGATAGGACATTTATTCTTATTTTGTTTATGTTTTTCCCCATGTTGATGTTGTGTTTGGGAATTTTGAGAGGAATTAGGTTTACCTTTTCCTTTTCCTTTCCATTTCTGATGAGAAGATAATACCTGCTCCTCTTCATCATATTTATTGTACATAACTTCCTCTTGTTGCAATAGGTTCAATAACTTGTCGAAACTGACTGTCTGATCTGACAAGTTGAGTGTTGTCACAAAAATTTGGTATGAAGGAGGGAGTGCTCTCAGAACAATGGGAATGAGATTTGTATCAGTGACCTCCTCTCCTAGGGCTAGAATTGAAGCCCTTAATTCTGAAACTCTTCTTAAGAAAGATTCTATTTTCTCATTTTGTTTGAACTTTAGTGTGTGTAACTGACTTTGCAAATTCAGTATGACATTCTTGTTCTTGGCCTCGTATATTGTGCTCAATGTATCCCATGCTTCTTTGGATGATTTGGCATCATGAATGTGGGGTTTACGTCGTCGGACACTACAAATAAGATTATCATCTTAGCCTTCTAATCTGATCTATCAAAATGTGTCTGTTGTGTTGTATCAGTTGTTGATCTAGTGACAATACCATTCACAATAGTAAAAATATCTTCAAACTCAAGCTATGTCTTGATTTTTGTCTTCCATGCTGCATAGTTATTTTCTCTTAGAAGTTTAGGATGTGGAAGAAATAATTTGGGGGCGTTGGTGCCCATTTTGTAGAATCAACTGAAAAATGGTAAGGCTCTTATCACTCCAGGTATATGGTCTCCCAATCTATATACCATCAGTCTGATATACCAAACCTTTCTATATATGTGCCCTTCCAATATACCCATCGGTACATGGAAGAAGCTCGCCCTTTCTATATACTTGGCAATACGTGAAAGAGGCATTATCATACGTGAAAGAATCTGATACGTGGCACCAAGATGATACTGAAAGGGGTCTATGTGATTATGACACTGAATCAAAGAAATATCCTCATACACACGCGTAACTTCACTATATACTCTGATAATTTCTTAGTCTGGATTTAAGTCGAGCAATTGTTCACAGACGGATGGGAGGGCTCAAAGTGTGTGCTTTGTGTCCTTATTACTCACCGTCGATTTAAAGGGTTGATGCCTAGACGACGTTGTTTCAACTATATTAGGCATTAAGTGCAGTAGTAGTCATGATGACTTTACCCTTAAGTGCTTCCCAGAGGCAGTGTTTATACCAAACACTACGAATGAGATCTAAAGATCTCGTGAGTGATACAAAACCAAATTTTTATTATTTTTTATTACAAATATCTACCATTTTTAAAATAGTTACAATGGTTTGCTGTTGAATATGGCAACCTGAAAATTAGTACAATACATTGAAATATGCAATTACATTCAAAATTATGAAAAAATTGAATGACATGCAAATGATTTTTTATTGTTCAGGGCCTTGGTGGCCTCTAGAGCTCAATACGGCTCTCTGAGAAAAAAACCACAAAAAATGGCTAAAAATGTAGTTTTCAGGTATCCATCCTTTGGCAAAAAATGCTCAGAATAAAAAAATATGTAATGTGGGAGACAATGTTTTTTTGACCCTTTTTAGGGTTTTCTCTGCTAAGTTTAGCTGGGGGTTAGGAGATAAATAACTAGGTTTAGGGGGCCTCTAAAGTTGGTAGTTTTTCCAAATCTCCTGGTAAAAGAAAATCTTATAAAATATTGTGTTTGGGGTGGGGTTTGAACACTACACCTCTCACTCCTAAATTTTTCCACCTAACCAACCAGATGCTCTTAGCGTTTGTACAAAGAATTGAAAAAATTTATAGTTAAATAAAACCAAAGTTAAATAACCTATTTTTTAAAAAGGAGAAGTGGCATGGAGAGGATTCACATGGTCACTTTGGTGTTCGAGGTGGTTCTAGGGTTCACTGCGTAGAAAACGGATAAAAAATCCTTGATATCTCCTTTTGCATCGTCATTTTTGGATATGCCTTCACCGTTTTCTTTGATTGTTTGAGTTTTGTGGAGGGTTTGCGTGGTGGGGAGGAGGCTCGATCCACTTCCAATGAACCAGTTCAATCCGATGTGTAGAGCTTGCTCATGAAATAACTTGATTTGTGAATGAATGGATCAGACGTGAAACAGAGCTCTGCCACCTTGTGAAATTTTCAATGCCACCATTTTTGTATTGATGCACCGTTTGTTTTGGTCGTAGGTTATACGTTGGTAGTTTTGATTTTGCTATGCCACTATGTTGTGTATATGCAGGTCGCCAGGTGAAGATCAACATGACTCATCCCCAAACATTTCAACACTCCAATGTTCATAACTTGTCCAATGTTCACATCTCAGTGGACTTTGAAGGCAATGATCGTTTGAAACACAAATCAGTGGATGGCTATTCAACTAGATCGACTGTGAGAATGGGTTTGATGGAAAAGTGCTCGGTGGGGGCTTGCTCAATGGTGTTTGGTTGATGTAATATTTCCAACTTGGTCTAAAAACTTTCAAATAGCTTGATATAGAGCTTGGTTTTGCTTCAAACAACTCACCTTTGCAAATAATGACTCCACCTATGAAGGATCAACTCGCTGGTAATGAGAAATGAAGCTCGGTGGGGGGGAGATACCTCTAAATCTAGAGGTCTGCTACAATAAGGAGAGAATATAATATCCAATAAATGTAGTGGAAAAACCCCTAATGGGGAAATATAATATATTTTTTTAATTTTCTTTTCCTGCAATAAATTTTTCCTAATGTAGGTGGCACGAGTGCAAAAACAATTTTCATTCCAAATACCTGGAATAGAACAATGGGTTGTGGGGATGTAGAAATGGCTGGGAAGTTGCTGGAGGCAACACAAGCTCTCCTGAGATGCAAATTTCTTCTCCAAGGCTTTTCTTCCTTTTTAATCTCTCTCCAACCTAACCAGGGGGCTCAACCTACTATGTTACCAAATGAAAGTGTAGAAGAGGGACAAAATCCTCACACTTTTATTAATAATCAATAAAATCAAAATACAATAGTGGAGGCTACAATATTTATAGATATTGAATAGTCATATACAAATAGAGAAAGATGTTGCATAGGTGCAAAAATAATCCTAATCACATAAGCTTCCAAAACTACATACAATAAGCATAAATAACTAATACAAACAAATGTATTTGTTACAACTATGTAACAGATAATCCTACATGAATAAAATGGAAAATATGGTTTATAAAACCAATCAACTAATTACCAAAGGTAATAATACAATGCATAAATTACTACAATAAAATAAGTTTACCCTAACAGTTAGACCCACCTGTGAGGTAATCCTTGGTTCCCCGCCAAGTAACAGTTTTGCAGGTTGAAGATGGCCCAGGTACATCAGCTGACACAGTGGGAACATAATCAAGTATGCCAATTTGATCAACATAAAATGGCTTGGATGTACATGTTGGGTTAACCAAACCCATTTTCCATCTTTTCAATGGAGATAATGGCACTTCAATATCCTTCTTAGAAGAATATTGCATCAAGGATTTTACAATATTGGTGAGCCTTTTCTCTATTGCGGCTATTTTGCAGGAAATTGAGGATATATCCTCTATAATCTTGTCATCATACACTACATGGACGTCAAATATGATCTCTTTCTCTGCCAATTATTTAGTAAACAATGTAGGGGATATACAAATGATGTTCTTGTTAATAGCCGGCATACAATGGAGCCAAAATTTCTTTGAATTGATCAAGAGCTACGTGGTCATCTAGGCGAAACAAGTGATGAAACAAAATTTGAAACACAGAGAAGAAGGGAGTCATCTTAACAAGATTCCTCATCAATTCCATTCGAACTGTGTTGGATGCTAATGGTCATGTGGGATCTGCCTATTCTTCAATCGTAAATAACATCCTAATGAAAGCTTCATTTAGATGAGAAAGTTTGAAAATTATGCGCAAGGTTTCCGAAGAAAGCTCCTTTAGACTATTTCCTAATTCAACATCTTCCATTTCTTGAGAAGGGTTAACACGAGTTATTTTATGATAAAATTCACTTATAACTCTCAAAAGAAGTTGTAAATTCAAGAGAAATCAACAAGGATTTATAAAAGAATCGATCTTAGAAAAGACTATGTGAATTATCATATTAGGATTGAATTCAAGATCAATTTTAAATACTTGCACAAATTTAAAAAGGGAAAAGTAGATTGATGTCTCTAAAAAAGGTATTTATTTTGGCTTGGTTCAAGGTTTTGCACAAGGGAAGCATCAAATTCAAGAGAATATCTATGATTATCCATTTCCCAAAACATATCCTCCAAAAGAGATGTGTCAAATCAGTTAGAATAATGACATGAAAGAACAAGTGGTTTGTGAATGGGCACATGAGTGATTGTGACATAGTAGATAGGAAAAAAAGAGATTAAGCAGCAAAAGAAAAATATCTTACACGCATCCGTGTCGGAAACCAAAAATAGAATCAAGTTAAGGAATAAAAAAGGAATCTTTCCAGTTACAAGATATTTTCCAAAAGCGGAGTTCATTTTCTATGCCTTATGGGATGGTTCGTTGATGTTTTTGGGGGGGAAATCAAGGAAAATTCGTAGCCAATTTTGTATAAATTTGAGGGTTTTTCTTCATATGAGAGGGGGTTAGTTTTTCTATTTTAGAAGTTGAGAGAAAAGACTGTAACTCTGCATATTTCCATTTTCTTTGTAGGGAATACATATGAATTTTGAGTTTTGAAGCTTTTGTGTCAAGTTGGTTGCATTGTACATCCCTTGGAAAACACTGAGGGAATTTGATTTATGTCCCCATCTCAAGAAATCGAAAGTTCAAATGGCATATGATTGTTGATGATATTAGTATTGTGTTGGGTCTTATATGTTGGAATTTGATTAATGAGTTATAATTTCTGCTGCAATTTTGTGTTTATTGCTTCTATATGTAATACACTGAATCAATCCTTGATAGTTTCATTTTGGTTATTAAATAAATATTGTGTTGTGAGTATATACTCTGCAATATTGGATCTAAGTATAAAATCCTTATTGCATCCTTCTTATTGAGATTTTTGTTCGCCTTCGAGTGTATCTTGAGCGTGTGAGAATAGAAGCAATAAATACTTCATTAAGATGCTTGCATAAGCTTTTATGCTGAGTGTTTTAGAGATTGTGTTGAACATTTATATCTATTGAGCACCAATGAATGAAAATATTTTATTTTGGAGAAATTTTCACTACTTAATCATATGTTCTTTACTTTCAAGAATAACATGTTGTCATGATAGTTGTTGATGCTTTTTTACAGGAAGTCTATCACCATTTAATCCCCCTCTTTTACAAATCAAACATACTACACTGATTTCCACATCATCATACTACTATCCAAATATCCATTCACTACTACATTGTTCTACCTCAGAAGATACCTCATCCAGCCTATTCTCCCATCTAAAGGTGATGCATGAACAACTGAACTTTGTTGTCTATATTAATTTGTGTCTGAAGTATTAAGCATATATGACATTCTTGTGACAAATATTGTGAGTGTTGTATTCATGGCAATGCTTATCTTAGATTGATCTGTCATTTGAAAAATAAAGAGGAACAAGGAGCTGATTACCCCCTTTCCGTTCAGGTTACCCAACGAGTTCTCTCACCCTAGTTCAAGGCAAGACTAGAAGTAGATGGACAAGTCCATCCCCTTTGTAGGTGCCTCCCAATCATACAAAGAACTCAGTCCCAAAGAGATTTTTAGACATCCCCTGGATATAAACAACATACACCACACAGTCTATCATTCTCCAAGCATTCCCACTCTCTAAAAATTCTTCCAAGCCCTAAGGGGGTGTAGATTTGGGAACCAACACGCTTTCGGCTCCATTACCGGGGAATATTTACTCTAGGAAAGGTTAAAAATACGTACCTTTACAAAGCTTTCTTAAGATTATGCAAATATAAATCAGTCTACTAGTATTATCCTTAAATTTTTAGTTATGAGTAGGTTTTGCATAAAACTTGTGCTTCTATGAGGATATTAAGGGTTGGATAACAATAATATTGTGGAAAAACAATAAATATCTATAAATTATTTTGTCTACCAGATTGTGAAGAAATATTTTTTGAGTATTTTGAGTTAATATACATATCTAGGGTGGAAGGCCCTAGTGGAGGCTCCATCTTTCAAAGAAAATTTGGGTTATACCAATGCAAAATTTTTATCTTAGCCACCTTGTTGATTAACTTTCCCCTTTGCAAAAATGGAAGGATAGAGATCATTTTTCAGATCTGATCCTACCTAGAGATTACTCCTAGAATTGGAAAGTATATATTTGAGAAGGAAACAAATTTGGAAACCTTTGGGTGGTCAAAGTTCAGGAAAAAAGGGTGTTCAACCTTCTAAATTTGATCCACCTTTGTTATAAAACTACTCTAGTACACCTGACAGTTTTGATCTAGGTAGTCCTCAAGCATATTTGCATTTCCATTTTCAAGAGGGTTCAGTTTCTACAAATAATAAAGGTATTCCTCATCTCCCCTATTTGTTGACTTATAATAATAGAGTATTTTATGAGACTGAGGCCCCAAAATGTTTCCATTGTGTGTATCATAACCCTCTACCCCAGAGACCTCCAGTTCTCCACTGTCTCAACCCTCCTTTTGAAAATCCTTCACCAAATAATATTGAACAACCTTATCCAAGATTCCTTTCGTAGTCACTACTTATAGGCCAAAAAGGTTCCATGGAATGGCAGTCTATCCTAGTGAAGTTCCAAATGAGATCAGAATCAGGTTGCCTCGATTTCAAGGGAATAATGCTATGAGTGGGGAACAACATCTTAAATTCTTCCAAAATGTCATTGATGATTATGAAGTTGAATTTGAGGATGTTTATGTTAAATTGATTATACATACATTAGAGGAAGATGCTAGGGAATGGTAAAAAAATTTACCGGCAACTTCAACTGATTCTTGAGCTGAAATGAAGAATGCTTTCAAATTACAATACGGTGATAAAACTGACCCCAAGTTTCTTTTGTTAGAGTTTAAAAATATTAAAAAGAATCATAATGAATGTGTACAGGATTTTAATACTAGGTTCAAAAATTCCTTGACTATATGACAAACTAATATAAGTTGCAGTGATGAGTTTTGTTTAATTAAATACTCTAATGCTTTTGATAAAAAAAATACAGCTTATTACTTAAGAGACAAGGCTCCAAGGACTCTGAGACAACATTTTTCTATGGAAATATAGATAGAGAATAACATCAAGGCCATTGGGAATTGTTCTAAAAGGGAAGGTGTCAAGTTGGTGAATCATGAGAAACTACAACCAAGTAAATCCATGGATCTAGAAGAAGTGGTCAAAACTTTGGTTGGAGTAGTCAAAGAGATTTCATATAAGCTTGCTAGAGCGAAAAAATGATTGGCTTCAAATACTCAAACTCAACATCAAGCGCCTAGACATAATAGATTTGGGAATTATCCCAAAGGAGTTAGCCGGATTGAGGACCAAGGAAAAGGACCTAAGGGTTCAAGAAATAAGCAGCAAGCCTTCAGAGATAACAAAGAAGTCTCAGATCCATTAATAACAAGAGTATCACTAGTGAAGGAGGAGCACATTATTGATTGGCATGATAAATGTTTGTTGTCACACCCTCCTTATGAGAAACCTGCTGAAGATGATGATAATGATGATCAAGATGATTTTGGTGATATATGCATGATTCAATGCCCAAAGGATTCAATACAAGGTGCCACCTCTACTAATATCCTAAATGCTAAACTTGTGGAAGATTTTTGGGCTTGCACAAATCAGGTATTCTCCACCCCCTCTTTAGTTAATGCTGATATTGATATGGTTCAATCATTTGAGCTCCCAAATCATGAATCTGAATATTTAAGAGCATTAATGATTACAAAATATGATGGTGGAATCCCTTCAGAAGAGGATAGGAAATTAGTAATGAATGTTGTAGTTGCTAAAGAGAAGGAATATAACCGTCATAGCAGATAAATTAAATGACTTGTCCCTACCCCTAAGCTAAAGATGCCTCTTTTAACCATTATCCCCAAAGATACCCCCAAGAGGAACATGTTAGATAAATTCCCTATCAATACATCAATACCAAGCACTTCTGCCTTCGCCCAAGCAATAAGGGATGATATCCCATCAAAAAATATAGTCACCCTTGCCACTACTATAACCTTGCCCAAGTATTTTGCATGTGACATGATTCAAATTCTAAGTCAAATAAAAATCACTATTCCTATTGTGGAATTACTTAGTATTACAGAGCACACAAGAAGAGCATTTGAGTATTTGTGGTTAAAGGAGGATGTGGTTGTCAAAGAAAAGGGTGCTAGTAATGTGATAATTCCTCCCACCATAGGTGAAGTTGAAATAATAGAAGACCAAGAGAATATGAATTTACCCTTGGAAGTATATTTGATTACTTCCTTGATAGAATCACAATTAGATGTGGATACTTTTTTCACCACTCTAATTGTCAATAAATGACTTCTCCATAATTGTATGTTTGATTCAGGGGCCTCATGTAACATCATGCCTTTAAAGGTCATGAATGAATTAGACATCAAGATCACAACGGTTTTTAGGAAATACTTTTCCATGGATTCAAGAGAAGTAACGATTATTGGATATGTTAAAGGTTTGGTAGTACAACTTGCTCCTTATCCTGGAAAATACTTGACTATGAACTTTGTTATAGTTGACTATATTGTTAAATGGGGCATGTTTTTATCAAGAAAATGGGCTTCTAGTGTAGGGGGAAGCTTTTAAATGGACATGTCTTTCAATTCTATACCATTGGAAGGAAATCTAGTCAAGTTACATAGCGAAGAGAAAATGCTACACATTATTGAAAACCCTCTGAATGTTTCTAATGAAGTATTATTTATTGATACAAACTTGGGTAACTTTATAGGTTGTGCTGATTTTTAAGATCACTGTATGGATATCAAAGCACACCTTGAAGATGTCAGTGTCCCATGGACTATGAATTTTTATGGAACATGTTCTAATGTTGGAAATGGAGAGGAGTGGTTTTGAATTCTCTAAACTGGGATGATTTTAATTTCTCTTTGAAACTTAAGTTTAAATGTACCAACAATGTAGTTAAATATGAAACATTTCTCCCTAGTTTAAGAGTTGCATGGAGACATGGGATTAAAGATCTTATTGTCAAAGGAGATTCAAAATTAGTTGTAAAGCAAGTTAGAAAAATATATGCAACTAAAAACTAGAGGTCTAAACAATACAAGCATGCAGTTTGGGATCTCATAGAATTGTTTGATTCTTTTAATATCCTTTACCATGAGATAACTTAGAATGTTGTAGTAGACAAATTGGTTATTCTATCCTCTCACTGTAATAATGAAATAGTGTCTCCTTATTGCAAATATGAACTAGAAGTCCTTGTTAGACCCTCAGTCCCTGATAACATTCAACATTGATAGGTTTCTGAAGATGATGCTCAGATCCAAAGGTTTTTTAATTACAAAGGTGAATTCACCAATCAACTCATTGATCTTGATATTATGGTGGTACTATGTGAAGGAAAAAAACTCTCTTTGGGAAGGATGCAATTCAGTTGAAAACAAAGACTATCCCTAGAGGATTGGTTAACCTTGAATCAAATTTTGATAATATCAATAGAGTTATAAATAAACATACCATGAATCTAGGGATGTTGAGGAATATAACTTGGTAACCTCTCACAATCCAAGAAAGTGTAAACAAAAAATCATGCACTTTAGGCATTATTTAGCCCGGTCTTATACTACTATTTAGAAGGTTCTCAAGTGGATAAAGTACTAATTAATCCCACTTTTAGGCCATCTTTATTTTATATTTTATTTCGTCATTCACATATATTTTATTGCACTTATCCACCCATTTCATAACTACCCCATCATTTTATTCCAAAATCATCGTGCCCCAGCCTATAGTGGGATGCCTCGAGGCACTATAGTCCCACTTTTGGTGCCCTGGTCTATGCACATCCTTTCCTGCTTATTTTTGGGGCCTTTCTAGCCATTTGTTGTCTTTATCTTTTTCCCAATCGCCCTTGTCAGGATTAATTATGAAAATAAAATTGAGATCCCTATAAATATAAAGTTATAAGACCATAATAAGGGTCCTAGGTCAGATCATCACATACTAGTATCACCCCATCTATATTTTCATCCATTGCATCACTTACATCCACATAGTGCCATGCATCAAGGCTAGGAAATATGCATCACACACACTGCATAGGGGATGGATTCTATTCTATTCCATGCACACATGTTATTTACATTTTCTATAGTTATTATTGTTCACTACTTCACAAATTACAACTGCACAAACTCACCAAAACTACATCTGGGTCTGAAATGTAGTGGAACACTCAATGATAAGACCACTAGTTTGGCGGCTAAGGTCGGTTTGACCCATTCAATTGAATTTTTTTATGGTTTGATACTTCCCCTTGCATTGCAGGTTATTTTCCATCTCATTTGACATATCCAGTGCAACAAACATGAAGCATTTGGGGACACCTTGCGACCGTACCAGAACTAGTTTTTGAGCATTTACAGAGATCAGAGTGCCTAGACTGCAGACCAGGGCTCCCCGGGATGCCCCAGTACCCTCCCAAATGCCTCAATCATTTCTAATCATCCAGATTTGGTCTTCGTAGGGTCCTAGAGTGATCATTTGCACTTCCAAATTTTATTTCCATCTACAACAATCAACTAAGTCATTCTTCTACTTCCTTTAGCATAGTCAGGGTTTTGTTTCATTTAATATAATTATTTTAGAATCATTTCATATTAGTTATTGCATTTATACAATGTTTTAGTCCTCTTAATTAGATGAACTAGGGTTACTATTTCTTAGTTTATAGTTCTATTTTATTTAATCAAAATGGTTTGGTTAGGGGGTAGCATGAATAAAGAGGAAAGCCAAGCTTATACTAAGTTATTGATGAAGTATCAGGATTGTCTTGCATGGTCTTATTCTGAGTTGAAGGCTTATAGGGAAGATTTGTTTCAACATGAGATAGCATTGAAACCTCATGCTAAACCCTTTAGGAAAAAATAAAGGCCTATTAACCCCATCCCTGCAACCAAGATGCAAGAGGAGTTGACAAAGTTAAAATATGGTGGGATAAACAAACCCACTAGGTACTCATGGGTGGCAAATTTGGTACCAGTCAGAAAAAAATGGGGAAATTAGGTTTTTTGTGGATTTTCGGAATCTGAACAAGGCATCACTCAAATATAATTACCCATTACCTAACATGGACCATATCATACAAAAGGTAACATGATCTAAGCTATTGTCTACATAGGATGGCTTCTCATGATATAACCATGTAGTGGTGAAACAATCAAAGCAATTCAAAACCACTTTCACTACTCCTTGGGGAACATATTTTTAAGTTAGGATTCTTTTTGGATTAATGAATGTTGGAGAAAATTTTCAAAGAAATATGGATGTGTATTTCTCTTGCTTTAGTAATGATTTCATTGCACTTTATCAAGATGATATAACTGTCTTCTCTAGGAAAAGGGGTGACAATTTGGGGCACCTTGAAAAGATATTGATTAGATGTAGAGAGTATATGATCTCATTAAATCCAAAGAAGTGTAATTTTGGGGTACAAAAGGAATTTTTTTTGGGACATATAGTGTCACCTAAAGGGGTTATGATAGATCCTGAAAGGGTGGAATCAATTGAAAAATTCCCCATCCCCATGTGTAAGAAAGGTATATAGTCCTTCTTTGGACAAATCAAATTTGTAAGAAGGTTCATATATAATTTTTCTAAAAGTAATCTCCCCATCACAAGCATGCTGAAGAAACATCAGGTCATCAAGTGGGGATACGGGGTTGTCCAAACATTTCAAGGGATAAAGGAGGAACTTAAAAATGCCCGCATATTAACTAACCCTGATTATAGGAAGCAGTTTCAAATGTTTTCTTTTGCTTCAGAAAATACAATTGCTTCCGTGTTATTGCAGAAGAATGAAGAGGGGCATGAGAAACCCATTTCCTTTTTTAGCAAAGCCCTGAAGGGATTTGAGGTGAAATAATCCATTATGGAGAAACAAGCTTTTTCCTTAGTAAAATCTATTAAAATATTTAGACTGTATATCCTTAGTTCCAAAATCATAACCTATATGCCTCATAAAATGGTGAAGGACATCCTATCACAAATGGATATGTTAAGAAAGAGATGTAGATGGGTGAACAAGATTCAAGAGTACGATATGGAGATTCAGACCACAAAACATGTTAGAGGTTTGGGTTTAACAAAGTTGATGGTGGAAAGCAATCTACAAGTAGTTGAGATACACAATGTTAAAGAGGATGAGCCGCACCCTCATGAAAATATGGTTACATTAATTTGGTACAATGACATCATGTATTATTTGAGAAACTCGAATTGTCATGTGCACCTAAACAAGAATCAAAGGAGGAAACTCAAGCTGGTTTCCCATAAATATATTTTAATTGATCATGAAATGGCTTGGAAAAACCTAGGAGTCTTGTTAAGATGTATCACAGAGGAAGATGCCCCCAAAATAATTATTGAGTTTCATGGAGGGTTGTGTGGTGGTAATTTTGCTAGGAGGGTTACTGACCAAAAAATTTTAAAGGCAAATTATTGGTGGCCTTCACTTTTCAAATATGTAGCCTTGTTGGTCTAAAAATGTAAGAGTTGCTAGAATTTTTTAGGAAGGTTGAAAGATTATGGATCCCTGCCCCTAAATCTTGTCTCGGTGGAGGCTCCATTTAAACAATGGGGACTAGATTTTATAAGAAAAATATCATATTCATCAAGTGCTATCCCCAAATGGATATTAGTGGCCACTGATTATTTTACTAAATGTGTTGAAGATATACCTACCAAGAAGGTGACTCATCAAGTCATTATGTATTTCTTCCTCAATCACATCATTTTCAGATTTGGAGTCCCCACTAAGTTAGTTATGGATAATGCCATGAGTTTTAGAGCAAAACCATTGGCAAAAATGTGTCATGAATATGGCATAACCTTGGCCTATACATCAGCCTACAATCCCCAAGGAAATGGCCAACTAGAATCAATCAATAAAAAATTGCTCAAAATTCTCAGAAGAACATTAGAAAAAAATAAAAGGAAGTGGGGTAAGCAATTCAAGTTTGCATTATGGGCAAACAAGGTTACCACCAAGAGAGCTACTGGTAAGATCCCTTTTGAATTGGTTTACGGGGTTCAAGCTATTTTCCCCTTCACTTGCAATTATTTGTTTATCAATTCATGTAGCAGTTAGAAGATGGGGAAGGAGTTGGTCCTTATGATGCCAAAATCAACCAAATTATTGAATTAGATGAAGAAAGGAGAGAATCCCATCAAAGCCATGTGAATTTCAGGGAAAAGATCAAAAAAATATTTGACAAAAAGGTTACTCCAATAATTTTCATTGTGGGATACCCGGTTCTATTATGGAACAACATGCATGAAGATAAGGATAAACATGGAAACTTTTATGCCATGTGGATGGGACCTTCTTGTATTAACATTAGGATTGGAAAGCACACTTTCTTCTTAAAATACTTGGAGGGACACTTGCTCGAGCTTCCTGTAAACGGTAGGAATCTTAAACACTTGCCTAAATAAATAAAACATTCATATATGTTCCTAATATAGTGTACTATTTTATTCTTGTTATTTCCTTTTTTTTCTCTGATCTATAGTGATTAGGTTTGTTCTTTGACATCATCTTAGTGACATGTTATGTATATGTTCAAAAGACCATGTGTGTTTATCCCAGGGTTCATTTTAAGAGACCTCTTGGAAATCGGAGGTGGAGAATACCTGGCGAATATCCCCGGAACCGATTTCACGGGAAGGCAAATTTTTTGGGGGTTGTATGAAAAAATTTCGCTTGATTGTCAAGTGGTGCGACAGAAGGCTGCAGACGCGCGATAGGAGATTTTGCTGTCGCGCGTCAAGAAAATGCAGTGACGCGCGTCAACAGACCTTAGTGACGCGCGTCAACAACCTTGTTGATGCGCGTCACTGAGGTCTGTTGACGCGCGTCACTGAGGGTGCTGCCCGAAGCAAAATCTCCTGTCGCGCGTCTGCAGCCTCCGACCTCTGCTTTCCCATCAAAAAATCTCTGTGTCACGCGTCAACACTGCCCTTGACGTGCGTCAACACTTCCTCTGTCACGCGTCAACACCTCCTCTGTCGCATGTCACCACTGCCCAAGTCACGCGTCAACACTTCCTCTGTCACGCGTCACCACTTCCTCTGTCGCGCGTCACCACTGCCCAAGTCGCGCGTCAACACTTCCTCTATCGCACGTCAACACCTCCTCTATCGCGCGTCACCACTACCTAAGTCACGCGTCAACACTTCCTTTGTCGTGCGTCACCACTTCCTCTGTCGCACGTCACCACTGCCCAAGTCACGCGTCAACACTTCCTCTATTGCACGTCAACACCTCCTCTGTCACGCATCACCACTGCCCAAGTCGTGTGTCAACACTTCCTCTGTCGTGCATCACCACTTCCTCTGTCGCGCGTCACCACTGCCCAAGTCGCACGTCAACACTTCCTCTATTGTGCGTCAACACCTCCTCTGTCGCGCGTCACCACTTCCCAAGTCACGCATCAACACTTCCTCTGTCATGCGTCACCACTTCCTCTGTCGCGCGTCACCACTGCCCAAGTCGCGCGTCAACACTTCCTCTGCCATGCATCAACATTGCCCAAGTCACACGTCAACACTTCCTCTGTCGCGCGTCAGTACAGCTGTTGTCGCGCGTCAACAATCACAGGCTAACAGTAATCTGAATCTCTGGTGCTTAAGGGTATGCGAGTTCAAATTTCACAGTATTGGTAATTTGTTAAGCTACTTGAGGTATACTACCCGGTGAATCAGCTAGGTTTTTATAAGAGATGTTTTCAAATGAAGGCGAAGCCGACCCCCCAAAAAAAATATACTATATATTTTAGGCGAACATGACACCAACCCACTCCGAATAATTCACCTTTTCAAATTTTCATAAAATGAAATTTTCACCATATTACGAATATTCGCGGTACTCATTTTGAGCTCCTGTTTGGAACCAAGTTGAGTTTTCCAGAATTTCACATTACCCTTAAAAAACTCTGATTTACATGTGTTCAATAAACACCTGAGGTTTCCGATCATCCCACTCCTTCCCATGATTTTAAACAAATTGAAAAATGGGCTTGACAATTCTCTTCTAAGAAGGCCGCGGTGCACTAAGCTGGTTATTCACAGAATGCAAAACGTAATGTTACACGGGTTACTCCATTTTGTGAAAAAACAAAAATCTAATCGAGACCCAGGTGAAATTCTGACATGGTTGGCTATCACTCAAATTGACTCAGTCTCACCAGCTAAGGTACGAAACAATACTGCGGGGTGACCGTTTGCAGGAAATGGAGGAATGTGGCTATATAGCAAAGCCGCGACACAGTAGTTCAAAACTCAATGGGTATATCAGAAGGTTGGCACTCTGCGGATTTCAAAATCCGCGACACACTAGTTCAAAACTCAGTAGGTATATCAGAAGGTCGGCACTCCGCGAGCTTCAAAATCCGCTGGACACTCATAAATCCATCGAATGCTGCGGAACATGCAAGGCAACTAAGAGACCTGTGAGGAAAAGAGAAATGCAAGGAAAAATCGCGGAATGAGTAAATAGAGTATTTTCACCAATAACTCTCACTGCGGGTACCCAAGTCATGCAAAATTGATCAAAAGACAATTACTCTACTGTCCAGAGGTATGTTCATTCATGAAAGAATAGTAATTGAATTAACAAAGAAGATGAAAAGAGCATATATATACTAGGAACAAAATGAGGATTCTATAGGAGCCCCAACCCTTAAAATTCACATAACTTTTGATATACATATACAAAAAGGGATGCTTTTGTAACTTGATATATTGTCAATTTATGATTACAAAATCCTCCGCAAAGGAGGGGATCAAATCTAACATCTTTTTCATCCTAAATTCAAATTCTTTGCGATCGTGAGCCCCATAAACATATTGGACGTCCCCTGCTAAACCACGAGACATAACCTTGTCCATCAGTTCCTTGATGCTTGCCTTTGTGCTTGCAAAATATTGATTAATTCCAATTTTTTTCTGTAAGAGGAGACCCATTCAAGGAGGTTAGACCCACTTGTGAGGTAAGCCTTTGTACCCTGCCGGGTCACAGTTTTGGAGGTCGAAGATGGCCCGGGTACATCAACTGGCAGAACAGGAACAGGCTCAGATACACCAATTAGATCAACAAAAACTGGCTTGGATGCACTTGTTGGGTTAACCGAACTCCTTTTGCATTTTTTCAATGGAGGTAGTGGCACTTTAGGAGCCCTCTCAGAAGAAGATTTCACCGAGGCTTTTTCACCTTTGCTCTATTGCGACTATTCTAGGGGAAATTGAGGATATATAATCTACAAGCTCATCATCAGACATTACATGGACATCAACTGGGATCTCTTTCTCCGCTAATTCTTCAATAAAAAATGCAGGTGATATATTAATGGTGTTCTTGTTAATAGCTGGCCTACAATGGAGCCAAAATTTCTTAAACTGATCAGGAGCTACGTGGTCATCTGGGCGAAACAAAATTTGAAACACAAAGAAGAAGGGAGTCATCTTAACAAGCTTCCACATCAACGCCATTTGAACTGTGCGGGATGTTAATGGTCCTGCGGGCTCTGCCTGGTCTTCAATTGCAAATAACATCCTAACAAAAGCTTCATTTGGGCAAGAAAGGTTGAAAATTGCGTGCAAGGTTTCCGAAGAAAGCTCCTTCAGACTATTTCCTAATTCCACATCTGCCATTGCTTGAGAAGGATTAACACAAGTTCTTTCACAAGAAAATTCACTTATAAAACTCAAAGGAAGTTGCAAATTCATGAGAAATCAACAAGGATTTATATAAGAATGGGTCTTAGAAAAGGACTGTGTGAGTTATCATATTGGGATTGAATGCAAGATCAAGTCTAGATATTCGCACATATTTGAAAAAGGGAAAACGGATTGATGTTTGTAAAAAAGTATTTCTTGTGGCTTGGTTTAAGGTTTTGAGTAAGGAAAGCATCGAATTCAAGAGAATATCTATGATTATCCATTTCCCAAAACATATCCTCCAAAAGGCAGGTGTTAAATCAGTTAGAATAACGACATGAAGGAACAAACGATTTGTGATTGCGCTTGAGTGATTGTGACAAAATAAAAAGGAAAAAAAAGAGATTAAGCAACAAAAACAAATTATCTTACACGTGTTCGTGTTGGCAACCAAAAGAAGAATCAAGTTAAGGAATAAAAAAGGAATCCTTGCAGTTACATGATATTTTCCAAAAATGGAGTTCATTTGTCGCACCTTCTAGGATGGTTCGCTGATGTTTTTGGGGGGAAAAATCAAGGGAAAATTCGTAGCCAATTTTGTATAAATATGAGTATTTTTCCTCATATAAGGGGGGTTAGTTTTTCTATTTTAGAAATTGAGAGAAAAGACTATTATTGTGCATATTTCCATTTTCTTTGTAGGGAATACATATGAATTTCGAATTTTCAAGCTTTTGTGTCAAGGTGGTTGCATTGTACAGCCATTGACAAACACTGAGGACATTTGATTTATGATCCCTTGTTAAGAAATTGAAAGTTCAAATGACATATGAATGTTGATGATTCTAGTATTGTGTTTTGGGTCTTGTATGTTAGACTTTGATTAATGAGTTATAATTTTTGCTGCAATTTTGTGTTTATTGCTTCTATGTCTAATACACTGGACTAGTCCTTGATAGTTGCATTTTGGTTATTAAGTCAATATTGTGTTGTGACCATTTTCTCTGCAATATTGAGTCTAATTCTAAAATCCTTACTGCAAGCATCTTGTTGGGTGATTTTTGTTAGCCTTTGAGTGTATCTTGGGCGTGTGAGAATAAGAGCAACAAATACTTCATTAAGATGCTTGCATAATATTTTATGTTGAGTGTTTTAGAGATTGTGTTGAACATTTGCATAATTTGAGCATCAATGGATACAAATATTTTCTTTTCGAGAAATTTTCACTACCTAATCATATGTTATTTACTTTCAAGAATAGCATCTTGTCATGATAGTTGTTGATACTTTGTTACGGAAGCACTCTGTCACCATTTGATCCCCCTCTTCTACAAATCAAACATATTATACTGATTCCCACACCATCATACTACTATCCAAACGTCTGTTCAGTACCCAAGTATGTTCTACCTTCCAAGTATCACTCGAAGATACATTTCTTCATACCCATATTCTACCATCAAAAGAATGATGCAAGAACAACTTAGCTCCGACTGTCTTATAGTAACTTGTGTTTGATGCATTGAGCATATATGTACCTACTCTTGTGACAACTCTTACGAGTGGAGTGTTACATTCATGGCCATATTTAGCTCAGATTGATACTCACCATTTAGGAGTTCAAGTGGGACAAAGAGTTGATTATCCCCTCTCCATTCAAGTTACCCAATGGGTTCTCTCACCCTGGTTCAAGGCAGGACCAAAAGTAGTAGGATAAGGCCATCCCATTTTTAAGTGACTCCCAATCATCCCAAGATATCAGTCCTAAAAAGAGTGTTAGACATCTCCTCTCCTATAAACGACATACACCACACAATATATGATTCTCCAAGAATTCTCAATCTATGAAAATGTTTCCAAGCCCAAAGGGGTGTAGAATTGGGAACCAAAAGTATAGACCAGCATATTCCTTCTATCACCTTCATTTGGCCACTGGTTCTCCATGACACGTAAGAATGAATCAGGTTTCTCCTCACCCGTGTGCCTTGGTAACTCTATCATGCAAAACAACCTAACCATGTGTGGCCTGATCATCCTGGTGAATCTTTCCTTCATCTCATGCTTGACCATATCATATGTGTCATGGGCCCAATTTTCACATGAAACACTGGTGGTGTCGCTGACATAGTACGTGTCTTCCAACTGAAGTATGTATTCCTTTAAGTGTTCCACTTTCTCGGGTTCGTGTAACATCTACACATAGATTCCATTAAGTTATTATTCACTTTAAGTCTCAAAGTATTGTACAACCTTCACATCATCCATAAGTATGATCAAATGCTCATTCTTGTTCTCAAAACTGATGTATATCTTGTTGAAGTGTAAGTCAACAGTGTTCACATAACACTAAGGTCATCCAGGTAATGCTAAAAAGTTATCTACCTTAGAAAGCTATAAAACCTCAAAATCTCCAGTAAACTTGGCTCCTTGGATGGTAATTGAAGCATCCTTTAGTACCCCAATAGGCATAGCTCTCATCTTATTCACCATATGCAACACATTAGAAGATGGATGTAACGGTGGTATCCTCATCTGATTCCATGCAGATAGAGTCAATATATTCATCTTGACACCTGTGTCAATTGAAATATTGCTCACCAATCAACAATCAATCACCGCATCCAGCATAATCTCTTTGTCATACTCATGGTTGTGTGGTGGAAAATTCACATGGAGGATCTATTGCTCGTACTCAACTCCTGCACATGGTACCTTCCCACGTAGCCATTCTCATAGCACTGGGATGGTATTATCCTGCCTCAACATCTTACATACCTCTTTCAGATCATATACATCTTTTTCTGGAACATTAATATTCTTCGCACGTTCTCTCTCGCGCATTTGTTCCTTCAACTACTAAATCTCACCCTGTAAGTCTCTAATCACTTCCATTATCTCTTTATAGACCTCCTTCTGATGAAAAGCATCTAGATACTTGGCATTCATTACCTATTCTCTCATAATGAGAGGTTTTTCTTTAATAGGCTCACGCACATGTGTTGTTTCCGCACAAGAAGTCACTAGCTTGGGCTGTAAATATAGATCAGGTGTCTTCTTTGGCATCCATTAGTCATTCTTCATGCATTACACCTTGATCATCCTCACGCCTTTATCCTTCTTATTTTTCTTACACATATGTTCATAAAGGTCAGGGTAGTCATCAACTTTATGTTGTTTGCCACAATACGCATATACCAAATTCCAGGGACACTCACATTGGTAATGATCTAGGACCCACAAGTGTAGCAAGTTTCGTGCCTAAATCTTCCTCTACCACCATGGCCTCTACTCCTATATCCACCTTGGAACACACCTTCTCCATTATTACGCCCTTCAATAGGCTGGGCTTCCTACACCTAAGAGCTTCTTGCCACTATGGTTTGTCATAATCCAGTCTGGCATGCCTCATAAATTTGTTCTATCAACCAGAAATCTTTGGTATCATGATTGTGCGCATCATAAATCTTGCAATACTTTGAGACATTGTTGATCATCATGCACTACAAGAGAGGGAAATTCCAGACATCAAGATTCTTGTGGAAAATCTCACAAGATTGTAGCATTCTGTACACATTCTTGCATGGGAAGATATCCTTTGTATGTCCTTCCACATCACAATTAGTGCACCATAACCCACTGCGTGTCTCATGCATTAAATTGGTAGAAAGCTTCGCCAATTACTTGGTCATAGCTATTATATGAGGCTCCAAAAAGGGGCTTACTCTAGTATCAAAACTCCCAACCACTTTAGCGTGTACAATTGCATCTAAGGCCTCACATGGATTTATGTATGTTTTATGAGATAGGGCTATTTGAAACGGAGTCTACAATCCTCCAACAAACCACTATGTGTGTTGAATTGGATAAATATCATAGGATATCTTGGATAAGAGAGTTTTAAACCATGCATCATACTCTCTTACGCTTTTAGATAAACCTTTCTTGATTTCCTTGAGCCAGTTAATACTCGGTTGCTCAAACTTTGGAATGTGAAATTCAGCCAAAAATGTTGAGTGCAAAGCATCATAATCCACCACAATCTGGTGTGGATCATACTTTCTATACCAACTATGTGTGCGCCCTTAAATTTTGGTGGAAAATTGACTTTCCTTTCTATCAGGAGTTGTAATCCCCTTAGCTCTCCATAGTAGTTCACACGTGTGCACGTGCTCAGCCACATCCTCCATACCTTAGTACTATGGAAAGTGAAGAGACATCTCAAAGTAGACCTGACGTGTCTGATGTTTTGTTGTTGAGGTGGTGTCTAATGAGGCTGGTTTGGAGGTGGTTAAGGACTATGCCCTAGGTTCGAACTAGACCTGGATCCTGAACCTCCACCAGGATTTACTCCATGCGGTGGGTGACCTAAACCTCTTGAGCCTCTTGCACCTCATGTCGCAGCCCGAGGTCCTATAGATGAACTTTCTTGTGTCCCATTTGTGGTACTGAACTAAAAACCCATTGTCTACCTTGTCACAACACCTATAGGATTACTTCCAGTGGTTTTTGCACCAACACTCTATCCTAATGAAGCACCTGTAAAAACTCCTACAAAGGTACTCCCAAACACTATCTCTTATTGCACTACCATGTACGCACTCCTAATCTAATGTGCTTCTTGAGCTAGAACAAAAACATGTCTACCTGTATCTCCTTCCCAACATGGAGACCCTATTTTTCTTCCGTCACTATAATGCTCTTCAACAACTACTTCTAGATCTAGAACACCTTGTGCAAGGGCTAGGAATTCATGATGGATTAGATGTGCGCCCACAGTCCTCATTCTCTCCTCTGACATGCTCTCATCAAAAGCTGATAGGCTCTCTCTACTGTGCTTTCCCTGATTTGGGAGGATATGATACTACGTCTCCTCGTCTTCCAAAGGGATCTCAAAACCTTCACTACTCATCATTCTTCTCGACATCAGTGTTGTATCAACTACCCTCTTTCATACTTCATTATACTTGAGTTGTCATTCCTCTTTGTGTATTTCTTCTGCCAGGGCCGTTTCCATCCTTCTCCACACTTGATACTACCCCTGCGTGCGGCGATGATTTAGCTAGCCATAGGTAATCTCTCCGGTGACAATTCTATCATCAATACCTTGATAGCTAAGGGTATCATGCATAAGTAGGATCCTTTGGGCTTGTGTAAGAACTTGATTTTTGCTTCCTCTTGATAGGAATATTTAGAAATTGCATACTCCAAAGTATAGTTGTTAGCATGCCTTCCCACTAACGATTCACAGGTTTAGTCCATGTGTCAGTCAAATCAAAAAGAGTCTGATAGTATTCCTGCGTCCAAGCTCTTATTCCTGGGCAGAAAATTATGTTTGACGTGTAAGTTGCCGACCAATATTGTAAATCTACTGGGAAAAAGCTGAAGAACGTCTCCTACAAGTAATCATACAGGCTATCTTCTACCCACTTTCACAACTTAAAGTCAAGTTCAGTGTTATATCTTCATGTAAATGTATCTTAACCGTCTTCTACCCATATTTAAATACTCTCTAAATATAGTCAATAGGACATCTACATGAAACATCCTAGTAGACAAATTAAAAAAGGTCCCGAAAATGGAACCAAAATGTAGTATTTTATTAAAATCAGTCATACAAGATATCTTCTACCCACTTTCACACCTTAAAGTTAGGTCCAGTGCTATATCTTCATGCAAATGCCTCTTAACCATCTTCTGCCCCTATTTCAATACTCTCCAAAGACATTCAATACGTTATCTGCATGCAACATTCTGGTAGACAAATTGAAAAGAGGTCTCGGTAACGGAACCAAAATGTAGTCTTTTATTACCTAAACCAAAGTTATGTGTGTTGGCACTTCATTCAGACAGATCTGAATGCTCACCCAAAGTGTGCACAACCACCAGGTACATCTTTTGTTATACTTAATAGGAAGTTAGCATGTATAATCAACACATTTATAACCAAGAAACCATTCATACACAAATAACGAATCTAACCATGGCAGTTTGGAAACACATATAATAAGGAAACAAATCATTGTTCATTTAGGAAACTCAATAACACTAACATTCTAGAACATCACGAGCATAATTGTATTACAAAACACAAGTTGATTGCATTAACCCCATTGTATATGTGCATAGTACCTATGTGTAAGTTCCAAAACCCATGACTACGTAACATCAAAATCCTTAGGAAGCTCTAACTCACATGCACATTACAAAACCCAACTGATCGATCCTTAAAACATAGATGAACTACCTATATAAGGGTGGGGACTTGCCCTTCACCACTTCATGTATCTTCCTAATAATTTAAGTACATACAAAAATAGCCTGCATGCTTTTTACATCCTTTGCTAATAATAGATTGTCCTAAATATAAGACTTCCTTTAATCCCATTATTATCTTGGCCTGTGCATGATCTTCTTTGGTCTTTCCATGTGCCTTTTCCAATTATAGCTTCTTTTTTGTGCATCCCATGCTACCATGATTTTATCCAAATATAAACCTTGCTTGGTTGCCACTCCTTTTCTGATTTTCTATTTTTTGTCGTGCCTTTGGAAAATCAGCTAAGTTCCTGACTTTGTCTGCTCATGTGCGAACTTATTTGTGCTTATCATTCTCGCATGCACATGCACATTCATGCACCCCTTGCACGTGGCTCCAAGCCTTTGCGTGTGGCTATTAATTAGCCATTTCTCCTGCTCAACAGGATAGGAATCCCTGGCCTCGAACCTAGGTTTCCTTCTTTCGAGGGAAGCTACAGTTTAATTGCCTCATTGTTGTGCTTCTCCCTCTTCCTTGACTCAGGATCTAGATGATTCGAATGTGGATATTATTGTTAAATTTCCCCAAGTGATAAGAAAGGAAATAAGGTGGTTGTCCTTTTGGTGCCACGCGGTGATGCTAGGGAGTGTGACTCTAGTTTGTCTTAGGTCTCTGTAGGTATGAATTTTGATTAGAATGGTTTTAGTATGTAGCATGTATGGTAGTTTTTATGGTTATAGTTATAGGTTTGTAATGAGATGTGATGGGTGGAATGGAGTTAAGTTCTATTATCCCATCATTTCTAACACCATAAGGTGCTTATATTTTGAGATTCCTATGATGAGCAATGTTATCTAGGATTGGAACTTAATGTATCTTTTTTTGTAGGCTAGGGCCTTATCCTAGTTATCAAAAGTAAAAACAAATGTGATCTTCAGGTGATGAGTATGATGGTAATATGGTCACTTATTAGTTATGGTTAGAATGATTTATTTTTTATTTTTGGAGTTTAGGATTTTTGGTTAAGTGTAAAATTATGTTTTTAGAAATATATTTTAAGAAAATCTATGTTTATATTGTTAGAGTAGGTATTTACTTTAGCTCATGTTCACCTAGGTACATTATTTACCTTTATTGTATTTATCCTCACCCAATTATGTGTGTGGATATTTCTTTTTATTTATTTAGATATTAGGAGATATTATCTAGTTGTTAGGTATAGTTCTTTCCTTGATCTATGGTATTGACTAGTTCTTTCCTATATCTATAGTATTGACTAGATCCTTAATGTCTACTTCTCTCATAAATCTATGGACTTGACTAGTTCTTTGATGACTAGTTCTTTCCATGATTTATGGCTTGATCTACGACCTTGACAAGTTATTAGATTGTTATTCCTTACCTATATAAGCAAGGTTCATTCTCATTGTATTTCACTGAGTTCCATAATAATATATGATATTTCTGCTCATTTGTTTGCAAAGGTTTATGTAAAGTTATTTTGGTGAATTGCTTTCATCTTATTGATCGTGATGTTTGATTAGCATCTGTGTTCTTGACTTGGCACGATCTGGTTATCATTCCTTTTATGGTATCAGAGCTGAAGATTGTTGTTGGCATCCGTCTAGAAGTTTTATTTTGTAAAGGTTTTATGTAAAGTTATTATGGTGAATTGCTTTCATCTTATTGATCATGGTGTTTGATTAACATCTATGTTCTTGGCTTGGTACGATCTGGTTATCGTTCCTTTTTATGGTATTAGAGCAGTACCTCCTATCTATTGGGCAGAAGCAGTTAATTGTGCTAACTACATTCAAAATTGCACACCACACAAAGCATTTAAGCATTTGACTCCAGAGGAAGCTTGGTCCAACACTAAGCCAGATGTCTCATTTTTTCCAGTCTTTGGGAGCCATGCTTGGGCCTTTGTGCCAAAGAAGAAAAGGAAAGCTCTGGATAAGAAGAGTAAACCCTTGATCTTTGTAGGGTATTGTGAGGACATGAGAGCTTATCGTATTTTAGATCCTGATACACATGATGTGCTTTTTCGAAGACATGTTCAGTTTGATGAGCACTTCACTCCTCATGAATCTTCTTCTTCTTCCATGCTTCCTTCTTCTTCTTCATCTAATCTTGAGGATTATTTCTTTGAGGAGATTGATGAGGAGGATATAGATGTCATTGAGGATCCTATTCCCACTGATGTAGTCACTATGCCTAAGTGGGCTCGTACTACAATTTTTGAGGCAACACCTTTCATAGAGGAACTTCCACCCACTAGGCATCATCATGCACATTCTACTAGTTCTAGACTTTTGTGTCTGGCAGTTTCTGAGGATCCACAGTCCTTTTCAAAGGCTCATGGGATACAAGAGTGGGATGATGTGATGACAGCTGAGTATTCTTCTTTGATGAAGAATCATACTTGGGATTTGGTATCTCTTCCTAAAATAAGAAAGATGGTTAGGTGTAGGTGGGTATACCAAACCAAATACACAGCAGATGGGTCCATTGACAAGTATAAGGCTCGTCTTGTTATAAAAGGTTTTTCACAAGTTGAAGGTATTGATTACTCTGAGACTTTTACACCCGTTGCCAAGATCGATTCAGTACGCCTTGTACTTGCTCTTGTTACATCACAAGGGTGGCCCGTATACCAGATGGACATGAAGAGTGCTTTCTTACATGGAGATCTACAAGAGGAAATATACATGGAGCAGCCAGCTAGATTTTTTCAAGATTCTTCTCTTGTTTGTAGGCTCCGAAGGTCTCTTTATGGTCTTAAACAAGCCCTTTAGGATTGGTATGAGAAGATGGATTCTTTTCTTCTATCTACTGGTTTTTTTCATTGCCACTTCAATCATACAGTGTATCTCCAACATGTTGGTGAGGATATTGTGATACTTGTCTTGTATGTTGATGATCTATTACTTATTGGTAGCTATTCTTCCCACATTCAGATTATTCAGAGGGCTCTTTCTACACAGTTTGACATGACAGATCTTGGGTTATTGAATTATTTCCTTGGTTTGTAGATTTCTTAGACAGATTCAAGGATTCATTTGAGTCAACAAAAATACACCCATGATCTTCTTCGGTGCTTTGATATGGCTGATTGCAAGCCAAGTCCATCTCCTTTTCAGTCTGGGGTTACTCTTACATCCACATGTACCACACCACTTTGTGATCCTACGTTGTATAGGTAGTTGGTTGGGAGTCTCATGTACTTGACCCATACTCGCCCTGATATTTCATTTGTAGTAGGGCTTGTATCTCGATTTGCACATTCTCCTCATAGTAGTCATTGGTAGGCTGCTAAAAGGATTTTGCACTATTTACAGGGCACTTCCCACTTTGGCCTACACTACACTAAGGGTTCTACTCAGTTGGTTGGGTATACAGATTCAGATTGGGTAGGTTCTATTGATGACATGCATTCTACTTCTGGCTATATTTTCTGTCTTGGTTCTTCTCCAGTTGCTTGGGCATGCAAAAAGCAACAGTCTATTGTAATTTCATCTTCAGAGGTAGAGTATAGGGTAGTAGTTATAGCGAGTCAGTAGATTCTTTGGCTTCGCCAGTTATTGATAGAGTTTAGATTCCCACAGGATTCACCGACTGTACTTTGGTGTGACAACCAAAGTGTAGTTCACATTTCTTGCAACCCATTTGAGCACCAACAGACCAAGCATATCGAGATACACATCCACTTCATTCGGTAGCACATTCAGGATGGAGTTCTTTGCTTGGAGTACCTTCCGACTCAGCAGCAGGTTACAGACATCTTTACAAAGCCTTTTGCATCACTTCGCTACCTCGAGTTGCTTGGAATGCTTGGGATTTTGGAAGTTATTCTTAGGGGGTGTTCGTGAGAACATCTTCCTTCTTCTTCTTCTTTCTCTTTCCTTATAGTAGGATTCTTTTCTTCTTTTGGTTCAAGATTTCTTCATGGATATATTGTACATGAGTACCTGATCAGGCCTAGTTAGCGAGACTCATATTGTGGACACGCCACTTCTATTTTGGCCCCTATCTTCACTTGAGGGGGGGTGTTAGAGTAGGTATTTACCTTAGCTCATGTTCACCTAGGTACATTATTTACCTTTATTGTATTTATCCTCACCCACTTATGTGTGTGGATTTTTCATTTTATTTATTTAGATATTAGGAGATATTATCTAGTTGTTGTTGGTGTAGTCGTTGATTAACATGATGATATCCCTCTTCATTGAAAGTTTGAGCTTTTGGTGTGATGGAAAGTTGTGTAGCTCTGATACAAAGTTGAAGCAATTTATTCCCAATTTAGAGAAAAAGAGAGAAAATGCCTAGTGTTTTTATAATAGCAATCAAGCCTTTTATAAGAACATCCCAAAAATTAGTTATAAAACCACTTTATAAATTAACCCACCCCTGACTCAAGTTGAGTTCACTTTATTTATTATATTATTTTAATTCATTCAAAAAGTGAATATTTAATTACAATTTCATTATTGAATAATTCTCTAGTTGAACTGAGAAATAGGTAGAAATTATCCAACTTGTAGAAAGGGACATTGTTTCATCTAGAACCGTTAAGAGATATATAATTCAAATAATTTGATCCCAATTCCCCTAAAGCAATAGTTGGCTGTGAAATTTGCATATGAGACCAGAATTCATCTTTGTGAAGCATGATCGAGTTTAGGATGGCATTTTTGCAAGAAACTTCTAGATTGTTTGCAATTAGATCATGTTACCATTAAAAACAAGTTACGCTCAATCAAAACATCCTCCAAACTAATTTTATCCTATAGTAAATTTAGGAAGAAGAGAAATACTTTGGAAACATGAATTATTATGTGTGTGCATTTGGCCAAACACTTTGCATACATCCATTCAATGCTTGACACTTCTTTAGTTTTCACTTTTTTCACCACTTCAAGAATCCAAATTATAAAGTAATAAATACAATATGTAATATCCCCTTCTCAAACATAAAAACTCGAAGACCCATAATATATTATTGGTTTCCCAAAGGCTAAGGAAATGGAAAAAAAGGGAAACTAATCCTAATAATTTAATTAAAAGTGCATAAAACTTTTATTATAAGCACTTTAATAATTTATTAGTGACAAAATAATAACAAAAAAAGTCATTATATTTTAATTTCCCCTTAGTGATAAAATGTGACCCATATAGGGAGGGGATAATTTTTTAAAATAAAGTGTTATACTTCAAATTTTACCTACCCCTTTTAATATATATATATATATATATATATATATATATATATATATATATATATATATATATATATATATATATAAACTGCTCATTCAAGTGTCCTCCTTTGTCCCTTCTTATATTAATATTACAAATATATGACGGGGGCCACTTTGTTTAATTTAAAACTTTAGTTTGACTATTCATGTTTAAAGTGGTTTTGGAACATTTGTATGTAGGCCTTAATATGATTAGGTGCTCACATTGATATAATATTATACCTTAGGCACTTTACATATTGATGATCATAATTTATCAAGATGACAATTGAATTTCAGCTTACATTAACCATTTTCAAATTTCAAGCTCACTTTTTGGTATATAACTTCTTTCAGTGGTGGCAGTAAAGAATGTCGGTAAGTGTCGCTTTCTTTGATTTGCACTAAATTTTTATTATGCGACATTAAGCCTGGTCAATTCAGTGATATTCTGTTGGGATAACAGTTGTGTTTTCAAGTTATGACATCATGAATGTTTGGAAACTTCAGGGTATTAGGTATTAGTTCAGAGACACTTGTTTTATTCTTTCATTTCGTTTGAGTGTGGATTATTGGACAAAGTTGATGCCTAAGTCCCTCAATTGATAATGCTAATTGTATTTGGGGTATGAAGATCAAATCATAGTTGACATTGCTTGAACCTAATGTTTTATTTTGTGAACAATATCACATAGAATATTTTGACAGTTGATGTTGATTTCAATGTTTGATTTGGAAAAATGCCAAGTGACACCCTTGATAGTGGAGCAGGAAATTAGCTTATTATAGGCATTAATTATTGGTTGTTTTAATTTTTTATGGCACTCGACATGAGGTACCTCAAGCATTGAATGTTTGACCTCGAGTACATCTTTTTACCGTCATTGCCAATTTTTCGATCATTTGATTTTTTCGTTTCTATGATGAAGCCCTGCTAAAAGTTTTCTGGAACTGTTTCATTCTCCATTGTTGGCTTCAAAGTGCATTGGAAATCTCAGCTTTAGTGTTCAATCTGTCTTGCAAGGTATGTTCGACCTTAGCTCACTTTGGATGCTCAATTTTTATGCATTCAGGCTCATTTTCTAAACTGGGTCGTCACTATGATTATTGTATATCATGCATCTATGTATTTTTTAGGTTCTTTTTTCTAGTTATGAACTGGGTTTGAGCATTTTCGGGACTATGTGAAGTTATGACTCTACCTTGGTCTAACTATGATTCTTTCATTGTTTATTTGATTTCATTTACTTGATTCTTGCTCTTCTGAAGAATGTCTAGAGTTAAAAGGTAGTTTGGTGTGATGTTGAGTTCGAATGAAGGAAAAGAGGTTTGAGTTTAATGGGCTATGTGGAAATAATGTTGTTTTTTTCTTATGTTTATCATACTTTGGATTTTTTAAAATGGAAATGGTTTCAGTATGTTGGTTTGAGTATATTTTGTTGAATGAAAGCTTGAGGTTGGAATTGTATAAAGCCCGTCTATGTTTTCAAAGCTGGGTGTATGAAATAATATATTGCAAGCTTTAATTTAGAAAGATTGCATTTAGACTAAAAACCCTAGTGGGTAACAAAATAATGGTCTGTGTCATCCTTTTATTTATGAAAATTGCAGAGATTTGGTTTATTGATAAATGTCACGATTATGTATCTTACCCTTTTGGTATACTTTACCAAGAAAGGGTTTTTATTAATATCTTGTTTACTGTGAATAAAAAATGTTTATCATGAGCTTATGTCAAATTTAACAATTATTTGGGTCTTCATGAAGTTCGAACTATTGGGTATTGTTCATTTTGGTCAAATGATGCAAATAGATCTCTTTTTTGGTTGAATACTATTGGGTATTTCTTGTTTGGAGTTTAAGATATAGATATGTCTCTGTTTCAGGTGAATATTGTAACAATTGGTAATAGTTTCAAAAGCATTGGTATTCAAATCAGTATTGAAACAGATTATTGGATGATATTTTTGAAAGAAATATGTTCTATATGTTTACATCTTATTAACTATGCAGATTTTAATTCAAAATGTTGATGAATTTTCATTGTGTTCTACGGAATATTCGTACATTAGAATCATTGTTGTTTCTTAGTTGTGATGATTTGATTATAAGAATACAAAGATCTGCAAAAATGTGTTTTTATAAACACTTGTTATGTGATTTGGCCTATGATATAAGATTGATTCGACAGTTATAATGGACTTATCCTTTGAATTTTGGTCTTTGACTTCTGAGCTGCAAATATGATATACATGAAGAAATAATGTTTCTTTTGAAGTAGACAGTGATGGTTTCTCATGAGATTTAAATGGGTCAACATATTACTTAAATAGTAATGATGATATTTTATATCATATGATCTCATATCTGTTTAATTTTTGGTTTTATGAGATGAACTAGTTCTAGAAGTGATGATTATCATAATGATAAATGTGAACAGATGCCTAGGTATGAATGGAGTAGATGGGGAACTACATGGGGTTCTCGGTCCACCACGGGTTGGCATGATAATAATATATTTTCACCACGCAGAGATTCTCCTCGTGGTGGAAGAAGAGGTTCTAACTCGTTTTGGGGCCATGGAATAGTTGTCTACCGAAGTGGTCATACTCATGTCTCAATCCACTTCGATTCTAAAGAATACATCCTTCGGGAAGTATTGTAATTAATTGACTACCCAAATCCTCAGCCTACTCGAAGCTTACTAGAAGTGAATTCCCCACATACAATGTATCACCAGTCACATTCTGATCATGCCCATTTTGTCTCTCGAAGGCCGGTCTAATCTAATCCTCCTTTACATAATGCAGAAAGTAATCCTTCGATGCCTACCTTAGGAAACTCTAAAGAAGGACCCCGCCTTTCTCCTAAATGGATTATGTACTCTTCAACCATACCGATGGAGTTACGTCTCGTCAAACATGTGAAATTGGAAGTGGATGGAGAATCTGGTGCTATGACACATACAATACTGAATTTGGAATCATATGAGTACACAGAATTCAGGGCAGCTGATGGCACCACATTTCTTGATTTGGTTGTAGATGGTTAGATTGTGATACTTGGCATTGACTTTGAACTTGCTATTTTGAGATAGTTTTTATTTAGACTTGGTGGCATTATGACTTAGTCATATTTTTTATTTGGATACACATATATTATTATATTATGATGTGAATGTTTTAATCTATGTGGTTGCTTATATAGATGTTTTAGAAAATATTAAAACCCTATATTTAATGTCAATTATTATAAATAAATTTATGATATGATTTTTTTAATCATCTATCATAAATTTTAATGGAGTATTTTAATCGATTGATCTTTTTTATTGATCAAATAACCTCCTCTTCTATAATGTCATTATTTTTATTAAGAGGTCAATAATAACTGTCTTTTGGGAGAAGAACACAATAGAAGATGAAGGTCTTGTTTACACGGGAGAAACACAGAGGTAATTTGCATATTGAGTAAGTGCATTTCATTCTATATTTTCTATAAAAATATTCTGAATGAAGCTTTGATTACAAGATTTTGATGACTTAAAATTTGAGGATCTAAGTGTAAACATTTGATATAACAAGTATATCCAGTTATTATGATTAATATTTTGATTATCTGAAGATTGATTTTTTGTGTCTAATCTTTAACTGATTGCAGATTTTAATCTACATATCTAGGGGCTTATGAAGGCTTTTTTTTAATGGATTTCTAAGCATTTTGGGTTTATATTTTGCCATTTGGCTGTTGTATTTGTCAGATCTTGATCAGAGTTGATTTCAGTGATTCTGTACTTCTCATTTGTAAATCAGTTTCTCATTTTAATATAAAAACTATGTTGGTCTCTTATGACTTGTATTACTGTGTACATGGTGTATATTTTTTCGGTCTTTTACTTGCATTTTGTTGTTATAAATCAGAAATCTGAAATAAAAGAGTATATTTGATTAAGGTTTCATTTTCTACATTGTATGAAATCTGGAGCAAAAAGGATAATCTATAATTGGGAGTTAAAAGGATTTATTTCAGATTATATGCAAGCACTAATTTATGCAACTGAATACAATAGATGTATGAAGGATGTTTCCAGCTTGCTTTCTTCTCTCCAAGAGGTTATCTAGTTCATAGATATCACTCTGTCAGATAGGGTTGATCACATGCAGATTATAGGTTTTGTTTTTTTGTTGTTTTTTCCTTTCTTGTTTTCTTGTTTGTTCTTTGCTTCTTTGTTGGTATAATCATTCTCTTTCTGATTTAATTAAAGGATTTTCCCATAATCTTAGGTTGATTTTTCTATGAATGACTTAAGATATAAACTACCCTCCACTTAGATTATCATCTAAGGTTTCATATATGATTAAAGCTGGTTCGATTCCATCTTAACCTTTTACGATATGTAAAAGGGTTGATTAGTTGTCGGTCAATTTTTTGTTGACAACAAGTTTGGCGACTTTGATGGGGATCTTTTCCTTCTAATTCATTCTTTCACAAGAAGTTTTCTTCTATCTGTTCATCTGGTGATCATTTCTTAAATTACCATCACATGTGCTACTTCTGTCACACAACTGGGCATGCCTTTAGAGAATGCACAGATAGATATCAATGTCGATATTAGAACCTTCGCTTGGAATACCAACGAGGATTTTGAAAAATTTAACAACACTCTTATTGTCCTTGACACTGAAGAAGATAAAGCCCTCCAAATTTATCATCTTTCTCAAAATCAGTTATAAACATAGTGAGATATCGTTAACAAGAACAAACAAATTCAAGAAGAAAAAGAGGTTGTCCTTAAAACAATTCAAACTCGTAAAATATTGCCTTTGGACCCAAAAAATGATAAAAAAATTGTTGAAACATTTCTGCTGATATCTTTGGTTCACCATTTTATATTTCTAAAATGGAGAACCAACCTCCTCCAAACAATGATGACAATAGAGAAGAAAGGAGAAGGAGAAATAATTAACGTATACCAGGCTTTGGAGACAATCGAGACATGGGAAATGTAACTGATGATGGGGACTCTGATGATGATAATGATGAATTGAACCCATGGTTAAGGGTAATCCAATAGACATTGGAAGAAATCCACCCAAATTACCTTCCTTAAAAGGCATCATCTTGCCACAATTTTCTGGAGAAGCGGGCGAATCATGGGAAGATCACCTTGATGCTTTTAAGGTTATTGGTGCTGTCATTGGTATTACTAATGAAATAAATTTCCTGAGACTATTTTCTCATACTCTCCAGGGAAAATCTTATAAATCTTTTATCAGTTTACCTTCAAAATACATTTCTTCTTGGTTTGAAATAGAAGAGTGGTTGGATGATTTTTTTGGTAAAGACAAGGATGAATATGAACTACTTAATGAACTCTCTAACATTTTAATGGTTGTTGGAGAAATTGTTTATCATTTTACTATTTGTTTCACTAAACTCAAAAAAAAAACCAAGAGATGTTAGGCCACCTAAAAAACTCGCTCGTCTTTATTATTGAAGTTACCTACCTTTGAAGTATAGGTTAGCTCTTAAAGATAGAGAAATCTCTGATTTTGAGGAAACCATTACTTTTTGTATTGATTACGAAAAGAATCTTAAAAAAATATTGGTTTTAAAATAGAGATTCTATAGGTATGTTTGCTAATAATGTAGAAATTTTAAACGTTATCTACAATCTAGTAATGAGTTGGTCGTTGTCAAGCGATAACTAAATGATCAACCTTCTAGTTCAAAATGTAATGTTACTTTAGGTAAAACAAAAATTGAGCCCAAAGAACTGTATTTTGGAGTCTGTGAAACATGTCATGATCCTTCCACCTATAAGGTTGTTGCTAAAATCAGGGAGTTTATCAAGGGTAAATATATTGATTATATCTGTAGTTTCGTAGAATCTGATGTTTGTTTTGTTACTACCAGATCACAAGAGAATACAAAGAAAGATAATCCCAAGGAAAAGAATAATGATGACAGTAAGAATAAATCTAAATCTTCCCATACGACTGATAAAAAAAAGGTAATGATAAAACTCCCATTGGTAAACTAGCAAATGATGCTCCTTCTAGTTTGAATAATTCTCAATATCAACCTTATAAGCCTAAACCATACATCAAGTTCACTTTGTTTTCTGTTGGTTATGACATTATTACTAATATGATGAATTACAGGAGTAAATTAAACATTTTTGAAAGTTTAGTGATGCCTGGGTAGCTTAAAAAGTTGGTTGTTGCTCATAAAAACATAGCCAATCTAAATAATATTGTGGCTATGCAAGAAGGGTCTGAGGAAAGTGAATCTGAAAGTGACAAAGGAGGTAAGGATGAGGTTTTAAATACATCTAACCCAACAACAGATTATATTCCACCATTTTATGTGACTGTTAAGATTCAAAACAAAATCATTCACAATTGCATTCTAGATACAGGAGCATCAAAGAATATTATGCCTAAAACTATTGTAGATCAATTAGGCATTTCTTATGAACATGATAATCAGAAATTGACTGGTTTTGATTCTAGACAAACTAGATGTTGTGGTAAATTCAAAGACATAGTTGTTAAGTTAGATAGGGTGAAATAGTAATATTTATTGGAAACATTCACATTTTGTAGATATACCAGCTAACTATGTTATGCTTCTTGGAAGAGAGTGGTCACATACTACAGGTAAATTTGTGGGTAAATACCAAACTTGGGTACCAGTTGGACATGTTATAACCTTTATTCAAAGCGAAGAATGGTCAGGTACTTCCATTGAAGGGATTTCATCATCTATCTCATTTATAGAAATTGGTGTGAGTACTTATAGACTAAAATCACTTGATACTTACGCTTTAGATGATGAAGATTATCAACATGCTAGGTTATTACACTTTGATGAAGTTTGACAGATGTGTTTTGATGGAACATGCTCACAATCTAGAAATGGTGTAGAAGTAGTTATCAAATATCCTGTTGGTATAAAATTTGGTTATGTTTTTCATTTATATTTTGAAGCTATTAATAAAACTAATTAATTTGAAGCCCTGTGTTTAGGATTGTAACAAGCTTTAAGTCTAAGTATTAAGAAATTGACAGTTTTTGGAGATTCATAATTAATAATCAAATAGGTTAAGAGGATCCATAAGATGAATCAGACTCATCTTCATCGGTATACTCAAAAGGTTTGGTCTTTCATTTAATAGTTTGAAGCATTTAATATAAATCATATTTTTCGAGAATTCAATTCTAGAGCAGATAAACTTGCTATTTTTACTGTAAATCCTTCATTTTCCAATCAAATATTTTGCACTTTCAAATAAGTATATAGGCCCATGATACTTGATTTGGAAACTAATTGGCCTTTATTTTCTTGTGATGAACACATTGATACATTTTTGAAAGGGAACTATTTTGATTTTGATGACTATGTTTTGAATTACGGAGATTATTTGCAGCTGTCTAATAATAAACTACATGCTGGTCTGGTCAGTCTTAAATCCATGTTTTCATCACAAGATCATCCTATAATTTCCTCCTCTGCTAAAATCTCTGGGATAATTATAAGGGAAACAATTACGGTCAATCTTGGATCTGATGATGATCCAAAATTTGTCTATTTGGGTGCTTGTCTTTCAGTAACTGAAAGAAAGGCTTATGTTAAATTGCTGAAAGAATTTATTGACGTGTTTTAGCTTGGTATTATAAATATTTAAAGGGTTGTGACACTAGGATTATTAAACAAGACATTCCTATAAAAGTTGGTATTAAATCTGTAAGGCAAAAAGTTAAAAGAATGAGTCCCTTATGGGAAGACACCATCAACAAGGAGCTTGATAAAATGTTGGATGGTGGTGTCATTTTTCCTATTAGATATTCAGATTGGGTAGCTAATCTGGTCCCAGTTAGGAAGAAAAATGGAGACATTCCTCTTTGTGTTGATTTTAGAGACCTTAACCATGCGAGTGCTAAGGATAACTTTCCTTTGCCAAATATCGATCAAATTTTACAGAAGGTCACCGGTTCTGAAATAATTTCCCTTTTAGACAGTTTCTCAGGATATAACCAGATCTATATAAATCCTGAAGATAGACATAAAACAACATTTACAACATGAAGAGGTACCTTTGATTTCATTTGAATGCCTTTTGGTTTAATTAACACAAGTGTTACATTTTATAAAGTAATGCATGTTGCTTTTGATGATTTGATTGGAGTTATAATTCAGATTTATCTGGATGACTTAACAATGTACTCAATGAAGAGGAAGAAACACTTAGAACACCTTTGTGAAATATTCACTTGTTGTCGTAAGTATGAAATTGCTTTAAATCCTAAGAAATATGTTTTTGGTGTAACATAGGGTAAACTCCTAGGATATATTATTTCTAAAGATGGTATCTCAATAGATCCTGAGAGGGTACAGACCATCAAAGAACTAGCCCCATCTAAAAATGAATCTTTCCTTAGATCATTCTTTGGTAAAATAATTTTTTTGCGAAAATTTATTTCTGATTTTTCCGATAAGGTTGCTCCATTACAAATTTTATTAAAGAAAAATCATGGTTTTATATGGGATTCTAACGCCAATTTTTTTTTTGGGGATTATAAGAATTCTATTTTTGTACAACTCCTGGTTTGGCTAAGCCTGGTTTAAATAGACCATTCATTTTATATCTTAATGCGACTGACAAGGCTATGGGTGTTTTGATCACTCAATATTCTTCTTCTAGAGAAGAAAAACCAATTGCCTACTTCAGTCAAACTCTAAAAGATGATGAAATTAGGTATCCTTTAATTGAGAAATTTTTCTTCACATTGGTATCTGTTTTGGGAAAATACAAACATTTTTGATGGGTAACCGGGTTGTTATTCAATCTAACGCACCTATTTTATCTTACTTGTTTAAACAACCCATCAAAGATGGAAGGTTAGCCAAATGGATTCATAAATTTCAATAGTTTGACTTGGAGTTCGAGACAGGTAAGAATATCAAGGGAAATGAACTCGTAAAACACCTAGCTGAAAATGCAAATTCTGAAATAAACGTTTTAATTTTGATTTTTGACAAAAATTTGAATGTTGTCCCACATTTTCAGACTTTGAAAACTTCAATTTTTTCTGCATAAATTAAGTTTAGCTTAACAATGTAGGATTGGGACTATTTTCTATCTCAAGATGATTGGTACCATTATTTGATATATTATTTCCAAAACCAATTGTTTCCTGAGCATTTAGATAAAATAAAACGTAGAGTATTACGCTTTCAACCTCTTAAATATTTGTTGTTGAAAAATGTCTTGTTTTACAAGAATCAAGATGGTGTTTTTCTTAGGTGCTTAGCTCATAATCAGACTAAGAGAGTTATTAGGAGTTGTCACGAAGGAGTTTGTTTTGGAAACTATGTCGTGAAAATGATAGCACCTAATATTTTATGTGTTGGTTACTATTGGCCCGCCAGTTTTAAAGATGCTTATCATCTTGTCAATTCTTGTACTCCTTGCCATATGTTTGTTGGTCATGAACGGTTACAAATTATGCCTTTGAATCTGTTTATTCTGGATATACCTTTTTCAAAATAGGGAATTAATTTTATTTCAGATATACACCTCCCTTCATCTGTTAGACACAGACATATTTTGACTATGATAGATTACTTTACAAAATGGTCAGAAGAACTAGCTTTAAAATTTCTACATCTGGAGAAGTTATAAAAAATTTCAAAACTTAAATTGTTTCTCGTTTTGGTGTTCCTCATGAAATAATTTCAGATAATGATCTGCAGTTTATCTTTGAGAAATATCTAAATTTTATGGGTAAATATTCCATTATTTCTAGTCATTCTTCTAAATATTACCCTCAGGGTAATGGTCAAGTGGACTCTAAAAATAAAAATCTCATTAACATAATGAAAAAGATCGTATGTGAGAATAAAAGGGATTGACACCTTAAAATTTTTGAATCCTTATGGGCTGATAGGACAATTGTTAAATCAGGTACAATTTTTTCTTTTTTCTTTCTTACATATGATTTTGAAGCAATAATTTCTATTGAGTTACAAATTTCATCTTCTACAACAATGTTAAACTATGGGTTAGATTTTTTAGATGAGATACAATTACATTTGGATGAGCTAATTGCTTTAGATGAAGCTAGGATTACAGCCTTGGAAAAGTTGGAAAAGTGTAAAGAGAGATTGAAGAAATTGTTTGACAAAAGGGCCACTATTAAAATATTTGAGGTTGTATATTTAGTGCTCTATTGGGATAAGGCTAGGGAAAATCCAGGAAACCACCATAAATGTGATTCTCTTTGGATGGGGCCTTATCAAATTGTTGTTGTATTAGGTAATAATGTTTTTCATTTACATGAGATTGATGGTGATTGGCTATGTTACACATTCAATGGTCAACATTTGAAGAATTTTTACAAATGAAATAATTTTGTAAATTATGTATTATAGATTTTTTTCGGTTTTTTGTTGTTTTGTCTTGTTTCATTTTTCTTGTTGGTTGTTTATTTTTGTCCAAAATGCTTAGAAATTGGTGGAAAGAGCTCTCATATCCTTGGATGGTAATATTTTTGGATGCTTTCAATTTAATATTATGCATTTATAATTGATCATTTAGTACATATTAATAGTGATAATGTTGGATGGTCATGATGACAAAGCTATACTTGTTTTTCAAATATTTGGAAATATGTCATGTAATTGAACTTTATGTTGCTGTAGACACCAAATTTGTGTCTTACGACCCCTTGTGACCCGCATCGCATTTCGCAACCTAACCTCACCACCTAAACCTTACACAATTATTTATTAATTACCTTATAATTAATAAATCCACATCACCATACCTGCCACCCTCATGTCGCCACCTCATCGTGACCTAGTCTTAACCCTAAACTAACCTAATTAAGACCTATAACTTGGTCCAATTCCACACCTATGACTAATTACTCCTCATCCGCACCTAAAACCAACTTCATAATGACTTGACCAAGCCCGCTACCAATCCCTCGGAAGAAAAGGAGGGAAAGCTGGCTATTTTACCAAAAATAGCCCGCTTTGACCCGACCGATACCGGTTCCTACTCGACCGCCGTCGGTTGCATAACCGCCATCGGTTCCCCGTAAATGACCACTTCCAACCAAAAACAAAGGATCGGATTTTCATTTGATCGGGAGAAGGAGAAATCATCGAGAGAATCCAGATTTTGTTTGGATGAGCAGAGACAAGTGAAGAAACAAGAAGAGATTGCAGAGAAGGACATCAAGCCCAAGACTGCAACTGAATAATCAGAGCCCAGTAACACTCATCCGAGCATCAGAAAAGAAAACTGCATCCCACTTGGGTCCTGTCTTCATCATCACAGTCCTGAAACTTGCATCTGCATCAGGGGCAAGTAAGTAGTATGTTATATGTTTCTAAGCACCATTGTCTTGAGCCTGTTGATTAATAGTAATCATAAGTTTATTCCTAGATCTACTACCAGCCACTACTACACTTAACCTTCACCCACACACCCTGATATTGCCCAGAAGGCCATTTTACCACACTCTGAGTCTTCCCTATCCTCCCATCATTCCCCTCAGCCATCCACCAATCCTAATAACCCCACAATCACCTTGCAACCAACTTTTATCCAAAAGCACTTAGATTGCTGCCCCTACCCGGTATCGTTTATCCTCTACCGGCATCGTTATTCTAACCGCAGGTCGGTTACTCAGTGACCGTCGTCGGTCACTGTGACTTATACCCCAAAACCATTTTGCTCGCCTAATGGCCACCTAACAACCCCAAATCCAGCCTGGTTTATCCCTATAACTTAACCTGAACATATCAACGACCAATAACCGAACAAACAACGTGACGCTTTATTATTGATAGTTTAGTTTCTATTGCTTTGTAACGAGATACCTAAATCATGATTTTGCAATAGCTTTCTATATTATCATTTGTGTTGAATCATATGAAAAGGGGAACTGACCACCTTCGAAAGGAAGTTTTTATATTTCCTGGGCCTAAGGCAGATCCCTCATTTGTTGTCTAATTAAAATCTTGTGGTCTTGTATTCTTACTTGCAGGTAGTCCTTCCAAGACAAAAAGGAGTTCTTCGCAGTCGATCTGATCTTTCTCTACGGTACGCGCACACCATCTCAACATTCAACAGGTATTCCTCCTAGCCCTAACCCTTATCTATTTCTCAAAGGAATGATAGGATAGAAGCAAGTCTATTCTGTAGAGCCAAAACATTCCGTGCGAAACATTTTGGCACGCCCGGTGGGAGACCATTTCGGGTTTCAGTTTCTCTTGCTTGTTTTCATTTTAGGAAGCATACTTGCTGTTGCTGTTTTTGTTATATATTTAGTAAAGAATTTGTCTTGCTTTCCTAGTTTCACATTAGTGAAAGTCATCTCATTTGCTTCATCGAATATCATTTTCGATTTGGGTTTAAAACACGTGCATTACATTCTTGCTTGCTGTTTTCAATTCTAGTGAACATAGACTAAGTAACAGGTCGTACACGTGGGGGTGATTTCCACGGTATTGACAGGAAAATTAATCTTACTTTCACTACACAACACATACCGAATCACTTCACAATTAACACAACAGCTCAAAACATCCCCCCTTTTCCTGCGGTATTCCTCCGCCCGATTGAGGTAAACCTTATAAGCCAAAACAAACTTGACATTTCCCCTAAGTCTTTTGTTTAGGATTGACATCATTCCGCGTCTAAAGGCATAAGCCCACAATAATTAAAATTAACCCTAGGGTTAGTCTCTGGATTTGCGTGTGCATCTTGTTTGTTTTCAGTTCTGTTTTCTCTGTTATACACTGTCTTCTGTGATTACCTTAGAACAATTTGATAAATATACTGAGCATTGTTAACAATCAAATCAGAAGCTTCTTATATTTTCTTATACCAGTCTTATTACACCGACATCGGTTAAGCTGACCGACGTCGGCTATAGTCTAACCGACATCGGTTACTAGACCGACATCGGTTACTGTCTTTTTCCAGTTCCTGACAAACCAGCAACCTACCAATTTCACCAGTCTGAGTCTGTTTCTGTTCCTGACAGATTGAAACCCTATTGTGAACTCCTGTCCATGGTTGTTATCACTCGAAAGCAAGCCCCCGCCATGGTTTCACATGCTTGCTCTGTTTCTTTGCCTGAATCACCCCCTTCACATTCTGTGGGAGAATCCTACGGATACTAGCGAGGTTCCTAAAATTCCTGTGGGAGATAAAGAATTTTCCAAATTTCTGGATGCTAATCCTAGCGCTGTACAGTACTATTTGTCTCATGCCCTTGACCGTACACCTGACGGTCAACTCCTTGTTGGCATGCCTATCAGTATAGCTGCTCATTTAGCCCCTTCCCCACCTGATAACTCTGCTTTGCCTTCCGCATCCTTAGTCCCGTCGTCTACCTCAGCAGCTTCAGGGGTCCATACGGCACAAATTGGCTTTCCTTTGGTTAATCTTGGGCCCAACATGTCATTACCGCCGACTGCTCCTACCTCGTCTCTGTTGCAGACTATTCCGTTCATGACTTGCTCTCTGCCACCTATCCACACGAGCTTTCCTTCTCAAGCTCCGCCCACCTTTTCATTTCCACACACATATCCGGTAACCTCAACAGCTTATATAGGACATCCCTATTCGGTTGCCTCAACACAGTCGTCCTCCATACCTTATCAACATTTAACCCCACCATTGTCTAGCGGTGGCCCTTGGCCCAATTTGCCTCCGTTTACCACAACCACACCATCATCTCATCCAACTACTGATTTAATTAAACAAATGATGGACAAAATGCAAAACCTGGAGGCTTCTGTTTCAGGAAGTCGTAGCGCCTTGACATACGAGCAAGTTTTTCGGGAGCCTATCCACCCTTCAGTCCCCCTTCATTCATATCCTCCTCAATGGGAATTACCAAAATTTACCCGTTTTAACAGTAAGGAGGACCCTCAACAACACTTGCGATCATTTAGACATGCCTGCTATCTGATTGCTCACGACGACGCTTTACTACTCCGCACCTTTCCCATGTCCTTATCAGGACCCGCCTTGGAGTGGTACAGTGCTTTAACCCAGCACTCAATCTTCTCTTTTAACCAGCTAGCCCAATCTTTCTTGGATCATTTCTCCATTAACATTGCCAAGAAAGTATCTATCACTGACCTCTATGCCATCCGATAATTCGAAGACGAATCTATCGCAGATTTCGTTGGACGATGGCGGGGCCTTATCAACCAACTTACGTATGCCTTGCCTCAAACCAAACTTATCAAACTGTTTACGCGGGCCTGCGCTAAGCACATCTCCCCTACCCTCCAAATTCAAACTTTCCGTACATTTGACGAGGCCTTTACTATGGCTCGAAAACTAGAGATTCGAGCCTTAGAGGAAGAGAAATTGCGGTTGCGCAACAAAAACCCCACTTTCCGAACCCAAGATTCCACCAACAAACCTAACACCACCAATCCTCACCCATCGACCACTTCGAAATCAAAAGGGGCCGTGCACGCGGTGATGGTAAAATCCCAACCACCGTCTAATACCCCGCCAAAAACCACCTATAAGTATAAAGCAGAACCCATCAACTATACTCCCTTGGGAGAAACATATGGTGTGATATTGGAAAAATTGCTCAAAGCAGGAGCCATTACCTTACCTCCTGTTAAACCTCATTCCGGGTTTGATTCCACTCGCGCCATACCTTCTTGGTACAAAGAAAATGACTTCTGTAACTTCCACCGCGTGAAGGGACACAGTCATGAGAACTACAAGATGTTGAAAAACATAGTGCAGGAAATGGTTGATGCAGGGGATATAGCCCTCGATAATCCTAACGCCCCTGCTAACCGAAATTTGAAAATATTCAACAAACCATTCCCGAATCATTCTTCTAACAGTAAACTAAACCAAGATATCTTAGCCGAGGAGAGTGTTCATGAGATCCATGCAGTCTTCGATTCCCAACCAAAGACCTCTATCGAACAAATTCTCAATCAAGCCTCTTCACTAACGCAGGAAACCGAACCCCCTTCCTCGCCATCAAGACAAACTGAAATCCTTGTCGTTCCTTTACCCATCAAGGAATTAGCTGCCCAGAGTTCCCTTCTCACAAATGAGCCTTCTTATACCACATCCTTGCAAGACTGTGAGCGGATGTTATCTAATTTATCTATTTCCCAAACGTCTCCTTCTACCATTCTTGTTGTACAAGAGGAAGGCTCGCCACTTCTTTTCTCATCCTTAGACGAGAAACCTCTTGAACCGACATCACCACATTCTTTAAACATGACAGATCCTCTCAAACACGCCCTCCTACCTATTAGTCCTTCATCACCTAAATCTTTTCAGCAACCGGTTGACCTCTTAACGCCCATTGATACAGTGCCTCATATACCCCTTGTATCACACCCACAGTGGACCGGAATCACAACCCACCTTTCTTCCATACAAAAGTTCCTATTCACACGTGAGGACTGTCATTCCACAGAAGATAGACAGGTTCTATGGGAACGTTTGAGTATGCCATATTCTACTCAAATGCAAATGACCGATCCTGATGCCTCCACCATATACCCGAAGTGTTTACAGAAGCTTAAAATGCCCATGTCCTCATCTTCACCCCCCTCATCTCTACCAAATACCTTGTCCACTTCTATTAACTTAGCCAAATCTTCCCCTACGCTTGGGACCTCACCCATACCTAGTCTAACACACCCACCTAAGCGGCTTGATTTATCTAAAAATAAAGCCATCCATCCCATTAGGAGACAGACTCAATCTCCTCAACCTATGCCTCTATCACAACTAAAACCATCATCGTCACACCTACCTTCCATATTGGGACCCCATCCCTCTACCTTACATCAATATATCATACCTCCTGCATTTTCTTTAAAGCGACCTATGCCTTCTGCACCCATACAGAAATCCAAGGGTATAGCAACACCATCACCCCACGTATCCTGTCCACCTATCAACCCTAAACAAATTCCATCATCAAAAGATTTGTTTTTCGGTCACTCCTATTTCCCCGTGGTTGTTTTCTGATACCACATCATCTGTGGCCTCATCATCCAACATAGCTTCTACGTCAAAGAAACCACGGTTAGTTAAAACCCATTACCAAAACTCCTTGGCTAAACCACCCCCCATACAAACCAACCACACCACGTCATCACCAGAATCGACCCAGTCAATAGCCTCATTTTCCTCTGACTTTGACCCACTCAAAGGGTCTTACGCCAAAATCCTTGCTATGTTGGTGGAGAATGCGACCATTTCCCTACCCCCACTTAGACCTTATGATCCATCTAAACCTCGACCTATAGGTTACGATGAGTCTAAAATCTGCGCTTACCACCGCACACCAGGACATGACGTAGAGGGATGCAAAGCATTGAAAACCATACTTCGTCCGTCACCTCTCTCAGATAGAAAAGTTAAGAAAGACAACTTACGAAGAGAGAGACCTTTAGCTTCAATTCCCTCTCCTATACCACCTGTCCCCCGCCTCACCAAGATCTATCATTATTACAGCCCCCACCTCTCGAAAACCATGACCTATCCCTACCATCTTCCTCCTCTCGTATTCACGAGATCAATATGATTAGTGTTGCTACTCGAGGGCAGAAAAACAATGGGAAAGCGAAAGAAAACACGCCTGCGGCATCTCTTTCTCCGTCCACCATCCCGATTGCACCACCACCTAAAGTGGTTATTCGCGGACCCGCCTATCCCGTCTCTAATGGCATTGCCCATCGAACTATGATCAAACAGCTTCACCAATCACCTGTAAAAATGACATTGTATGATCTCATTCAGACTTCTGAATCTCATCGACAAGCTCTCGTTGAGATCCTTCAAGGGATAGAGGTTTTACCTAATGAAACCTTGCCTGTTACCTCTATTCTAACACCCAATCATGTTGCTTCGCTCACCAAACAATCTATCTCCCCAACCACTTCTGTCTCTGTACAGCAAGCCGCTGCTGTCAGTTTCTCCGAAGATGAAATTATCGACTTTGGTGCCGAAGATCCTGACCCTGCTCTTTTCATCTCAGCGTACGTTCGGGATATTCGGGTACGTCGTGTTATGATTGACGGGGGCGCTAGCCTAAACATCATCTCTTCAAAAGCCTTCCAACAAATGAATATCCCTTCTAGTTGCATGTGTGCCAACCCCATCATGTTGCGATCATTCAATGATGCTATTACTTCTACTTTAGGCACCGTGATCCTTAACATTCGTGTAGGACCACGTACTTTACCCGAACTCTTCTATGTCCTTGAGGGAGAGTTCCAATACAACATGTTGTTAGGCCGCCCTTGGATCTGGGCTATGGGATGCGTTCCCTCCACCTTACATAGATGCATAAAATTTGAGTACGAGGGGAAGTCCTACACCGTAAAAGCTGATCCTCCCCCCTTCAAAACTTGCAATATGTTGTATCGCCCTAATGATGTGCTTGTACCAGTCAAGACACCCATTCATCCAACCCAGCCATCTACTTCCGATGCACCTACACCTTCAACCAATGAAACCGCCGTTACAAATATTACTTCCTTTCCCGCAGATAACATCCCAACCTCCGACCCCTTAGTAGATGTTTTTCAACGCCTTACGCTGGGGGAGTACCGCCTATATAACGTTAGTTCTTTCCATACCCCACAGGAGTACGGACAGTTACATGCACATCCCACCTACGACCGTCGCGTGGGGGAGGTAATCTCTTACGGACCACCCCATTGCCGCACCAACCTAACGTATGGGGGTGTTGACGCATCCTCCATTACCCCTGAACCTCCTCTTGGTGTGGTTCCCTTCCAATCCGATTTTCAATACTTGACAAATCATCGTTTCGCCCTCACCTTCTTGACTCGCTGTGCTTGGAAAGGCTTTGGTTTTGGTCTTTACGAACAAGGCCGACATACACTCATTCCCGTGACTACACGCAAACACAATGATCGCAGTGGTCTCAGTTTTCCTGAAACACCTACACAGGAGACACCTCGTGTCAGTTGTATCCTGGAAGAAGACGACGTCACCCCTACCAAACCATCATCACCCACTTTGCCATCATCACCCACAGAGTCGATAGACCCTGAATCTATCCCTCCTAACTTTTTTTTTTCATAAATGCTATCTTCATAGGTCCTCTCACTTATCAACGCGATAATGAGGATCCATCTTCTCTTCCCCTTCTGTATCCAGACATGATCGAAGAGGATTCGCCTTCGATTAATGTTGTTGAGTGCCAGGATGACGACTCCATCCTCACTTACCTTGGGGCGGACGACTCCTATATTCAACGCGCCTTACCGTCTGAAACTCAAACCATGTTGAATGAGTCGACTATAGAAATCAACATCCACACGGAGGAGGATCCTCACATTGTGAAGATCGGACAATCCCTTAACACATCAGAACAAGCCGCCTTTACTACCTTTCTCCGTACCCGCAACCAAGCTTTCGCTTGGTCCTACGCTGACATGCCAGGAATTGATCCTACCATTGCTGTCCATAACATCACCCTAAACCCCGATTCCAAACCAGTCAAACAAAAACTGAGAAAGATGCATCCACGCATCGCCCTCTTGGTCAAAGAAGAGCTTCAACGACTTCTTTCTGTTTCCTTCATCTTGCCTATTGACTATCCTCAATGGATTTCTAACATCGTACCTGTCACTAAAGCGACGGGGGGACTTCGGATATGCACGGATTTCTGAGACCTTAACCTCGCTTGCCCCAAGGATGACTTCCCCCTCCCAAGTATTGATCAACTTGTTGATCTCACTGCGGGCCATGAAATGCTTTCTCTCATGGATGGTTTTTCGGGATACAATCAAATTTTGGTAGCCCCGGCCGATCAACATAAAACTGCTTTCATAACTCCTTGGGGAACCTTCTGTTATCGTGTCATGCCATTTGGCCTTAAGAATGCTGGTGCTACCTATCAGCGGGCTATGACTTACATTTTTCATGACATTATGCACACTATCCTTGAGGATTATGTCGATGATCTTCTTGGCAAATCTAAACATCGCAGTGAACATCTCGATGTTTTAACCATTATTTTCGATCACCTGTTGCAATATTCAGTCCGGCTTCAACCAAAGAAATGTGTCTTTGGTGTTCTTTCGGGAAAACTTCTTGGCTTTATCGTCTCTTTGCGTGGCATTGAGGTCGATCCATCTAAAGTCAAAGCTATCCTAGAAATGCCCCCACCCAAAAACCTCAAACAATTGCGTAGTTTGCAGGGTAAACTTCAATCCATCCGGCGTTTCATCTCCCAACTCTCGGATCGATGTCACCCTTTTCATCACCTTCTTAAAAAGGACATTGCCTTTCAATGGAGTGAAGAGTGTCACCAAGCCTTTGAAGCTCTCAAATCCTATCTCTTGCAGCCACCCGTGCTTATTCCACCTCAGGATGATCGTCCTTTCTACCTTTACCTTTCTGCCACTGACCATGCTATAGGAGCTATGCTCGCACATCGGGACTCGGCACGTCGAGAACAAGCCGTTTATTATATAAGTCGTACTCTCGTGGATTACGAGACTAGGTATACACATGTAGAAAAATTGTGCCTAGCCCTATCATTCGTAGCCACCAAACTCCGACATTACCTCCTGAATCACAAAACTTTTGTCATCACCAACACGGACCCCATTCATTATATGTATGCCAAACCACATCTAAACCAACGCATCGCCCGATGGCTTATGCTCCTCGCCGACCTCGACCTTGAGTTTGTACAACAGAAGTCAATCAAAGGACAAACTATTGCAGACCAACTTGCGGAGGCCCCTTTACCTGGGGAACAATTCACCAATTTTAATTTCCCTGACGAACTCATCGCCACTCTTTCACTCAGGGAAGAGTCGTATCAAATGACCCTCTTCTTCGATGGATCTAAATGCCAGCGCGGCGGAGGAGCCGGCGTTGTTCTCATCCCTCTTGACGCTGAACCTATGCCTCTTTCATTCCGGCTTGATTTCCCCTGCACTAATAATACAGCGGAATACGAGGCCCTTGTTTTGGGTCTCCAGGTTGCGTTACACTTAGGTGTCAAATCTATTAATATTTTTGGCGACTCTCAATTGGTAGTCAATCAAGTTATGGGCATCTACCAATGTAATAATGAGGAACTTCAAAAGTACAAACATTACGTGGATTCACTTTTGACCTCATTTACTCGTTATTCTATCCAAACCATTCCCCGCTCCACTAACAAATTTACGGATACTATGGCTTGCTTAGCCTCAAAAATTCCAGCTTCATCAACTGACTCTGACATATTCGTCTTGGTCCAACAACTTTTTGCCCCATCCTACTCAGCCCCGGTAGTTTGTATGATAAATACTGTGTCTACTAATTCGCAGGATACCTGGTACCACCAATTTCACGACTACCTTACAACCTCTGTTCTCCCACCTGACCTTTCTAGTAACGGCAAACGTGCTTTTCTTAAAAGTGTTTCTCGTTATGTTGTCATGGGGGGACTCCTCTATAAACGTGGCTTTGATGGCATCCTCCTTCGCTGTCTAACCGGCGCGGAGGTCACCTATACCATCCAACAAGTCCATGATGGGATTTGTGGTGGACATTTTAGTGGCCTTGCCGTGGCTAAACGAATCCTTCGCCTAGGTTATTATTGGCCTACTCTTAACAATGACTGCTACGAATATGTTAAGCGTTGTGTTATGTGTCAACAACATGCCAACCTTCAACATACTCCTAGCCATCCGCTACAGGTCGCACGAGATCTTTGGCCTTTCTCACAATGGGGTTTAGACCTTATTGGTGAGATTCACCCGACCTCTTCACAACGTCACCGTTGGATAATCACAGCAACCGAATATTACACAAAATGGGTGGAGGCCATTCCACTCATTTCAATCAAAAAAGAAAAAATTGTCGAATTCGTTAACCATCACATTATCTGTCGTTTTGGTATTCCTCATCGCCTAATAACAGATAATGGTAAATCTTTTAAAAATAAGTTGTTACAAGACCTTTGTGACAACTTTGGTATCAAACTTAGTTTCTCATCGCCTTACTATCCGCAGGCCAATGGTCAGGCTGAATCTTCTAATAAAACCCTAACCAAAATCCTCATGAAAGTTGTCAATGAGTCCGGAAGAAACTGGCATGATCACATTCCCTTTGCCCTTTGGGCTTATCGTACTAGCATTCGTACCTCCACTAATGCCACACCATTTTCTTTGGTATATGGTACCGAGGCTGTCTTGCCTCTCGAAGTACAAATACCCTCCCTCAGAATATCTCTTCAGGATATTCTCACCAACGATGATTTCCGCCAAGAGCGGTTAGCCCAATTAGAGCTTCTTGACGAGCGTCGTCTTACGGCTCTTGATCACCTTCAAATCTACCAAAAACGCATCAAGCGTGCTTATGATAAACGGCTTCATGAGCGTACTTTTAAGGTTGGCGATCTTGTCCTCAAAGAGAATCAACATGTAACCAAACTAGAAAAGAGTAAACGTGGAAAATTTGCTCCTAATTGGATTGGGCCTTACATTATCACTCACACTTATGGATCAGGCACTTATCGTTTAGCTTCGCTTAATGGTAAACCTGAGCCTGAGCCCCTTAATGCCTTGCATCTTCGACCATTCTACTGTTGAAATTAGTGTTATATCACTGCTTATCTACCTTACGCTCGTCCCTTGAGCTCATTTACCACCGCATACACTTTGTTTCTTACATCTCAAAATCCAATCAAGCTCACATGGTTTGATTATCACCTCCCCTTAAAAGATGCCTTCCCCTTTTTAGTCTAGTCCATGACTTCAAAGTATCAAAATGACACATTCTTAATTACACACTTATGGGATTTTCTTGAGTCAAACTTCTTACAAAAAAAAAAAAAAAACTAGATGCTTCATGCCCAACGGACATCTAGACCTCTAACTTATACAATAGACTGCTCCCTTGAAGGACAGCTATATGCCAAACTATTGCTCTTATTATAAATAGACTGCTCCCCCGAAGGACAGCTATACATAAACACTGCATCTGCTACTATAAATAGACTGCTCCCTTGAAGGACAGCTATACACAGTTAGCCTTTATTAGAAGCTTCTCGCATTGATCAGCTTCGTGAAGACCTCAAGAACAACAAAATACGTATCCCATGTAGACTTCCCACATCGATCAGTCTATATCCAGAAAAATAAAAATAAAAGTAGTACTTCAAAGCACTTTTGAGTCATGGACTTGTCTATTTAGGTTTGGTTTTCTTTTGTCAGAATCATCATCTTATAATAAGTTCTCTGCACCCTCGCCCACATCAACCACCTCACCTCACCATTTGTCAAAACAACAAAACTCAAGGGACGTGACGTATATCCGATATATTGTGATTATACCACTCTTTTCACCTATCGACTTCTCGCCTATGCAAGGTACCTAGGGATTCAAGCTCATCCTACATTAATATGTGGTTTGTTTAGCTCTTCTCAATTACGGGACACTCTTGCCTCTTTTGCTCGGCTCTAGGATTGTGTGTTGACCTTAATCAGGACACGATTCCCTACTACTTGGGTATGCTAACTTTCGCTTCACCCATACCTACACCAACAACATTACCCTACCAACACCAACAACATTACCCTACCAACATCAAATTTTTACTAACCAACAAAATTGCCTAACCACAACCAAATTGCCTGAATTCACCTCTCCCTGCTCCTAAGGGAGAACTACATCGGTCTGAGGCCCCTCCTTGCTTTGTGCAATGGGCTATGTAGGCAGCACTTAGGAGACATGGGGTCTCCCAAGGTTAGCTCGACCATCCCCTACCATACCCTATCATGTGTTGTAAATATAAATATTTTTTGTGTATTTCTATTTGCCAACATTCATCTTTATCCTTTTTCAAAACAAACAAAAACAACATTTAAAACACAACCATTCTTATTATTATCATCACTCAAAAGAACATACATCTTTAGTTTTATTTTAGATGTTAACCAAATACATCTTCTCTATCATCGACTCGCAGGTCGGCATCCTTATTTATTCTAATATTCCTATAAAATCCACTTAGACTCTTGCACCTCCTCCCGAATCAGGTGGTGATCGTGATCGTCGATGCCTCTCAGCTGGCCTCTCCATCCTCAAAGGTGCCACTGCCATTGGTTCCTCCCATTGATCCGCCAACATCTCCTGTAACATACGAATACGTCCTCTCGCGTGGAGGAATCTTGCCTCCAGTCTCTCCACTCGTAACTGTGAAGCCTCTAACATTCCCATTGTCTCATTCACCTGTGTTTGAAGCTGGCGAGCCAAATCCTGCAGACGATCTCTCTCCGCTGTAATCACAGCTATGTCAGGGCACTCACGTGCACCTCGCAGCTCTGCTACCCACCATACTCTATAGGCCTCCGTCGTTCCCGCATCCATAACCCTACGATCGGCTGCTATCTCTTCTGGCCCTTCTGGAGGTGTCGGCCGGGGAGGTGAGAATGCTGCCTCGGCGTCAATCCTCATGTATGGTCTATATGTCATAGGAATATCCTGAACGAACCCAAATTGTCACCGCACGCGATCTAGAGGAATCCTCTCGTACTCACCCGGCCTATGCCCTGCGATCCACCTCAATCGCTCTACACCCCTCAACTCCTCAGCTATGTGCTCTGTCACCATATAGTTCCCGTACGGCCTCCAACAAATATCCGCAACTGTCACCATCTCCCATACCTGTCTATAATACTCAATGTCATCTATCACGGCCTGGGATCTCGCTTCTTGTTCTGTCTGGACCCATCGTCTGAATCCCAACCTTTGCACTCCTGTCTCTCCCGACTCAATGGGTCGGCCTATTGGACGCACACAACCAATATGCTCATAGGCCCAACAATGTAATAAGTACGAACAATCCAGTGTCGTCCTGTGTTTTCGCTTGCATGCCCATAAACCCCTATATAACTCTGCCAGATATGCGGGTGCCCATGCGAATGTCACGCTCATTTCTATCATTTCCCAAATAACACTCATCAATGCTTTGGGAAATCTTCCACCTTCCACCCTCGGCAATGCATAATACCCCACCGCTATCATTAATAGCACGGCCAACCTTGTTTCCTCAGGGTGTGTTGCATACATTGTACCATACGTAAATGATAAACCTCGCTGTGTCAAATCTCGTGCAGCTGACCCAAATACTGCTGTTATCGCTGCCCGCCCCGCGCTGGGCAACGCCTGATACACTGTTTTTCCTATCATTGGGAGTCTCAAAATACGGAACACATCTTCCAAAGTCACTGTCATCTCCCCTGTTGGTAGATAGAAGGTATTCTTTTCTGGATTCCATCTCTCAATCAACGCCTGCAACATAGCATGGTTACGCGCGATTCTTGAATAATAGCGGATTCCACTTAACCCCAACCGATTTATCAATGCCCATTCAGCTGGTGTTACATCCGCTCGGATTCGTGACAACAACGCTGGCACAGTATCATTCATCCTTAACCTTGCTTCTGCCTGCATACATCAAAACGACACATAATTATTCAAAAGAACAAATCTCTACGGGTTTTTTCTCAAAATCTGGAAACCCTTACAGTAACCGATAGCGGTTATGCATAACCGATACCGGTTGGCTAACCGATACCGGTTACTTATAAACGATACCGGTCACTGTCAAAATATACCTACCCTGCTTCAAACATACACCTTCGATATTTATGAAGCCCGTTTACTCCTATTTCTACCTAAAAACATACAGGCCCACCCTGTTTACCTGCCCCGTAGCACTCATACCATCCCCAACCCTTGCTATCACGTTTTCTTTCTCATATCTAACCACTTACACTTCTCTCATCCTATTCAGAAAACATGCAAAAATCAAATTACAACCAAACCGTTTACCTCTTGGGTTGCAGCAGCTTGAGGTGGCACTCGTCTTCCCTCTCGTCCCTGCCTGCTGGATGCTTCTCCTTGTTCTGCCATGATCACCACCCTTTTCAAATTTGCCTTTCTGCCTTCTGAATCTCAGATCACATTCACTTTCCCTGTCTCTTTTCTCCTTCTCACTCAAATCTCTCATGCAATTCCCTGTCTCAGTCGTCAAAAAGCGTCGCGTTCGCGTATTTAACTTCTTGCATGGCTCTAAAAATAAGAACTTAAGTTGCCAACCCAGCAGTTCTATTTTTAGGAAAACAATTCTTGCATAACCGATATCGGTTACTTAACCGATACCGGTCATATATCTACCGACATCGGTTACATAACCGATATCGGTCAAGTTACCCCTTGTTGCTTAAACCTAAGTCGTCTCTTCATTTTTGGAAATTTTTGTGGCGCCCGTCCCTTTTTCCTGCATGAACAACACCATTATCCATATTTTTCATTAAATCCACATCTCATTACAATTTCATTAACATCATTTCTCTATATTACAAAACAAACAAGCCATCAATAACCAATATCAAAAACCATTACTCTATACACCATTTGGATCCAAATCAACAGCTACAACCATTTAATATTCACACACCAGCGACCAAACATACAACATTTCATAATATAACATGTCAATTAAACTCATCATTTATATCTATATACATCCCATCAACAAAAGACATCAACATCATTCATATATAACACCATGTCAATCAAACTCATCATATATCACATATCACAAACCATCGACAAAACATTTAACACATTTTTACGCACAGCATGTGGGTCAAAACATCATATCTATATATATACAAAGTTTCAAAAATACAATGTGCCCTGCATCGGGGCCTCCGCAATCTCATAATATAACAAAGCCGGCATGCAGGCCGCAATAACCGTCAATAATCTCAACTCGGCTCGCAGGCTGGTCTCTCATATCAAAAACATACTCGGCTCGCAGGCCGGTATCAACTGTACAACCTGTACTCGGCTCGCAGGCCGGTATATACAATAAATAAATGAATGAATAAATAGGCACGCAGGCCTCTATCAACACAACCGGTTCGCAGACCGGTGCCCATGTCCAATATACAAAATGTGCAGGGACCCCTCAGCTCTCTCCACCTCCCTCTGCCTGTCTGCCTGCTGGTCCCTGTCCTACCTCTCGCCTCCTGCCTGTGACGGACCCACCAGCTGTGGCTGCACCTCCCTGAGACCTCTGGCTCCGAGAGGTCTCTGCTCTATGTGCCGCATAGGGCTGATAATCAGCCCCGGTACCATCAAGAATATCCTGATAGTATCGGGCCTCCGCTCTAGCCTCCATGTAACGCTCTCGAGCCACCGTAGGTGCTGGGGCTGGTCCCCTGACACCTACTACCAGTGCCCCCTGTGCCTGTGCTGGTGCCGCTGGTGGTGCCTGTGGCTGTGGTGGTACTGTGGGGGCTGTGGTGGTACCTGTACCTGTGCCTGGGGCTGTGGCTGTGCCGCTGCTGGTGGTGGTACCTGTACCTGTGCCTGGGGCTGTGGCTGTGCCGCTGTGGTGGTGGTGCCTGTGCCTGTACCTGAGCCTGGGCTAGCTGCCCCTGTAAAACACCTATCTGTGCCTGTGCAGCAGCAAGCTGCCCCTGTAATAACTGTACCTGGCCCCTGAGCTGATCTCGCTCTGCTGTCACCGCTGCCAAGTCTGGCTGTGCAGGCTGTGCTATCCTCGCTGCTCTCTGACCAGCCCACCAAACCATATATGCTCCCGTATAACCAGCATCATCTACAGTGTCATCTGCTGGCCTCTCAGCAACCCAATCTGGGTCCAAGGGCTGTGGTGCAGGCAGTGGGGCCTCTACATCATCCCTCCGGTACTGAGGGAAGGGAGGTGGCTCGTCCTGTCGCAGCCCCATCTGCCTGCGTACCCTCTCTAGGGGTATCCTCTCATACTCTCCCGGCCTCCGTCCTGCTATCCAGAAAGTGTACTGGATCAAGCGCAACTGTAATCGGGCTCCTCTGCGCGGGTGATGACCTCTGTAAGGTCTCCATACGATATCTGCCGCTGTCAGGCCCTCTAATAAATGCCTGTAATAAGTAACGTCTCGCCCTGCAAGCACTGCTCGTGGCTGACCCACGACCCCCAACCACCTCTGAAAGCCGTATCTATATATGACCTGTGGCCCTGGCTGCTGGGGCAGCCCTACTGGTCTAAGGCATATGATGTGCTCATATGCCCAACAATGCAGCAAAAACGTCGAACAAATCCCGAATCGCCTCATCCGGCGATAGCCCCACAGCTCTCGATACAACTGTACCAGGTATACTGGTGCCCAAGCATAACAGGTGTGCTCCTCCACCATCTCGTGTAGAACCCCCATCAGCGCCCGTGGAAAGCGGCCTCCCTCTGAGTCCGGGAGGGCAAAGCAGGTGATCCCGATCATCATCAACACGGCAAGCCGTGTCTCATGGCGATGCGCACGGTACATATCCCCATACCCGATGCTCGCGCTGTGATACGTCAATAGCGCGGCTGCATCCCCGAAAACCTGTAGGATGCTGTCCATGGCAGTCTCTGCGTCCACCTGAAAGACTGCCTCTCCCTCAATCGGCAGTCGAAGGATACGATACACATCCTCCAATGTGATAGTCATCTCCCCAGTCGGGAGATGGAACACATTGGTCGCCGGATCCCATCTCTCGATGAGGGCGACCATCAAACTATGATCCCTATCGATCGCTCTGTACCGCTGGACTCCGCCGAGTCCCACCTCGCGCATGATACCCCAGTGTGCTGCGGATACGTGTGGCCGTATCCGTACCAACAGTGGGGGCATCCTATCCTGCATCGTCAGCTGCTGACGTGCCTACAAAACCAACCCACAGTATTAGCCCTACTCTTTATCACAACATCTACTTATACCCTCTATACCCCTTTTTTTTTATCCCCCCGACCACAACCCGACTCCATACCACACGTCTACGCCCATCTATCTTCCCCTAAAAACTTCTACGCTATTCCCCCTCCCTCTTCACACCCAAACAAACAACCCACACCATACTCAAATACCCTACACCATGCCCAAATACCCAAACCACATCCAAAAACTCAAAAACAAAATCACAACCCACACCAACAAATTGACATAAACCTAAGTCAGGACCGCACCTATACTGAAACACCCAAACAATACCACAACACCCCCACCCCAACCCAAACCATACCCAAATCACTACCAAAAACTCAAAAACAACAACATAACCTAAACCAACAAAAATAGCTAAAAATCACTAAGGACCGGTAGCGGTCACCCATAACCGACCGCGGTCCCCTTCCCACCGACGCCGGTCCACGACCGACCGACGCCGGTCCAACACAAAACACCCTGCCCCTGGAATTTTGCGACCGATGCCGGTCGCTTAGCGACCGACATCGGTCGCTGAAACTTCCCGGAGCCGAACCCCGCGCGGCCCCCCCCCCCCCCCCCTCCCACCTACATTTTTTCATTTTTTTACCAATTTACCCACCCAAATACCCTAAAAACCTACCCACCCAGCCGCCTTGGCTTATTTCACCTATCTACCCTCTCTCTTTTTCAAATCATTTCCATTTTCTAATTATTTCCTAAAAAATGTACATTCCTACCCAAACCCCAAATATAGCATAATGCAATAAAATACACACAATGAGGGGTTTCGAACCTACCCGTACGACGACACGTCGTCGTGGAGGGATGGGTGGTGGTGGTCCAGCTGGTCCAGCCCCTCCTGCTCCTCCTGGTTGTGCCATGGCTCCAAATGTCCTCTTCTGGGTCCTCCACCAATCAACTGCTGCCTCCTCCTCACTCGGGCCCACTAACAACTAACTCCTCCAGTCAAATAGCGCCACCTCACGCAACTAATGCTCCAATCTTAACTCTCCACGTCAGACAACTCAAATTGGTTTCCAAATTGCAAAAGTGACAATGACAGGCCGTATTTTTCTTTTTATAGGTTTTTCGCCCATAACCGATATCGGTTTTATTGTGCCCTAAGGAACCGGTATCGGTCCCATAACCGATATCGGTCATATATAATCGACATCGGTTTTATTCCAAATTGCCCCCAATTTCTGCCCTTATTTACTATTTGCCCTTTTTCACCCACATTGCCTATATCAACCTTTACTGCAACCACCCCAACCATTTGGCCAGACCCAAACCCGCAACCAACCTATTTGGCCCGACCCAAGGCCGCAACCCAAAGGCCATTGGCCCGACCCAAGGCCGCAACCAACCATTTGGCCCGACCCAAGGCCGCAACCAACCTATTTGGCCCAAGAACCCAAGGCCCGACAACCAACCCCTATTTGGCCCGACCCAAGGCCGCAACCCAACCATTTGGCCCGACCCAAGGCCGCAACCAACCATCCGGCCCGACCCAAGGCCTCACCCCAACCATTTGGCCCGACCCAAGGCCGCAACCCAACCTATTTGGCCCGACCCAAGGCCGCAACCAAACCATTTGGCCCGACCCAAGGCCGCAACCCAACCATTTGGCCCGACCCAAGGCCTTTTGGCCCGACCCAAGGCCGCAACCCAACAACTTGGCCCGACCCAAGGCCTCACCCCAACCATTTGGCCCGACCCACGGCCGCAACCCAACAACTTGGCCCGACCCACGGCCCTCACTCATCAATTAGCCCGACCCAAGGCCGTACCACTTAACTACTTCACCCAACATCAACAACATACACTTTTATCCACCCAGTAGCCTTTTGTTCAATCCAGCGCACCTGTTCGTGTTTTAGCATGATTAGGGTCCTTGACTTGATCTGTCGACCAACTTTGCCTAAGACCTAGACCGTGACGTTTATCTCAACCAAACCAACCATTTGGTACTGCCGAACATGCCTAAACGTTCCTGTACCTTACCTGTTATATACCCTGGAGCTACTTCCTATGCCTTGGATACCAGGATTATATCACCCTTGTTTGGATAAACTATCGACCTTTGCCTATGCATTGCTGGTTTGCTCGTCAAATCATGTACCCTAGTCGCACTATTGCATTTCAACGTGCGTCTGCTTCTTTGGACCTACCCCACCATCTCACCCTCATCTCAACACCATTTACCCTTTATCAACCCTATCCCTGATTTCACGCTACCTCAATCTGTGATAGATTTGAGGGGGATTACCTATACCCTTAACAGGAGTAACCACTTCTTATTATTGTCCGTGCAGCTTTACAAAACAAACTACACGACAATAAGGGGCTAATGTAGACACCAAATTTGTGTCTTACGACCCCTTGTGACCCGCATCGCATTTCGCAACCTAACCTCACCACCTAAACCTTACACAATTATTTATTAATTACCTTATAATTAATAAATCCACATCACCATACCTGCCACCTCATGTCGCCACCTCATCGTGACCTAGTCTTAACCCTAAACTAACCTAATTAAGACCTATAACTTGGTCCAATTCCACACCTATGACTAATTACTCCTCATCCGCACCTAAAACCAACTTCATAATGACTTGACCAAGCCCGCTACCAATCCCTCGGAAGAAAAGGAGGGAAAGCTGGCTATTTTACCAAAAATAGCCCGCTTTGACCGGACCGATACCGGTTCCTACTCGACCGCCGTCGGTTGCATAACCGCCATCGGTTCCCCGTAAATGACCACTTCCAACCAAAAACAAGGATCGGATTTTCATTTGATCGGGAGAAGGAGAAATCATCGAGAGAATCCAGATTTTGCTTGGCCGAGCAGAGACAAGTGAAGAAACAAGAAGAGATTGCAGAGAAGGACATCAAGCCCAAGACTGCAACTGAATAACCAGAGCCCAGTAACACTCATCCGAGCATCAGAAGAGGAAACTGCATCCAACTTGGGTCCTGTCTTCATCATCACAGTCCTGAAACTTGCATCTACATCAGGGGCAAGTAAGTAGTATGTTATATGTTTCTAAGCACCATTTTCTTGAGCCTGTTGATTAATAGTAATCATAAGTTTATTCCTAGATCTACTACCAGCCACTACTGCACTTAACCTTCACCCACACACCCTGATATTGCCCAGAAGGCCATTTTACCACACTCTGAGTCTTCCCTATCCTCCCATCATTCCCCTCAGCCATCCACCAATCCTAATAACCCCACAATCACCTTGCAACCAACTTCTATCCAGAAGCACTTAGATTGCTGCCCCTACCGGTATCGTTTATCCTCTACCGGCAGCGGTTCTCTAACCGTGGTCGGTTACCTAGTGACCGTCGTCGGTCACTGTGACTTATACCCCAAAACCCTTTTGCTCGCCTATTAGCCACCTAACAACCCCAAATTCAGCCTGGTTTATCCCTATAACTCAACCTGAACGTATCAACGACCAGTAACCGAACAAACAACATGACGCTTTATTATTGATAGTTTAGTTTCTATTGCTTTGTAACGAGATACCTAAATCGTGATTTTGCAATAGCTTTCTATATTATCATTTGTGTTGAATCATATTAAAAGGGGAACTGACCACCTTCGAAAGGAAGTTTTTATATTTCCTGGGCCTAAGGCAGATCCCTCATTTGTTGTCTAATTAAAATCTTGTGGTCTTGTATTCTTACTTGCAGGTAGTCCTTCCAAGACAAAAAGGAGTTCTTCGCAGTCGATCTGATCTTTCTCTACGGTACGCGCACACCATCTCAACATTCAACAGGTATTCCTCCTAGCCCTAACCCTTATCTGTTTCTCAAAGGAATGATAGGATAGAAGCAAGTCTATTCATTTCATGTTTAAAGTGGTTTTGGAACATTTGCATGTCAGCATTAATATGATTAGGTGTTCACATTGATATAATATGATATCTTGGGCACTTTACAGATTGATGATCACATTTTATCAAGATGATGATTGAATTTCAACTTACATTAACCATTTTCAAATTCCAAGCTCACTTTTTAGTATATATCTTCTTTCTGTGGTGGTAGTAAAGAATATTGGTAAGTGTCGCTTTCTTTTATTTTCACTAATTTTGTATTATGTGAAATTAAGCCTAGTCGGTTAAGTGATATTCTATTGGGATAACAGTTGTGTTTTCACGTTATGGCATCATGAATGTTTGGAGACTCCAGGGTATAAGGTATTGGTTCAGAGGCGCTTCTTTTATTCTGTCATTTCATTTGAGTGTGGATTATATGATCAAGTTGATGTTTAATTCCCTTAATTGATAATGCTAATGAAATTTAGGGTATGGAGATTGAATCATAGTTGGCATTGCTTGAACCTAATATTTTATTTTATGAACAATGTCACCTAGAATATTTTGATGGTTGACGTTGATTTCCTTGTTTGATTTGGAAAAATGCCAAGTGGCATCCTTGATAGTGGAACGGGAAATTATTTGACTGTGGTCATTTATTATTTTTTAGTGCAAGTATTTATGGAACTGGACTTGAGGTACCTCGAGCATTGAACTTGAGTCCATCTTTTTACCATGATTACCAGTTTTTTGGTCATTTTATTTTTCCATTTCTATGGCGAATCCTTGTTAAAAATTTTCTTGAACTGTTTCGTTCTCCATTGTTTTCTTCGAAGTGCATTGAGAAGCTAAACTTTAGTGTTCAATCTATCTTATGAGGTAAGTTCGGCCTTAGCTCAATGTGGATGCTCGATTTTCATGCATTCAAACTCAATTTCTAAACTGGGTTGAGACTATGATTATTGTATATCATGTATGCATGTATTTTTGAGGTTCTTTGTTCTATTTATAAACTGGGTTTGAGTATTTTGGGGATTGTGTGAAGTTGTGACTCTGCCTTGGTCTGAATGTGATTCTTTCGTTGTTTATTTGATTTCATTTACTTGATTCTTGCTCTTCTAAAGAATGTTTGGAGTTAAAAGGTGGTTTGGTGGGATGTTGAGTTCGAATGAAGGAAAAGATGTTTGAGTTTAATGGGCTCTATGGAAATAATGTTGTTTTTTTCTTATGTTTATCATACTATGGATTTTCAAAAATGGCTATGGTTTTAGTATGCCGGTTTGAGTGTGTTTTGTTGAATGGAAGCTTGAGGTTGGAACTGTATAAAACTCGTCTCTTTTTTCGCAGTTGGGTGTATGAAATAATATATTCCAGGATTTAAGTTTGAAATATTGCATTTACGCTAAAAACCCTAGTGGGTAACAAAATAATGGTCTATGTCGTCCTTTTCTTTATGATAATTGCATAGATTAGATTTATTGATAAATGTCACAGTTTTGTATCTTACCCATTTGGTATACTTTACCATGAAACATTTTTTTATTAAGATCTCGTTTACTATGAATAAAAAATGTTTATCAGGAGATTGTGTCAAATTTAACAATTCTTTGGGTCTTCATAAAGTTTGAACTATTGGGTTGTTAGGAAATTAATATTAATGTTTACATTATAGTTTGGTATTTACCAAAAGGTAAATAATTAGTTTGATAGTTAATATTTAATATTGTTATATATTAAATATTAGGTTTGAATGTATATTGTTATAATATATTGTTTCAACAATATATTATTCATAGAGTATGTTTTACCCGAAATGTTTATTTGTTGTAACACCTCTCTATTTATTAGGAGGTGGTTTGGCTATGTAATTGGCTATATAATCGCCATGAATCGTGTTGTGTAATATACAGATTAATATATTGAAGCATTATATTTGTGTATTCATTATATAAATTGATGTTGCATTTATATTTGGTATAGGAGCTGAGTTTTTTCAAGCCTGTGAGAGTTCTATGATGATGGAATAAAATCTTGTTGAGGAGTAGTGCATATGTGGATTCATTTCTCCTATGGATGTAATTATACATTGTGTTGATTGCTACTAGTGTATGCGGGCCAAATCCTGTGTCATGCAGTTTTACAAATTCTGTGTTAAGAAAATCTTGAGTTGCGGACTCAATCCTGTACATTTGAATATGTTTTCACTTGCATGATGCTTGTGCTCATTGATGTAGCATCGGGCAGACTGGAAAGTTTTATATGTGCTTGATTAAAGGAGGAATTTCTATTTCATAGCTTCCAAATATCATTCGGCTTTATCAGCTACGTTGATTGGTCAATTTTCCAAGCAATCTTTACATCGCCTTCCATCTCGTGAGGAATGAAAATATTGTATCTATATCGTTCTCTACCAAGGCAACCTAAGCATTCATTTGGTGCACTGACATGTTTCATATCTGAGCACAAGTGTTGAATAAATATATATATTAATTTGGTGTATCAGAGAGCTACATTGGATCGTGGCTTTATTTATTTCAGCCACGTTGGTATTGGTCTGCAGTGAGCCCCCACATGTGCATCTCACATAGAGGAGAAGAGATACTTGTCCTGAGGAGAAAGATAGAGTGTTTAGCAAGGTCGTGCATAGTGAAATACATATAACAACAATCCATGAAATGCATCTATTTTACACAGAATTTTATTAAAGATTCTGGTGCGACTTGGATCTACATCAGTATCACAATTTAGTAGATTTCATTCCAATCTCACCACCTAGATGTGTCTCCTCTCACTTTCAGTTTCAGCGTAGTGGTTTGATTCCCTAATCTCCATGCTTTGCGTCGTACTACATTCATCATTTTTTCTTAGACACTCATATTTGCACATGTCTCAGTCTTTGTATGCTTGGAATGAGCAAGGGAATACAGGGATGTTAAGATAGACAGAGTATACATTGGTTCATGCACTAGTGGAAAGACAGAAGACTTTATGGCTGTTGCTAAACTTCTCTCTTTGCATAGTCTAAGCTCTCACACATCAGTAACACACGTGTTCCATTCTTTTGCATAGATCTATACACATGCAATCAAGGAATATTTAACAATTTGATCTCGTATGTGGATGTGAAAGTCAGGGATGCAGAATATTTAAAGTAACTTGGTTAAATCTTTAAAAACCGGCACCCACATTTTATGTAGAGCTATGCATTGATATGATCCGGGAATCTTGACCCCCAAAGACTCACAGTTAAAGAGAAGAAACCGACAAATGTAGATGAAGCAGTAAAATGGGCAAGCAGAGATCGAAAGGCTACATCGATTATTGGATTGGGTCTATCAAATTCTTATTTGCATCATATAGACTTAAAAAAGTCCTCTCACACAATTTGGGAGACATTGAACAAATTGTTTAGATCACAAGCTAGAAGCATAGCAATATCTTTAAAGCAGAGATTGTTTGGCCTCAAGATGGAAGAAGGCGACAACATAGTGGAACATATTAGTAAGTTTTGTTCTATTTTCAATCAACTAGTGGGGATAAGTGTAGATGTGCCTAATGACGATGCTAAAGCAGTATTACTCAATAGCATGCCTCCAAGCTATTCTAACATGGTCTTTACATTGAGTAAAATAAATCCAAGTTTAGAAGAACTTTTTTTTCTTTGCTAGATGAAGAAAAGAGAATCATGTTTCTGGAACCAGAGGAAAAGGCCCTGTATGGTAAGAAACAAGATAAAAGAAGATCTAAATCTTCTTTCAGACCTGGATCATCTTATAAAGATTCCAATAAGTGGCTCACCTGTTATTACTGCAGACAGTCTGGTCACTTATCCTCAGATTGCAAGAAAAGATCACAAGACTTACTTGATGGGAAACTGCAAGATAATGCCATGGCTGCTGATGATGAAGGAGAAAATGAAGAAGAAGGAAATACTGTTTATACAAAAAATCAAAGTGATGAAGATTTTATGTATTAAATAATTTAACCTAGAGGATGGAGGCATCGGAGGCTGGAGGTCAGACAGCGACCTCTTGTCAGTCACCAACGACGGGGCCGCTTCACTACTTTGGTGGCATGTATGTGAGTGGTGTGCCTTCTTATAGCATGCAGTGTGTTTGATTTCAGCATTTCAGTTTGGTGTGGTTTTCAGTGTGGTTTTTTGTACTTCAATTTTTTCAGTTTGTAATAAGTGGAAATTTCACATTGAGGGGGGAACATGATCAACATGAACCAATGTTCCATTTCCCATTTTTCAGTTGCGTATGTGATTCCTATTTCCCCAGTGTAAAAACATAGTAAAGAGAAAATAGCACAGTGTAAGGTAGCATCATGAGTCTTGATGAGGTAGAACAATCAGATGTGTTCTTGTTCATGCCTAGGTTTGTGGTTAGCCTCCTGAAAACCATTGAAGGTTGTTCAGATGTGTTCCTGCTTGAGTTACCACACTGCTAGGTCAGATTTGTTCCCTAGAGTGACTGATTGATAAGCAGATGATTCCTGAGCGTGTTCCCATCCTTGTCAGTCAAATGTGTTCTCGATAGTGCTTGGTCTATAAGAAGTTGATGTGTTCCTTCTTCTACCTTCAGTTTGAGTGTGTGCCAAGATCATGAGTGCACAGAGGCAGCAGGCTGCAAAGGAAGTGTGAAAGTTCTAATGTTACCATATAAACATTAAGGGGGGAATGTTAGGAAATTAATATTAATGTTTAAATTATAGTTTGGTATTTACCGAAAGGTAAATAATTAGTTTGATAGGTAATATTTAATATTGTTATATATTAAATATTAGGTTTGAATGTATATTTTTATAATATATTGTTTCAACAATATATTATTCATAGAGTATGTTTTACCCGAAATGTTATTTCGGGTTATTTGTTATAACACCTCTCTATTTATTAGGAGGTGGTTTGGCTATGTAATTGGCTATATAATAGCCATGAATCATGTTGTGTAATATACAGAGTAATATATTGAAGCATTATATTTGTGTATTCATTATATAAATTGATGTTGCATTTATATGGGTATTGTTCATTTTGGTCAAATGATGCAAACAGATCTCTATTTCAATTGAATACTATTGGGTGTTGCTTGTTTGGAGTTAAGACACAGACATATCTCTATTTCAGTTAAATACTGTAATAATTGGTAATAGTTTCAAAATTATTGGTATTCAAATCATTATTGAAATAGATTGTTGGAGGATATTGTCGAAAGAAATCTCTTCTATATGTTTACATCTTATTAACTATGCAGATTTCAATTGGAAGCATTGATGAATTTTCATTGTGTTCTACGGAATATTCGTACAGTAGAATCAATGTGATTGCTCAATTGTGATGATTTGATTATAAGAATACAAATATCTGTAAAAAAAAATTTGTATCAACACATGTTCTGTGATGTGGCCTATGATATAAGATCGATTCGACAGTTATAATGGACTTATCCTTTGAATTTTGGTCTTTGACTTCTGAGTTGAAAATAAGATATACATGAAGGAATAATGATTCTTTTAAAGCAGAAAGTGATGGTTTCTCATGATATTTAAATGGGTCAACAAATTACTTTAATAGTTATGATGATATTTTATATCATATGATCCCATATTTGTTTAATATTTGGTTTTATGAGATGAGCTAGTTCTGAAAGTGATGATTATCATAATGATAACTGTGAAAAAATGCCTAGGTCTGGATGAAGTGGATGGGGGACTCCATGAGGTTCTCATTCCAATGTGGGTTAGCATGATAATAATAGATTTTCACCATGCAAAGATTCTCCTCGTGGTGGAAGAAGAGGTTATAACTTGTTTCGGGGCCATGGAAAATTTGTTCACTGAAGTGGTCCTACTCATGTCTCAGTCCACTTTGACTCTATAGAACCAATCCTTCAGGAAGTCTTGTAATTAATTGACTGTCCAAATACTCAACCTACTTGCAACTAACCAGAAGTGAATGCCCCGCATACCCTGCATCACTAGTCACATTTTGATCATGTCCATTCTGTTTCTCAAAGGCCAGTCCAATCTAATCCTCCTTTACATAATGCAAAAAGTAATCCGTCTATTGCTTACCTTAGGGAATTTTGCAGAAGGACCCGCCCTTTCTCCTAAATGGGCTAGGTCCTCTTTGACCATACCGATGGAGTTACAGTCCCCGTCAAGAAAGTTGAAAATTGGAAGTGGATGGTGAGTCTAGTACTATGACACACACAGTTCTGAATCTGGAATCATATGAGTATACAAAACTTCAGGGTAGTTGATGGCACCACAGTGCTTGATTTGGATGGAGATGATTAGACCATGATAATTGGCTTTTGACTTTGAACTTTCTCTTTTGAGACAATGGTTATTTTGACTTGGTGGCATTATGACTTAGATCATATTGTTTATTTGGATGCACATAGATTATTATATTATTGTGATGTGAATGTTTTAATCTTTGAGGTTGCATATATATATAGACATTTAGAAAAGATTAAACTCTATATATTTAATGCTGATTAATATGGTTTAGAAATATTTAATGCAAATGATATGGTTATTTGGATGATTTAGAATTAATGTTTTATTTTAATATTAGTGGATCCCCCCGCCCTTATATATTTGTTTCTCATTATTATCTATTTGCCCATATCAATTTGTGATATGATTTTTAAAAAAATCATCTATCATAAATTTTAATCGATGGTTTTAAATCATTTGACATTATATTGATTAAATAGACATTATTTCATTAAAAGATTATTTCTATAGTGTCATTATTTTATGAAGAGATCCAGTTACAACTATGTCTTGTGGGAGAAGAACACAAAAGAAGAAGAAGGGCTCTTTTGAACATGGGAAGAACAGGAGAGGTAATTTACATATTGAGTAAATGCATTTCATTCTATATTTTTTGTGAAAATATTCTGAATGAAGCTTTGATTACAAGATTTTGATGACATTAAATTTGAGGATCTAAGTGTAAACATTTGATATAGCAGGTATATCCAGTTAGTATGATTATTATTTTGATTATCTGAAGGTTGATTTTTTGTGTCTAATCTTTAACTAATTACAGATTTTAATCTGCATATCTAGGGGCTTATGAAATTTGTTTTACACATGGATTTCTAAGCATTTTGGGATTATTGATTTCTGCCATTTGGTTGTTGTATTCGTCAAATCTTGATCAGAGTTGATTTCAATGATTTTGTACTTCTCTTTTGTAAAGTTTCTCATTTTAATATAAAAATTATGTTGGTCTCTTATGACTTGTATTATTATGTACATGGTGTGTATTTTGTCAATCTTTTACTTGCATTCTATGCTGTTATAAATCAGGAATTTGAAATAAAAGAGTATATTTGATTAAGGTTTTATTTTCTACATTGTATGAAATTTGGAGCAAAAAGGATCATCTATTATTGGGAGTTAAAAGGATTTATTTCAAATTATATGCAAACACTAATTTATGCAACTAAATACAATAGATGTATGAACGATGTTGTCAGCTTGTTTTCTTCCCTCCAAGAGGTTATCGAGTTCATAGATATCACTCTTTCAGATAGGGTTGATCACATACATATTACAAGTTTTTTTTCTTTGTTGTTTTTGTCTTTATTGTTTGCTTGTTTGTTCCTTTCTTGTTTGTTTGTATAGTACTTCTCTTTCTAAGTGAATTAAAGGATTTTCCCAAAATCTTAGGTTGATTTTTCTATAAATGACTTAAGATATAAACTACCCTACACTTAGATTATCATCTGCGATTTCATATACGATTAAAGTTGGTTTGATTCCATCTTAACCATTTACAATAGGTAAAAGGGTTGATTAGTTGTCAGTCAATTTTCTATCGACAACATAAAGCAAGGGGACTATATTAAATAAAGTGAAGGGAGTTGATTGGGAATTTGTGTGGGAAAATATGCCAAGAGAAATTATAAAATTAATTCACCACATTTGGATAAGGCATCACTTTTATATATTTGTATATCTGAAATTTGGTTGAGCTATTTGCTTTCCATTTTTACCTCAAAGGATGAAAACCCAAGGTTGATATGTTGCATTAGAGGACAAAAACCCTATATTGCCAAGGTTGAAGAATGAAAAGTAATCTTCCTTTGTGTGAGGAATCTCTATTCAAGGGTTCCTATTGAGATTTAAGGAGTATTTAAAATTTTCAATAGTTATTGAAGACCCAGTATTCCAAATTTGAGGAATTCCCAGCTAGGGTTTGAAGACACACGTGTTGGGGCATATTTCTAACTTCAATTTCATCCAGATCTAGGGTTATTTACACCCTTTTGGGTGGATTTTGACACATTCTATGGCATGGTTTTCCTAGATCTCATCACCAACATCTTTGTCATAATTTTGGAGGCCATATTAAGCTTTGTTTCGGTAGATTTTGGCTTGGGATCACTTCCTTTTGGTCATTTTTGTAATTTTTACTTCTGTAAATTTTTAATAAATTTCTAGCACGTATTTTGGGTCCAAACATTGTACATTTTGGTATTCATACATGCATAATTAATTATGATTATTTTTGGCTAAGATTTGGTTAAGTTTAGATCATATTTGAAGGTTGTTCATCTCTAGATCAAGTCACCTTTTTTTAGGGAAAATTCAAATTACATATTTTTTTAATTTTAATCAATCAATTGGCTATTATAAATCATATTTTATAGTGTTCCCTTTCAGGTTTTAAAATCCTCCATATGAGACATTACACAATCTTCATATGAATGAGCAGGAAGGAATATGTGACCATGAAAATGGGCCGGAAGCAAAATCAAATGGTTTCAAATGCCAACATCTCTAAAAACCTCTCTGAGAACTAATAAAATAATATTGTCTACCAAACTAAGTAAAATCACATTCATCTTGAAGGTTTCTGAGAGACAAATATTTGGTTAAAATCTTATGGAAATTTGTGGAGAGAATCGTGACTTATAAGCAAAAAAAATCATGGAAGTGTGGGAGAAGCTAAAGGAGACTTGGAGTGTGGAGAACAAAACATTTAAAATGATTTTAAATGCCTTATTTATAACATTCATCTTCTACATGATTCATGATTAATAAGAAACTTCGGTCAAGTGCACTTGGCAAGGCAAATGTGAATTATTTTAGCAAAAGCGCATGTTTTAATTTCTTAAGAACAAAAGTGTATATGATGATGGTTTAAGGAACTTCCACTTACAAAAATTGCATTTCATAAGTGTTAGAGGATTTAAAATAAAGTTTAAATTGCATCTTTTAAAAGCACACTTCATCAATCCCTTTAATTAAATGAAATGAAATACTTTTAACGACGTCCACGAGACCAAGCAGTCTAAGGAACCTAGAGCTGCAACACTAAGAAATTTTCAAGTTTCCTTCAATGTTATATCTTCTACTATGGATCTTGACTATGAAGCCAGACGTATTTTGGAGTCCTTCCTCATCAAATAACTCATTTAGAATTCCAACCTTCAAATAATATTGTGATCATACATCCTCATAAGTTGCACATTCCAAAATGAAGTGCCCTTTAGTTTCAACCACCCCTTTCTTGTAGAAAATAGAAGTTTTTTCTTCCCAATTTTCTTTGGGGACCATCCATCTACCAGTATCACACCTAAGATGATGTGGTCCGGTGCTTAGTTGAGCCACTAACATCATATCCTTACCCTTAAGAGCATCCTGTAGATACTCTTTTTAAATATGCTCTTGTGTGGGGTTGAACTCTTTAATATAGTGTGTTTTTTCTGACCAATTTGTTTTGTCCACATTATAGTCTTGAATTTTTCTAAGAAAAACTTTTTTATTTCCACATTGGTGTTAGGGAAAATTTTCTACTTAATGTCCCATTTATTCATCTATTTTTTGTTCTGCTTCATCCATATCTTCTTCCTACGGTCCAACTCCTCCTCAATTACCATTTTGGGCTAACAATGGTTATCCATGTTTTACACCTTTTTAAATAACTTATCAACCAAGTTAATATTGATGTCTCCATCGGGAAATTCTTGTTTCAGCCAAAAGGATCTCATATGGGATTGGTCCTTTGAATTTGATGTTACTAGTGATTATATGTTTTTATATTCTCTCTTATTGCATCCACTTGTTATTTGACACACTACTCCCCTAAACTTCACACCCATAGAGGACAATTAGCGTGACCAGCAAACCATAGATGGTTTTATTGGTGTTCCAATCCCATAGTTCCACTTTCTTGCACCTTCTTAAGTAGGTAGGATTCTCTTCATCATCCTTGAATCCTTTTCACTCTACATGTCTCCCATCCGATTCTATTATTAAAAACAATTATAATGTGTTTTTATTCTTCCACTATTTCTATTGGATTGTATTCAAAAATAAAAGTAACATGTTGCTTCTTCCTTTTCAAAGAAAAAACATGACTTTGGTCTTGCTATTGTTCACTTGCATCCTAACCTCCTAGAAAAATAGTTCTAAGGCCCTCAAATGTTCTCTTAAACCATTGGCAGTTTTTACAATGAGAATAAAATCATCTACATATAGAAGTAACTTCGCCACATAGCCCACCAGCTGGATACCACCCCTATTTGTTTTGTTTAATCATTCCTCAAATTTATATATGTGTAATCCAAACAAAGTAGGAGATAAAGGGTGTCCTTGTTTGACTCCAATGTCACTACCAAAACATTCAGACATGCCCTCACTAGTTCTGATTTTAGCTTTAACTTGCTCATAACGTTTATACACTACAACTCTATACTCATCTGGAATCCCAAGTTCCTTCATCTTGTTCTATAGGTATTCCTTAGGCACTATGTCAAAGGATTTTTTAAAGTCAACAAAGCATCATAATACTTCCTCCCCTTGGGTGTCCTAGACTTTTACAATCAAATATCTAAGAGTGATGCAATGATCAATCGTGGAGTGTTTTGGTCTAAAGCATGCCTACCCTATAGCTCTTTTTCCATCTTTCCCCACCCAACTACTGATTTTGCGCTCTACCAGGCTCCTGAAATTTTTTCCAAGAAGGGGGTTGACCATAATAATATGGTAGTTAGAAGGACTATTGACCTCGCCACTTTTGTAGAGGGGGATAACTATGTTAGTTGTTCATTTCATCAAAAATCCATCCGTTAAAAATCCATCTTGTGTGACGTTGTTAAAACATCTTGTGATGTGTGGAGTAAGAGGTCCAACTCCCCATGTTATAAATTCATCAGGTATCCTGTCTAGGTCTTGCGTTGTACCCCCTTCCAATTTCTATATACCTTGATTGATATCTTCCACCAAGAAGAGCTTGATTGATGTATCAATTATTGGAGGCTTATCTTTCTTTTGCATTCGCTCATAGAGGAGCTTCACATAATCTAACCATTAAACATCTGTAATATTTTATCTATAATTTGTTTACTCTTTTGTTGTAACTCTCTCTAAAATACGTTAGGGTTATGTTTACTCAGAGATATTAATTCTTTCCTTCTTAAGAGTACATAGCTTTTTTTTTGTTTTTATCAAGTACTCATATTCTTTCTTTCTTTCTTTGCAGTTATCACTCTCTTTGAGGGATCTTTTAGTATCCTTGCATCCATCATCGTACCACGGATTAGGCGGGAAGGTATTTGCAGTCCCTTTCTTAGATCGGGACCTCTTACAAACCTGTAATGCCTTGTGTATTATAGGAATTAGCATACTACTGCACATATGAACACTCTCTTCATTGTTTTCTTCATTCATGTAATTTTTTGTCACCTAAAGTTGTTGTTTAAGTGTTATAATGAAGAGCTCCTGATTTGTTTGGTTCAAGAGGATTTTTCCTTGATTTTGAGTTATATTTTGTATGTGTTGGTTCTACTTCCCTTGTTGGTTGTTTAAGGGAAAGCCGAACTTAACAAAAAGCCACATATGATCAGATTTTAACTCCCTAAGAAAGTCCCCAATATCAAACTTCAATATCCTAGAAATAAATTTTTGAGAAAAAATTACATAGTCATCCACACTTTTTCCAATGTATTTCTTACATGTGATACCTCCTGACCTAGGCTATGTTCTCATGCCGTTAAAAATAACCATGCCATACAAGCTACATAACCCTTTATAACTAAACATGTGTCAATAGTTTTAAAACATGCAACATGGCACTCCACCTCTAAAGCACATGTCCGAACCTCCTTTAATGAATGAATGAAGGATTTTAATAATGTCCACAAGACCAAACATTCTATGGGACCAAGAGCCGCAAAAAATAATCTATCCAAATAAAAAATAAAACATCAGGTCACAAAGGTCACTTGTTGATATTGCAAAAAGTTAATTCCTTTCGCAATGTCAACTCTTCTACTATGTATCTTGATTAAAAAAATTCACAATTAGACTTAAGACTTATCTCTTCCTTCCACATAAACTTGAATGCAAATGGACAAAAACATGACACGGGGTAGTTTTCAAGTAGTTAAGAATCAATATCTTCCAAGTGGAATGGATAAGACTTGAGCACATATTTGCAAAGTATAATTAATATCCTCCCCAAATACATGCATTGAGGCTAATAAAAGCTAAGCCAAACTCAAGTTACACAATCTCCCATGTAAATTTTGACACATGCATCAAGATGTGGGATGATAAAAGAATAAAGTATGAGTTAAGATTCCTCTCCAAACGCACCACCAAACTCTTCATGGCTTCCTCTAAATTAAAATGTATCTACATAGATTCACAAGAACCATCCTTAAGTGTGCATATGAGGGTGCGAATAGGAACTATTGCATGACAAAATTGAATGAGAGTTAACGGGGCATTATATTAGCAGTCATTTAACCAACTCGTAGACAATTTGGTGTCATTATAACCAAAATGGTGTCTAAAGTTGTATGTAAAAGGAGAAAAAAATGTTATTCAACAATACTTCTTCCTAAGAAAACAAATTGAAATTAAACACGTGTAAAAAGGAAACACACAACAAATAAATTATTGAAATAAATTAACGGAAATAAATTTACAGTAAATAAACTATACTAAGAAATAACAGAAAAATAATCCTCCTTGGGGAAGAGTGGCTTTTGGCCATTCTCTTCCCTTCAAATTTAGAGCAACTACAAGGAACTTTTTAGAACTGCAATGCTATTGATTCAAAACTGATTTACAAAATATGCCCCCCTTTCCAAGTATATGGAAGAGGTATTTATAGGCATCACTCATAGTTTACTTAGTTCACACACCAAGAACTAACTACCTATTCTTGGGTGGATTTATTCAAAGCAATAAATCTTAAACAAACTTGACTACAAAAGTCCACTTATCGTGGAGAATATTTCTACAACTCATCCCTTTAATCTAGGAACACGAAGTAGGAGAGTACTTACTCAACATTTCTAATACTATTGCACTATTTACTCATCCTTGAAACATGGAGAGAAAATAGAGGAGTGTTGAGTCCATGAATTTGAATTATTCTTGGAATGTCACATGCATGCATGACTTTGAAATGCTAAATGTTTGGATTTGTATTCTTAGTTGATGACGTGGAAGCAAAGAGTGGGTTGAATAGTTTGGTGCTCCTTTACATTACTTTGGAACAAACCAAAAGACTTTTAGTAATTGGGCCTTTCAGTAGCTGGGTGGAAGCTTTTCAGTAGCAGTAATCTATGAACTACTTTTGGTAGTTGGTCCTTTCATTAGTTGCGTGGAAGTTTAAATTAGCAGTAATCTACGAACTTGGAGTAGATTTTCTTATGACCTGTTTTCTATGCCTATTGCATTCCAACATAGAATAAATATCAGAAAATAACAACAATTAGATTGCAAATAGATTTCTAAAGAGATGATAAGATAAATCCTCTAGTATACCTTAAATATGTTATCCGTTATTAAAACTACATCTAAATTCACTTGAAAGCTTTATTTTATGAGAGAGAATAAGAATGCTATTTGGTGATATAATGAGACATATTCATGCAGCCTAGAATTCATCAATAAAATCTCAAATGCGTTGGCACATCACTCAGCCTAGACCGAGTGCTCACTCAAAGTGCGCAAAGGTATCAGGCCTCTCTTTAGGGCTGTTGTTGCAGGATGTTAGCATGATGAATACTTAAAGCATTTAGATCCATGACTAATACAACATTCGACAGTGCATGTTTAGATCTAAATCTAGAGAATAAAAAACTTAAATAATAACCATGATGAAATCAAGCATGAAAGAACCAATTATACTCAAGATTTGATACTTTGTTTCAGCCAATATACTCAATTTCATTTAAACATGATAAATACACATAAGCTATTACAATAGATACTATAATAGTTTATGCACGCATCAGATTTGGCAGCATAACCTCACAATAACTCAGTTCTTACATACTAATCTCTACTCCGCAATTCACTACATATTTATAAGGGTGGGGACTTACCCTTCACCCCTTATCTATTCCCAAAATAGGTCACATGTTATTATTAGCCACATGTTGTTATAATAACAGCCACACATGCAAGTGTGCTAACAATTGACTTCTTCCAGTTAACTTTTAGTAGTAAATCTATTCTCAGTTTGTACTCATGCAAAGCACTTCATCGTCGACCCTCCAAAAATAGCTAATGCGTGTCACACAAGTCTTTAACTAGTTTGTGTGCTCCTCACGCCATCTTCCAAAAATAAATCCTCATCATGAAAATAGCTAAGTCCCGAATCTATCTCTGTCCTTAGTGCGTGATTCCTTTTCAATCCTTCCACGCGTTTGAATGTGCCCTGCTCTTCCGTGCGAACATTTTGTATGTTTTTTGCTAAGTGCCATATTTTGTCTGACCAACATTACCCCACACTAATTTCATTATCGCCATGGAAATGGTTGTCTCCAAAATGAATCAAAGAATGTGAATAGAGAGATAGAAAGAATTTTATGAATAAAAGAATGAATTTACCCTGTAGCACCATCTACTTCAACTTGAAGAATCCATTCTGGATATTCTTCTTTTATTTATGCCTCTAAATTCTTCCAATCATTGAGCATAGCCTTTGTCTTTTATGGGATATCCACTGCAATTGACTCTAACTCATCCTTTGCAATCTCTCCTTTCTCATTCTGTAAGACCAACACAATGTTGTACATGTCAGTCATCCTTCCTTCTAATAAGTCCATCTTTTGCACGATGAGTTTCCCAAGCTCATTTATAATTTCCTTGTGTGGTTCTTGAGCTGATATAAGGGCCTCATGCTTCTGCTTGACAAGTGCTAATTGTTCTACCTAGCCCAAGGTTTCATCTTTCATGGCTTTTAGGACTTCATTGTCCTCTACAACGGTCCTGATTCTTATAACGTCTTAGGGAGCTATACCAATATTCAGCGCCTGATCTACTTTCTTCAATTCCTCCTACAAGCTCTGAAGCAACCTCTCATATGTTGCAACTTTTCTCATCCCCGAAGCCTTTTCTCGATTTTCTTCTTGCTTAGGATTCGTTGGTTCTGGCATGCGCAGAGGTTCGTCTTCAAGTACCAAGTCCACCAAGGTTTGTACATAATGCATTGCCGAAGGAAACATTTTGGGTACCTTAGGCTCTAAGTGTGGCTTTGCTTTCATGATATTATCCCCAACTTCCTCTGCCATGCTGATGAAATTATTGTTATTCTTCTATGCCAAGTATTTTTCTTTCTTTAGGTGCACTATTTCTACATCCTTAGCCTTGATCTCCTTCCTTGATGCCATAATTGTTGCAGCCTTATCCATATTTCACCATGCCACCTCTGTCGAGACCTTCAACAAAGCATTTCTCACATGTTCATCTGTAATAACAATAGGATTTATTGTTATGTGTTTGGCCTGAGGTGTCTTCTTCAACCTCCATGATCCACATGACTCTTCACATACATCAAAGTCTAGTTCATCCATGTGTGTGTGCATAGACCATGACAGTTAGTTCCTTGTGCACATGGTTGCCATATCTTCATCCATCAGCTCTCATCCATAAAAATCCTTTGGTGTCACTGTGCTTTGAATGTGGGCATGGAAAATTTTACTTGTGTCCTTAATGTAGCCCATGATCAGTGCAACATATTCTCCACTTGTTATTTTTGATCTAGGCCCCTTAGGAACTTGAGATTCAAGATTCAGAGCTTGTTCTGATGTACCCTAAGTAGTCTTGTGTGTTTTCTCAACTACCCCCTTTTCTCCTTCTTCTCCTTCCTTCATTTCTTCATCCTTCAGTTCTTCCTCATCCTCTAGAGGTGTAGATTATTTGGGTGCGCTCTCCTCAGAATCTTGCACCTCCTCATTCAGCTTCAACTTCCTTCTTCTCTTCTAAGTTGTCTCCTTCTATGGAGAGATTCAAGGTGATCTATGCACTAATTATGGAGTAGCACCTTGGGTTATGGTTCTCCTAAATACTCTTTTGAAGTGGTGTTCTCCTTGTACTGCAATGAGATCCTCATCTTCTCCTTCCTGCCCCTGAGGTGGTGTAGTCACGCGCTCTGTTTCTACCTTGTCTGAGGGCTCCCTTCTACCTATGTTCTCCAAACCACCACTATCTTCATGCTCCTCTTCTTCGTCTTATACATCTATGGTCTCTATGGGCTTAGGGGCTGGAACATTTTCCATTGTATGCTTACCTTTTGGCATCCCTGGGAACGTAAACTCATTCTCCACATATTTGTTGTTCTCTAGTTTGGGATTGATTTGAAGGTACACAAGTGCTGCTCTAACCTCTATAATGGCCAAGCTTACTAGTTTCATGTTTAATACATTTGAGATAAGCCTCTCAATGTAGGCACTTCATCCTGGATATACATATGTCTTTCTTAGTGTATGGTAGTCACAATCTACCTTGTCTGCATTGAAGGTTAGTCGGCACGCATCCGAAAATTGGTGAACTGATGTCTAGAAATATCGTGTTGTGAAGGCATATGGTAATTTGCACCATGGGCTCCACACCCCATCTTTCATGGGGAACCGTGTGATGCAAAAGTGTTGGTATACCGCGAGCTACACTATCTTCCCTACTACTGAAGGTAACTCCTTGGGTATACGCCATTCTTCTTCGAACGTTGTGTGGAGTCTATTAAACCATTTCTAAGCCCTCTGCTTGACTAGTCCACTCATTGATCCTTGCACAAGTACTTTCCAAATCTTTCCGCAGGTGACTTGTTCTCTATAGGGTATTCCCAGATTTTCTCTTTTAACCCATCGGGCATCCTGATTTCCATAAACACTAGAAACAATACAACAACCCTGAAACTGATCCTCTCTCCTGTGCATGCTTCTTCAATGATATTTTCCACGATATAATTGGAGATTTTGTAAGTCGCTCCCTGTGACATATTCTTCGCAATGTGTAGCCATGTTGTGTTTACTTGTGACCATATTTCTTGGTCATTCAACTTTGTCACTAAGTGTGCAATTGCTTGTATGATTGGGTACTTATTTAGTTTATCAATGTCCATGTCGCACGGACCCTTGGTATACCCTAACTCCTTCTTTATCTCTAGGATTACAGCCTTGTTAGTTAAATCATTGTTTAAATCTACCCATGTGCCCTTCAACCCTGTTATCATTGATATCAAAACAGCTGTGATCATTACCTTGTGTCCTGCAAAGTAGAAGAAATCTTCATGTACCCTGCTCATCAACCATCGATACAATGGTTCATATTTCCCAAAGTAGGGGAGCTTATACAACTGGTAAACTCTAATCTGCTTCAACAACTTCTCCCCAGAGTCGTCATACACTGACATGTCTTCTGATGTGAGCTTATTTGTCTTTGTGTTTAATAACACATCCAACTCCTTATTTTTCAGTTGTACAATGGTTGTACTCACAAATTTTTCTCTTCCGGATGTGGGAATCCCATTCATGACCCACAATCACACCCTTAAGATACTACATTTTTGAGGAATTACTCTCAAGAGTCATTTCAACCTCTACTTCAACTTTCTTCTTTCCTTTTACTCTTGTTATGGGTGCTTTCTTCGGCGCCATTTGTAACCTGCAATCTTCTAACTCCAAATACTCACCTTTTATCTCCTGCAACGTGCAAACACAAACCCTAGCTTGATTCAATGTGCCCTAGTTTAAATCATGTTCCCTAGCTCTTTTGCAATGCCTTGCTTCGTTCAAACCCTTCACAACTGGGGACACAAGCTTGCTCTACGCACAAATTTGCTCGTCATGTCTCGATTCACACTCTTCGCACCTAAATACTCTTCTCGTAGCTCAGTCACACTTGGATCTTTCAAATTATCATGAATACAACCGTAATAATGAAATCACTTCTCGTCCTTATATAGATTTTCAAAAATTTATTACATTTATTGCTTCTTCACCTACCAAAAATCCTCTCATTAATTTACCATTTTCATTTTTTCCACACGATACATCTTTGTACCCAGGCTATAACCTTCTAGCGCGCCCTCCTACCTTTTGGCTACAGACTTCTCTTTAGCACTCTTCCATGCACCTAAGTACCTCGTCACTGCGTCTTCCACTAGTAGTCTTCATGGCCTCTTCTTACCTCGCGTTATATTGTTCCATCATTTATCTCCATCTATGGTCTTTATTTCTATAAGCACTATTTCTTTTCAATCCTCCAACTTGAATAGCACCCGTGGCCATTTGTTCCTTTCATGTGTACTTATTTCTAAGAGTCTTGTACCTAGATATCAGTAACCACCCCACACTAAGGGTATGTGCAGTCCTCTATGCATAAAAATTCTTCAAATAGTAATTAGCTTCAAGCGCATAAACGTGCTTTATTACACAAACACATCAACTAAATTGACAAAGCATAGCGAAAAAGAATGAAACACATTAAGGAAATGCATAATTGAAAACCTAATCTAAATGGCAATACTACCTTCTTATAAACACCAAGAAGACTTATTTATAGTAGGGCTTCAGCCTACTCCCATTGAAGTATCTGAGTAATTGTCTCTAATTGAAAAGCATTTGTTTCAAGTATGTGAGTGAAAACATACGGCCCCAACCAATGTACTTTGACTTTTCCTGGATGGTGCAAAAACTTAGAATCATAAAGGAGCATCATTTGTCCAATCTCAAACTTTTTATCCTTGATGTGCATGTCCTGCCATGCTTTCTGCCTGGCCTTTTATTGTTTTTAACTCCAACGTGTTATGTTTGTGGAGCCTATTTTTCATGTTAGAGTGTGGTACACCTTCTATGTGTTACACTCGGGTATTTTTACGGTGGTCCCGCTCACCGGTTAGCGGGTTAGGGGGTTTCGGGGGCGAAGCCCCCGAAGCAAATTTTCATGGGTGGTTTATTAACCCAGGGGTAATGGGTAACCGTTATGGGCTGTTTTTGGGCTCATGTTTTTTCGGTACCCATTGTTTTGTAAAAGCGCCTCTTCAGTTACCCATAGGTTTATGGGACAGTTTTGTTTTTTCCCCATGGTTTTGATACCCACGGTTTTGTAAAACTGCTTAAGCAGTTGTCTATTTATATGGTCTTATGCATATGATAGATGCACAAGCAAATGTATTGCAGATGTGTTTTGAATTCGGCTGTGAATTCTGTAGAGTTTGTTGAGCATAGCTCCAAACGGATCTGGGTATTGTATTGAGAGAGTAGTGGCTTGTGATAAAATCTAAGCAAGTGATTCTTGGTGGACGTAGCCCAAATTGGGTGAACCACATTAAATACTGTCTCTTTGTGTTGTGTTATTTTATTCTACAATTTTATTTGAGATTTGTAATAATTTTTACATATTAGTTTCTACTGTTGCGATTCTGTGAGGGATTATTCTGCATACTTTATCCCTTATTTCCTAACAATTGGTATCAGATCCTGGTTTGGTTTGCTGAAGTGTTGAATTGCAGGGAAAGTTTTTAGCTTGAGTGGGAGCTATGGCAGAAGAAGGAAGGTCTAGGGTTGATAAATTCAACAGGCAGAATTTCAGTCTTTGGAAGATGCAGATGGAAGATTACCTTTATCAGAAGGATCTTTATACTCCGCTGTCATAGAAGGTGAACAAACCCTCGAGTATGACAGATGCGGAATGGGATTTGTTGGATCGGAAGGCACTTGGAACGATCCGGCTGTGTCTTGCATCTTCGGTATTATTTAATGTTTCGAAGGAAAAGACTACAAAAGATCTAATGGATGCAATTAGGGAAGTTGTATGAAAAACCCTCTACCTCTAACAAGATATTTTTAATGAAAAAGTTGTTTAATATGAAGATGTCTGAGAATAGTTCAGTAGCAGATCATTTAAATGATTTCAATACAGTTGTGAATATGCTAGCTTCGGTTACAATATAATTTGATGAAGAAGTTAGGGCTTTATTAATTTTGTGCTCTTTACCTGAGAGTTGGAATAGCCTGGTAATGGCGGTAAGCAACTTGGTTCCAGCTAACTCGAAGTTGAAGTTTGAGGATGTTGTAGGGGTGATTCTAAGTGAGAAAATGTAAAGAAAAAGCTCTGGGGAATATTCTACTTCAGGGAATGCTTTGACAGTGGAAACTAGAGGGAGACAGAAGAATAGAGGAAACTGTGGAAAATCAAAAGATCAGGCAAGGTCAAAATCCAAGAAAAAGATTGTATGCTGGAATTGTGGAAAGCCTGGGCATGCAAAGAAGGATTGTTGGGAGCTTCGGGATAAGAAGAAACAACAGGAAGAAAACAAGGAGGAAAATGTGGCATCGGGTAATGTATGCCAGGATGCTTTGATTCTTTCTTTGCATAATATTACTGAATCTTGGGTTTTAGATTCAGGGGCTTCTTTTCATGCTACTCCACATAGGCATTATTTTGTTGATTATTTTGAAGGGGATTTTGGGCATGTTTTTCTTGGTGATGATGAGCCTTGCAGTATAGTTGGAAAAGGTTCTGTTCAGGTTAAGATGCAGAATGGGAATACATGGCTATTGAAGGATGTCAGACATGTGCCTACATTAAGGAGAAATTTGATATCGGCAGGGCAATTGGGAAGTGATGGTTGTACTATGATATTTACAACTAACTCTTGGAAGGTTACCAAGGGTGCTCTTATGGTGGCAAGAGGTAAGAAGGTTGGAACCTTGTATTTAACCACTGATAGTACTAATGATTGTAATCTTGTGGCTTCAGATGCAGATACAACATTATGGCACTATAGGCTTGGTCATATGAGCCATAAGGGCATGGACATCATAAAGAAGAATTTGCCTAGATATACAGAAACAGGTTTGGATTTCTGTGAGAACTGCATATATGGGAAACAAAAGTGAGTAAGGTTTCTCAAGGTTGGACCTACAAATAAAGAGAGTAAGTTAGATTTGGTGCATTCTGATGTGTGGGGGCCAGCTCAGGTATCATCTCTTGGGGGTTCAAGTTATTATGTTACTTTTATTGATGATGCAACAAGGAAAGTTTGGGTTTATTGTATTAGAAATAAATCTGATGTGTTTGACACTTTTGTTAAATGGAAAGCCTTGGTAGAGAATGAAATAGGTCTTAAGCTAAAATGTCTCAGGTCAGATAATGGAGGGGAGTATTACAACAATGAATTTAATGATTACTATTCTAAGAATGGAATCCGCAGGCAAAAGATGGTTCCAGGAACTCCGCAGCAGAATGGGGTATCAGAAAGGATGAACAGAACAATAATGGAACATGCTAGGAGAATGAGGTTACATGCAGGACTGCCTCTTTCTTTTTGGGTAGAAGCAGTGAGCACAGCTGTGTACTTGATAAACAGAGGACCCTCAAGTGCCTTAAATGGAGGCATACCTGAGGAGGCTTGGTACGGTAAGAAAGTTGATTACTCATTTCTTAGAGTCTTTGGATGTGAGGTGTTTGTTCATATTGACAAGGATGATAGGACCAAGCTAGAGGCTAAATCAAAAAAATGCACTTTTATTGGTTATGATGGTGATGACTTTGGATTTAAATGTTAGAGTGTTAAAGACAAGAAAATCATTCAGTCTAGGGATGTGGTCTTTAATGAGAAAGTCGTGTATAAGCAACAGTTGCAGGAAAACAGGGAAGAATCCAAGAAAGAATATGCAGTGGTAGAGGATCTTCCGGATGGGAAAGTGACCCATGAATCAGTTCAGGAACCTACTCAACAGGAACCCTAAACTCCTATAGTGAGGAGGTCTTCTAGGGTAAGAAAAGAACCTGAACGTTTTTCTCCTTCTCTTTATCATTTATTACTCACTGATAGTGGAGAGCCAGAGAGCTTTGATGAAGCAATGCAGGTAGATGCCAGTAAGAAGTGGGAGCAAGCCATGGATGAGGAGCATAAGTCTCTCATGGAGAACCAGACTTGGGATTTGGTGAAGCTACCGGAAGGCAAAAGAGCATTGCAGAACAAGTGGGTGTACAGAGTTAAAGATGAAGAAGGAGGAAAGAAAAGATATAAGGCCAGGTTGGTGGTCAAGGGGTTTGCACAAAAACAAGGTATAGATTTTGATGAGATTTTTTCTCCTGTAGTAAAAATGACTTCTATTAGAATTGTTCTTGGAATAGTGGCAGCAGAAGACTTGCACTTAGAACAGTTGGATGTAAAGATTGCATTTCTCCATGGTGATTTGGAGGAGGAGCTATATATGCAGCAGCCAGAAGGATATGAAGTCAAAGGTAAAGAGGAGATGGTGTGCAAACTGAAGAAGAGCTTGTATGGCCTGAAACAAGCTCCACGTCAATGGTATAAGAAGTTTGAAAGCTTCATGATGGAGCAAGGTTATATTAGATGTCATTCTGACCATTGTGTGTATACAAAGAAATTTGAGGATGGAAGTTATATTATCCTGTGTTTGTATGTTGATGACATGCTGGTTGCAGGTAAAAACATGCAGGAAATAAAAGTACTCAAGAAACAACTAAGTGAATCCTTTGATATGAAGGATTTGGGGGTAGCCAGACAAATCCTTGGTATGAGGATAACTTGGGATAGATAGGAACGAAAGTTGACTTTATCTCAGGAAGAGTACATTAAGAAGGTATTGGATAGGTTTAACATGTAGGATGCTAAACCGGTTGGGACTCCTTTGGCATGCCATTTCAAGTTATCAAAGGAGCAGTGTCCCATGACAAAGCAGGAAAGAAACCAGATGTCCAAGGTACCTTACTCATCAGCAGTTGGCAGTTTGATGTATGTTATGGTGTGCACTAGGCCTGATATTGCCCATGCAGTGGGAGCTATGAGTAGATTTATGAGTGATCCAGGTAAAGAGCATTGGCAAGCAATAAAGTGGATCCTTTGGTATTTGAGAGGGACCATGGGGACAGTTTTGTGCTACAGTGGATCAGACACCACTTTACGTGGTTATGTAGATTCAGATATGGCTGGAGATGTAGATAGCAGGAGGAGCACAACAGGTTATATTTACACTGTAGGTGGGACAGTAGTGAGATGGATTTCATGACTACAGAATTTGGTGGCTTTGTCAACCACGAAGGCTAAGTATGTTGCTGCCACAGAGGCAAGCAAAGAGATGATTTGGTTACAACAATTGCTTGAGGAATTAGGGCATAAGCAGGAAGAATGTAAGCTGCATAGTGATAGTCAGAGTGCTATACACCTAGCTAAGAACTCTGCTTTCCACTCCAGGACGAAGCATATACAGTTGAGATATCACTTCATCAGGACAGCTTTGGAGGAAGATAAGTTGAAGTTGGAGAAGATTCATACCCGTCAGAATCTTGCAGACATGATGACCAAGGTGGTCACAAGGGATAAACTAAAGCTATGTTCAGCTTTGGTTAGCCTTCGCGGATGACAGTGAAGGGTTGAGAAGCTTGCTCAGTGGAAATCAGTCTCCAAGTGGGAGATTGTTATGTTTGTGGAGCCTATTTTTCATGTTAGAGTGTGGTACACCTTCTATGTGTTACACTCGGGTATTTTTACAGCGGTCCATGTTTTTTCGGTACCCATTGTTTTGTAAAACCGCCTCTTCGGTTACCCATAGGTTTATGGGACAGTTTTGTTTTTCCCCATGGTTTTGATACCCACGGTTTTGTAAAATTGCTTAAGCAGTTGTCTATTTATATGGTCTTATGCATATGATAGATGCACAAGCAAATGTATTACAGATGTGTTTTGAATTCGGCTGTGAATTCTGTAGAGTTTGTTGAGCATAGCTCCAAACGGATCTAGGTATTGTATTAAGAGAGCAGTGGCTTGTAATAAAATCTGAGCAAGTGATTCTTGGTGGACATAGCCCAAATTGGGTGAACCACGTTAAATACTGTCTCTTTGTGTTGTGTTATTTTATTCTACAATTTTATTTGAGATCTATAATAATTTCTGCATATTAGTTTCTACTGTTGCGATTCTGTGAGGGATTATTCCGCATACTTTATCCCTTATTTCCTAACACAATGCTCTATTGCTCACCACTCATCCATCTTGATTAAATTTTCAATATGTTCTTCTAACACTTTCTCATCAACTAGACCTCCAAAGCGCGCAATACGCAAAGATGGTAACATGAATTCCTGCTTTTGCGCCAAACACTAACTAAAATGGGGTGGCTTTGTTCAACCTTTTATATGTTGTTTGATATGCCCAAAGTACCGCAAGTACTTTATCATCCCAATCCTTTCTTCCAACATCACATATTTTTGTCAAATTCTGGCTCAAAAATTTGTTGAAAGCTTTAACAAACCCATTTTCCTGAGGATAATATTGTGTGAAATCATGAATTCATCCAATAAGATTATGATTGTCTCATACAGAAAGTGTGTTCCCCTATCACTAGTCAAACTTAAAGGACATTCATACCATGTAATAATATTTTCCCATAGAAACATGGTTGTTGTAGCCACTATACAATCCTTTATAGGCATTTCTTTTTCCCACCTTGTCAGATAATCTATGCAAGTAATGATATAGTGTGATCTAGTCTTGTGCGTTGCTAGTGAAATAGGACCCACAAAATCGATAGCCTATTTCTCAAACGGTTTTGCACTAGTAATAGGTCATAGAGGCATTTCATCTTGTTGACTTGGTTTCCCAAGATGCTGACAGTGATCACAAGCCTTGCAATAATCCTTACAATATTTATACAGGGTCTCCCACTATAATCCAGTGAGTAGAATCTTTCACGCAGTGGCGTCACCTGTATAGTGGCCACCTGCAATACCACCATGAACCTCTTTCATGATATCCATGCGCTCATGCTCTATTACACACTGGCCCAATGTTTCATCTCGGCCTAACTTGTATAGTTCACCACTGATCAATATAAAAGGTGTCATGTGAACTACAAGTTATTTCTTCTCTAAGGATTTCATTCCTTTTGGTGCCATGCCTGTTTGTAGAAACACAATAATGTCCTCTAATTCTGATGGCACTGCCTTGTAACCTGTATAACTGTGCATCGGGCATTGTATCTTCAATGGTCTATGCTTCTTCTCCTTGACTGTATTCTGGATAAATGGTCTAGTCTAGAATTACTTTTTCCTAGTTTTACCACAACTGTGAATTCAAATTCTAGAAATAAGAGTACCCATCTGCATATGTGCCCCTGTAAAATGGGATTATTTACCAAATACTTCAATGCCATATGATTTGTATAAAATACAAATAGTGTAACTAGCAAGCATTATCTGAATTTATGTAGTGCATAGATCATTGACAAAGCTTTGTGCTCTTTGGTTGTGTAATTTTTTTCTATAGGAGTCATCTTTCTACTAGCAAAATAGATAGGATGATCTATAATACCTTCTCCAGGATGAGCCAATATTGCACCAATGGCCATGTCAGAGGCCTCCACATGTACATGAAATGGTTGATCCCACAAAGGAAAACACATAATATGTGCAGTAGTAAGTTTCTCTTTCAACATCTTAAATGTGTGTTGTTGCAGTTCTCCCCAGTAGAACGTACCTTTTCCTTTCAGTAACTCCTCCAAAGGTGTGGTAACCTTGGCATATCCTTTAATAAACTTCCTATAATACCCCATGTGACCCAAGAATCTGCGCACCTCACTTTGACTAGTAGGATCTTTCAGGCCTATAATGACAGCAACCTGATTTGGATCGACCAACAAACCTTCCTTGCAGATTATGTGTCCTAACAGTATTCCAAATGGTGTAGCAAATATGCACTTCTTGATGTTCAAAGAGATACTCAACTATCTACATCTTTCAAACATTAAGCACAAATTGTCACAATGATCTTTAACTAGTCCATACACTGTCCAATCATCTAAATAAACTTATAAGAAGTTGTGAATAAACTCTTTAAATGCCTAAACAACTATGTGCGAAAATACAACAGGGACATTTTTCATACCAAAAGGCATCACAGTATAAGCAAAGTTACCCCATTCAGTAGTAAAAGTAGTCTTTTCTTGGTCCTCCTGGGTAATCCTAACCTGATGATACCCAAAGAACCCATCTGTAAACGAATAGATCTCACGCCCTACAATTCCTTCTAGTATTTCCTCAGTGAATGGCGTAGGAAAGGGATCAATCACACATGCAACATTCATCTCCCTGTATTCCACGCAGATCCTAATCCACCATCCTTCTTGATACTGATCACCATTGGACTAACCCATTCTAACTCATCTAGGGGCTTGATGATTCCATACTTCAACATTTTGTCAATCTCTTCTTTGACCTTTTCACTCAAGTTGGGGTTCATCCTATAGGGTCTCTTTCTAACTGGGCGTGCACCCTCCTTAAACTTTATCCTCATCTCTCATAATGTTTCTTACATGCCTTTAAGCTCATGGTACCCTCGAGGAAATAAATCCTGATAATCCCATAGTAACTTTATGCTTGTTGCCACTTTAGAGTCTGACCAATAGTCCCCAATTATGGCCTCCTTAGGCTCAACATCTGATCCAATATTCACTTTCTTTGTCTTCATAGGTTCATGATAGGCATGCATGGTCTTATCTGCACTGTCCAACACCTCACACCTACCTGTTGAATGGTTTACATCCAGATTTTCTACTTCTTCATCATCCACTAAGTAGACCATTTTTCCTTTTTCTTTCTCAAGGTAAGCGCATTGAAGTAGTGTGGCATTGGCCTCTATCTCTTTAACAAGGCGCACTCCTGAGTTTCCTTCATCCAATAACTCCTGAAGGAGTTCTTTAGCCTTGGCACTATCTCCCATAGTTAAGTGCGTATGCCTTTTAATACTTCTTCCATTGGAGTCTTGGTAGATAAGAAGTTAAACATCTAGGCCATTCCCGTAATTAAATCCTGCCAATTTCCAGTCTCTTTATGGAGTTTGGCATAGACATACCAAGCATGCACATCCTTGTAAAGTGGAATAAAACTTGTGCACCCAGAGCGAAGGCGGTAAAGCTTCCTGCCCCTCTATCCAGAGTCTCTCACACTTTTGAACGTGGTGCTGAACAGGTTGATTACCATGATAAGTGAAGATTTGAGTAGGTGCATTGCTCCTGAAGAACCTAGTAGCAAAAGCAATCCTAATTTCATTCCATCCTACAATATTATCCTTGTGGACCACCCACCAGCGCGCTATTGTCCTACGTAAGGTATATGCTAGCATATTTCTTCTTTCTAGTGGATCTATCCACTATTCTTCCATGGCGCATGCAGGAACAGCATAGAATCTCCTTCTCCAGTGTAATAAGGTACTAAGTTGTTACCTATTCTCCTAATACAACAATGGTTTGTTTCCCTTAGGAAATATGCTCTTTACTTCACGCCCTACCAACTCATAAGTGTTATGAGCCTAATTATCACAAGAAACATGTGTAGTATCGCTAATAGATTGTGCATCCTCCCACTGAAGGATTCCTTCTTTACATGGTCTCAAGCACCTTTGGATCCCGGATGGTGCGTACATAAATCCAATTTAGGTCTTCTTCACTCAAGGGCTCAACATAAGGCATGGATTTTCCATCTGTTAAAGGGATAATAACTCTTTCCTCCTTGTTTTCAAAATTGATATAACCCTTGTTGAACTGAAGATCAACATTATTTGCATAGCACCAAGGATGCCCCAATAGAGTTGGGAAGCTATCTGACTCTGCCAATGCTAAAACCTCAAAGTCTCTAGTGAACTTAACACCTTGTATAGTAATGGATGCATCTTTTAAAACTCTGATGGGAGTGGCCTTAGTCTGATTAGCCATGAATAATACATTAGAGGATGGCTACAATGGAGGTCTCCTCATTTTTACCCATGCATCTAAGGTAAGAACATTGACTTCCGCACCTATATCAATCAATATATTACTCAATAGCCATCCATCCACAACAACATTCAAAGTGATTTCCTTGTCATAATCTAGGCTATGAGGGGGAAGATTTGCATGCAGGATCTGTCATCTAGTCTCAGTACTTGTGTGCGGAGTATTTCCTTTTAACCAATTCCCCAATAATGGAATGATATTCTCCTGGGTGCAACAATTTGCACACTTCTCTCAAGTCATCCATATCAGTTTGGACCGTCTCTGATGCTTTCTTTTGCTCCATCTTCCTGTGATTGCTCCTTTAAATACTATATTTCACCCTGAATATTCCTAAGTACCTCCATGGTTTCCTAGGTAAACCTCCTTTTGATGGGCAGGATCTGGGTACCGTGCATGTAGAACCTCCTCCTTAGTGATGGTAGGCTTCTGTCTGTAATGCTTCTTTGGTGCGTAGCTTCAGCACATGGGTCGTGATCTTTACCTATAATACCTCAGATTCTTCTTACAACTTGGGCATCCACTTATTTTCCACAATGCGTTGTATCCTCACCATCCCTGCGCCTTTGTTTTCCTATTTATATTGCTTACTAAGATGTTCATATAAGTTTGGGCACTCCTCATAACTATGATTCTTTCCACAGAAAGAACATGTAATATTCTGAGGACATTCACACCTGTAGTGGTCAGGAGATCCACATGTATAACATGTTCCATGAGGGAACTCACCTCTTCCACCACCATGGCCTCATCCTCCAAATCCACCATGGTATCCTTGACCTCTGCCACGACCACCTTCAAAACACCCTTCATTCTGCTCATAGCACATCTGATTGTGTCCCTGATCCTGATGCTCGTTCTTTCCTTTAGAGTTATCTGAAACTCCTCATGCCTTTCGTACACCAATATCTATAGCGTCATGGATCTGACCAATCAACATGTAGTCTTCCGTATCATGATTTGTGGACCTGAAAATTTTACAGTAACAAGAGACATTCTTCCTTATCACGTGTTGTAATAATGGGCAGTGGCTAGCATCATGGTTTAAATGGCATATCTCACAATCCAATAGTAATGAGTGCACTGATCTGTGGGGACAACTATCCTTTGTGTGACCTTCCACTTCACAATCTATACACCAAATCCCTGTGCATGTCTCATGTGCTGAATTTACCGATAGTTTCTCCAACTACTTTTCCATAGCTATGATCTGTGCTTCTAAAAATGGGCTCACCCCAATGTCTATACTTCCAACTACCTCAACGTGTAAAGTTGCTTCAAGTGCTTCACGTGGATCAGTGTATGTTTTATGTGATAGCGCCCTCCTAAAAGGTGTAATCAGACCTCCAACAAACCATTGTGCATGCTGGCTTGCATGAATATCATAAGACAACTTAGATAACAACATTTTGAAATGGGCATCATACTCTTTGACACTCTCAGTAGTGCCTTGCTTAATATCCTTGAGCACACTTATACTCTTCTGCTCAAACTCAAGGATGTGAAACTCTTTAAGGAAAGCATATTTTAAAGTTGCATAGTCTACGCAAGTCTGATCAGGGTCAAAATTTATGTACCAAATGTGTGCACTCCCTTGTAATGTAGTAACAAATTGACTTTCCCTATGCTCAGAAGCCGTGATTCCTTTTGTGCACCACAATATTTCACACATGTGTACATGTTCAGCAACATCTTCTATGCCCCTATACTCTGGAAGATGAAGAGACATCTCCATGTAAATATTCTGGGGTTGGTGCGGACCTTGCCCACCTGATCCAGAACCTCTTGTGTTTCCTCTGCCTCCAGAACCACCAGATCCACCGAAGCTAGAGCCACCTATACCTCCTGATCCCGAACTTGTAGCTAGGGTCAGACCAGAAGATGTACTTCCCTATGTCCCAACAGTAGTACTGAATTGCACCCCAACAATCTGGAAGTGTTACTACTCCCAGAAGATAGTCCAAAAATCTACGTGCACCTAAATTCTGTGTGGATGATACACCCAAAAAGGTACTCCAATATAACAACAAAGTCATTTGTACCCTACCATCATTTTGCTTCTTATATGACTCACTCCTGCTCTCCCACTGCTTGAATTAGCTTGCTGACTATTTTTTGTACTAGATACTGGAAAACCAAGTGCAAGGGAAAGGTTTCCAGGTGGATTCAGATGCACACCTACAGCCCAGGTCATCTCTGCTGGCGCGCTTCTACGTGAGGCCAAGGAGGGTTCCCTATCATGCTTTCCCAAATGGGGGAGTTCCTGATGCTCGGGTTCCATGTCTTCTGTGTGAACTTCAACTCCTTCCCAAACTATTTTTCCCCACAATACCATTTTCTCTTAAACCTCCTGTTACTTCTCTACCTTTCCCTCTCATCGTGCCTTTTTCTCATTATACTTAAGCCACCTTTCTTCTCTCTACCTTTTTGTCATTAGGTTTTTCATCTTTCACCAAGCCTACTCCTGCCCCCGCGCGTGGTGGGGTTTATTTAGCCATCGGTTTGCTCTCCAAATTCAAATTTACCATCAAAATTTTGATCGTCAGTGGAATTCCCTACAGGAAAGTTCCCCTGGGATATCATAAAAACTAGAATTCAACTACCTTTGGGCACGAATAAGTGGAAATTGAGTACTCCAAGATATAGTTGTTCAAAACACCACAGAACCATGTATCCACAATGCACGAGTCCAAATCAGATCAACATCATAAAGGGCCTGAAATTCTTCCTATGTCTAGACAAGTGTGTGATACCTCCAATTCCATTTAGATGCATAAGCAAACAACCACTCATATAGTTCTACCAGGAAGATAGCAAAGAAGCTCTCGTACAAACAGTCATACAAATTTTACTCCACCCACGTGTGTGCGTTAAACTTAGATCCAGTGTTGAACCTCCATGCGTATTCTTCTTCTAGGTCATGTATCCACTCCTCAACACTTGCTAGGGTCAACCGGTACGTCTTCATCGCAAACCATCCTGAAAACAACTGAAAAAGAGGTCCCAACAATGGAACCAATGATGCAGCCTAGAATTCACCAATAAAATCCCAGGTGCACTGGCACATCACTCAGCCTAGACTGAGCACTCACCCAAAGCGTGCAAAGGTACCAGGCCCCTCTTTAGGGTTGCTTTTGCAGGATGTTAGCATGATGAAGAATTAAATCATTTAGATCTGTGAATAATACAACATTCTACAGTGCATGTTCAAATCTAGATCTTAGAATATCATGAATTAAACAATAATCATATGAAATCAAGCATGCAAGAATCAATTATAACTCATGATTAACACCTTGATTCAGCCAATATACCTCCATTATATTAAACATGAGTAAATACACATAAGCTTCTTACAATAATGGCTACCATATGTTCATGCGCGCATCAGATCTGATAGTGATAACCTCACAATAACTCAAGTCCTTACATATCTCATCTCTATATTACGCAGTTCACTACATATTTATAAGGGTGGGGACTTTCCCTTCACCACTTATCCATTCCCAAAATAGGTCGCATGTTATTTTTAGCCACGCATTGTTACGATAATAGCTACACATGTAAGTGCACTAACAATAGACTTCTTCTAGTTAACTGTCAGTAGTAAATCTATTCTCAACATGTACTCATGCAAAGCGCTTTGTAGTCAATCCTCAAAAAATCACCAATGCATGTTGCGCAAGTCTTTAACCAATTTGTGTGCTTCGCATGCCATCTTCCAAAAATAGATCCTCATCGTGAAAACGGCTAAGTCCCAAATATGTCTTTGTCCTCAACGCGTGATTATTTTTTGATCCTTCTGCACGTTTGAATGCGCTCTGCTCTTCCACGTGAACCTTCTGTATGTTTTTTGCTAAGTGCCAAATTTTGTTTGACCAACACATATTTTGGTCTCATCATTCCCCCACACTTAACTTCTTGCATGTCCTCATGCAAGCTACTGATATTCTTGTAGAATTTGATTTCATCAAGACTTTTGTATCTTTCAAATTGTATTCTCCTCTTTTTCATGATAACAACAAACTGAGATTCTAGAAGTAAAATTTTTTAACTCTTTCTTATTCATGCTCTCATAAGGTTTTTCTTAGATAATGTACATATATTTTCCCCCCCACACTTAGCTCTTTGTTTTCTCACGCATTCTTCAAAAGATTTAGAAGAGATTGAGTCTCCCCCACACTTAGCTATGTGCATGCCATCATGCAAACTATTTTTTATTGAGCATTTGATAGATCTCAACTGCTGCAAACTAGAAAGACGTCATATGCATCATCTGCTTTGTTAATTGACTTGATCAGCACATGTAGATTTTGAAAAATTTCTCTCTCATTCGTTTTCTCTTTTTTTAACTTTCTAGAAATGAATCTATTTGTAATTAAAACAACAAATAATAATATTTGAGAATAGAAAAATAGAAGTTATCATACCATACTCAGTAGTTATCCTTGCTTTCATCATGTTGGATAACCTTTATTTTTGTCTACAGCTGAACAAAACAAATAGATACGAAGTCAATGCCTCTGCAACATAGAAATTTTTAGTAGAAAATAATTTCATCAACCAAGTTGGCCTAAGAGAAGTAGTCATATGTATCCAAGAAATACTTTGAAGCGCAATTTTTTTCCTTTTTTTTTTCTTTTTTTCTAGAAAAAGTAGCCATTTGCTGGTTTTCAACTTTCACCCCCCTTTTTTAGTAATCGGTTAGCCAGTCAATTGGTTTTCTAACCAATTGCTATCCTTTTGAAAAATGCCAACATGATGGAAACTAAGGAAGCAATCTTCTAGAGTTTCTACAACATCCAACCAACTGAGAAATTTGATCACAGTCTTTTAAGAAACAATGGTAAATTGTTCTGGGAAATGGGATGGCTCAGGGACTTCTTCATTTATTGGGAATGGGTGGTTTATTATGAGAGGTTGTGGGTATTATCCTTGAATACAAATGGTATGTTGGCATTTAAATTAGCATATACTAGCTGAGTCAGTTTTTTTCTACAGTCATAAGAATAATTAACATTGACTACAAAATATCGAAGGAATTTTTGGTGGTTCCAATAGTTGGGAAAATGATTTTTAGCAAAACTCAACAAAAAATGAGATAGAGAGGGTAGCATGGAATGAATCATGCACTGAAAATGAGGAGTATTAGAAAAAGCATGCATCATAAGATTAGCTTTTTTAAACAAAAAAATAGTCTTCAGCATGTTTTTTTTAGTTGCGTGTATTCAAACTGCAATATCTTGAGTGTTTCTCAATGAAAATGAGTGATTCAAAATGATTTGAAAATCTCAGAGCATGTAGAACAAAACTCATAAAATGTTTGAGCTATTTCTTTGTAAGATGTTAACAGTTTGCATAAGAAAATGATATAATTTTTCACATGAGAACTCCTTATCATTTGAATATTTTTCTTTGACTTCCTCTGTAATGATGTTTTTGTAGGGAAAGCGGTGCAGATGAAAGGATACAAGCATGAAGACATCCTACATCTTTTCCTTCAACTCCCAATTTATTTACACAAATATTCCACATAAATATTTGTCTATGCTAACCTGCACAAAGTTCTTTTTTGTATTTCTTGCATGCATGGACTGTTATTTAATCTTTGCAGAAGTAACAATACATGCAAACAAGAAATATTTTAGAATATGAAACCCTCATTGCACGAAAATAATAGTATAAATCAGAGTATTCATTTAAATCATTCATTATTCTACCAAATCAATTTATACCCTGCAGAAATATATTCTTTTACAATTTTTATAAAGATTAAGAAAACTTATCATCTGATTCCTATTGTATCCATTCCATCACACCAAAATACATGGGTAACTAGCCGATGTAATTGTTGTGTATATAGGAAATGGAACTAGATACGGGTTTTATTTGATGACAATGCATATTTCTATTATGAATTTTCATCCATATGTTGATTAAGGTAGTCAATCTTATCAACAAGCTACAATATCATATTGAAATGATCAATATGAATATAATAGAAATATTTCTTAATAGGATAAATAATTACATGAGCACATGTCTGATGGACTAATATAAACATGAAATTATGTTTCCATTTTATTGAGGGGGGTTTACTTTTGGAAATCTCCAACGGGTTTCTAAATCTAATTACAGAAATAAATTTAATCTATTTGTAGAAAATAAATTTGCAGAAAAACAAAATGCTGAAAAAAAATTGCAAGAAAATAAAAACTTGAAAGAAAATTCTAAAGAAGCTATTGAATAAGAATCTCCTATCACAGATTTTGTCATGAGGTATTCTATTGTCACTAAAATATTATTTTAGAAAAATCTGAGTCTCTTAATAACACCATAGTCCCCAGCAATGATGCCAAAAATAACTGGTCATTGTATTACCATTCATTTAACCAACTCATAGACAAGTTGGTGTCATTATAACCAAGGTGGTGTCTAAAGTTGTATACAAAAGGAGAAAGAAAATCTTATTCAATGGTACTTCTTCCTAAGAAAACAAATTAAAATTAAACATGCATAAAAAGGAAACACGCAGTAAATAAAATACTGAAATAAATTAATAGAAATAAATTTGCAGTAAATAAACTATACTAAGAAATAACAAAAAAATAATCCTCCTTGGGGAAGAGTGGCTTTTGGCCATTCTCTTCCCTTCAAATTTGGAGCAATTACAAGGAACTTTTTAGAACTACAATGTTATTGATTCAAAACTAATTTACAAAATATGCCCCCCTTTCCAAGTATATGGAAGAGGTATTTATAGGCATCACTCCTAGTTTACTTAGTTCACACACCAAGAACTAACTACCTATTCTTAGGCGGATTTATTCAAAGTAATAAATCTTAAACAAACTTGACTACAACAGTCCACTTATCATGGAGAATATTTCTACAACTCATCCCTTTAATCTAGGAACACAAAGTAGGAGAGTAATTACTCAACATTCCTAATAATATTCCACTATTTACTCATCCTTGAAACATGGAGAGAAAATAGAGGAGCGTTAAGTCCATGAATTTGAATTCTTTTTGGAATTTCACATGCATGCATGACTTTGAAATGCCACATGTTTGGATTTGTATTCTTGGTTGATGATGTGGAAGCAAAGAGTGGGTTGAATAGTTCAGTGCTCCTTTACATTACTTTGGAACAAACCAAAATACTTTTAGTAATTGGGCCTTTTAGTAGCTAGGTGGAAGCTTTTCAGTAGTAGTAATCTACGAACTACTTTTGGTAGTTGGGATTTTCAGTAGTTGCGTGGAAGTTTTTCGTAGCAACAATCTACGAACTTGGAGTAGAGTTGCTTATGACCTGTTTTCTACACACTATTGCATTCCAACTTAGAAGAAATATCAGGAAATAACAATAATTAGATTGCAAATAGATTTCTACAAAGATGATAAGATAAATCATATATTCTACCTTTAATATGCTATCTATTATTAAAACTATGTCTAAACTCACTTGAAAACTTGATTTTATGAGAGAGAATAAGAGTATTTTTGGTAATATAATGATATATAATTTGGTCTCATCAAGAGTGAGTGGTAAGAACCATTAGATGCTAAAAAACATACTCCCAATGGGACTTTAGAATAACTTAAGGAAAAAGCGCATATTAAATTGATATTTGGAACCTAGTAAGCATTTTAGGAACCAAATAGGGAGCAAGCGGTCTTATGGAAGAGTTGGGAAACATAACCAAGTGCAAAGTTCACTCTTGCAAAGACAAAATAGAACTAAATCATGCTTGGGAAGCTTGTGGAAGCAAACATAGAAGAAAAATTATTTTTTTGGAATGCAAAAATATTCTCCATTAAAAATGTCATCTCTAGAATGCCTTCAAGATCAAATGAGAAATCATGAATCAAAATGTGAATGTCATAGTTCTACTAGACTAGCAATTGCATGTGTACAATGAAATGTGAATTCCGAATGGTGTCTATTATTTGATTGAGAGGGATAGTTATTACTTTTATAGTTGATGTTGATAAGGGGTGTGAATGATTTTGTAAGTGTAGGAATATAGATGAAGCATTACATTTAAAGGTTATATCTCTACATTTTAAATTCGTTATAAATCCATACATGAACATTTACAAATCTTTTATCATGAGTGGAAGCATTTTGCAAACTATTTTGATCTCCATGGATTCATATTCAGACAACAAAATAAGCATGTCCATAAAATCCTCACACTCCAAACCAGTGTTGTATTGTTCCTTATTTCAATGTGTTCGTCCACAATTTTCTCCACAAACAAATTAAAAATCTTAGTAAGGTATGTTTGTTTATGCCTAATCCCTTATAGATCAAGCCAACCCAGTAGAGCAATGTAATCCCTCATTCCGAAATTGGCAATCATTCCCCGAACCAAATACTAAACCCCTCCACATATTTTGGAGAATTGCCATTCATTCCTTGAACAAATATATAAACCTATATTATTCACATTTCCCAAATTGATCCTAGGAGTACGGACCTGGTGTAAATCCAAAAGAAAAAAATCAAATCTACATTATGAGCTTAAAGAACATAGCCAAATAACTATTTTTTAAATACATGCATGAGAGTATTATTATACCAATAAGTCTCGGTTTCAAATTCCAAAAGCTTCAAAAGTAGACATATTTTACAGAATTATCACTCACAATTCCAAATTGATCACAAGAGCAGTCCGTACTTCACAAAATTATCATTCGCATTTCCCAAATTGATCGTTGGAGTACGGACCTAGTGTAAAGCCAAAAGCAAAAAAATCAAATCTACATTATGAGGTTAAAGAACATAGAAAAATACCTATTTTTTAAAGACATGCATGAGAGTATTATTATACCAATTAGTCTCGGTTTCAGATTCCTAAAGATTCAATTTTTATAGAATTCCATCATTGCCTATTTATTTGCAAAATTGATCATTAGAGTGTGGACCTGGTGTAAAGCCAAAAGCAAAAAAATCAAATCTACATTGTGAGCTTAAAAAACAGAGCAGAATACCTATTTTTTAGAGACATGCATGAGAGTATTATTATACCAATTAGTCTCGGTTTCAGATTCCAAAAGATTTAAAAGTAGATTCAATTTTAATAGACCTCCCTCGTTGCCTAATTATTTGTAGTTAAATATAAATTGGCATAAAAATCGGGGTAAATGCTTTAAAGAATTGGAACATTCATGAAGCCCTAATTGAATAAGTATGTGCAACCTCTAATTGAATTGGTCAAAGAAATCGCGCGATTGGTTGAAGACTGCAAAGATTTACTGGGTATTGAAAATTATCCCATAGGAATTATAGGCAGGCAAATCTTGGAAACAAATGGATACCTAAAATCTGCAGTTTACTTATTAAACAATCCGTAATTGTTATTTTACAAAAGCAAGTGTATATAAGCAGAAATATACCTATATGGATGCAATTAGGGCCATAAAAGTAGTTCCCACTATTTTCTTAACCAACTGCATACTATCCCCATAAAATTCTCCTTTGGAATTTGTTATTATAAGAAAGAGGTTGCATATAGTAGGTTATGTAAAAAGCCCAGTAAGTGCTCCTCCCAACCTTCAAAGATGCCTTAGAAATTTTATGTTGTCAGCTTTTAGAACTCTCTTAACAATTAACATGCAAGGTGTTTCCTGCTTCCTGAACCTAAGATCCAGAATTATACTATGACGTCATATTTTGGGATCCGATTACATCAAAAAATCAAAAATTCAAACACATGCAAAGTATTCCATGCATTTTGAATCCAAAGTCTGATTGTACTACATGTTGTCAGGTTTCGGGTTTCGGTTGCATCGAAACATCATTCTGCTAAAACACATGGTACATGCTCCATGCTATCCAAACCCGAACTCTGAATTAACCCATATGTTTTTGGATTTTGGAACCCAACTACATCGGAACATCTCACCCTTTACGCACATGCAAAATGCCTCATGCTTTCCAATTCCGAAGTCCGACTCTATAGGTTTCTTTGTGTCGGGTTTTCGGGACTTGACTACATGGTGACAAATACAAGTGTTCTTCTGATTATGAAATCATCGCATTTAATTTCTAGGTGACAGGTAAGTAGGCACACATGTCAACTTATGTGTGATTAATGCTAGGGATTTTATAAATAGTGGGTTTTCCACGTCATTTGTACCTTTTGTTTTTTTGACATTGCATGGGTTTTCCACCTGCTGAAGCACTTCCAAAACCCGAACCAATTTTTCTTGGAAATTTTGATCATTTCTTTTGTATTCAAAGTTATTTTACCTTAAGGTAAGTATTTTTTTTATCTTGGAAATGTTTTGGGTTACCTGAGGTCTTTCCTTGTCTACATTCTGGGTAAATCTGAGTTTTTCCTCGTCGTATCTTTACTTTCACCCAAGTTAGTTATTTCTCATCATCATTCAAAGGGTGTATTTGATCTTACTTCCATGGAATTCAAGTGTTGAGGGATTGAAGACAAAAATTAAAGGTTTTTTCAAGGTGATAATGTCAAGTGGGATCAACCACTTCAGTACGCCCCAACATTATTTAAGTTTAACTAATCAAACTATATTAAACATGTCTTTCACAGCTAAGAGTGAAGTGGCCTGACCGATTCACCAACCCACATTGATGTGGGTGATCCCTCTCAGGATTGGCTTTAGCAACGTTTATATTTGTACAGCCTAGTATTAAAGACTAAAGATCATACAGTAAGATATGCTAGCAGATCATACTATGTAAAACACTAGCAGAATACAAGATGAGCTAGATGGTCATGATTATTGTATTAACTGATCAAGAGACATAACTCTGCAGTGTTGTGAAAGATTGAGGAGTGAAGTGGAAGTGTTGGGTTAAACTTGTGTAAATTCTTAATATAGACAATGCTTTTACAGTGGAGTTTTTTTCCTTCAGGTTTCTCCACTTAAATCTGGTGTTATTTGTCTCTTGTTCTTGTTCATTATTTGCTTTCATCTCTTACTCATTTAACTTTGTTATTCACTATCTATTTCAAGTTATGTATTTGTCTTAATCAATTGCATGCCATAATCTATAGTCTTCGGCTTTAATGGTGGATCTACAATCTGTGGATTATATTTCCCTTGCTAAATCTAACATGGTATCAGAGCATGGTGATTGTGTGTGTGTAAGATCGATCTAGAATATTTTTGACTTGAAAGGGCAAAGAAGCTTTAAGTTTATTGACGGATCTGCAAGACCCAAAAGTTCCACAGTCGTGTTCAAGCTAACCAGGTTTAAAATTCCAATTCCCGCCCAATATTGTTTGAAATATTGATTAAATATGGGCTAAATGGCTGTTTAGATCATGTTTAAGATTTTGGTTTCTTAGATATTTGCTTATGCTTTCATTTCAGCCATTTACAGCTTGAATCCATCATCTGTGAGAAATTTTTCTAGTTTTCCCACTGTAAATAGCCGTTACAGCCATTTTTTGAATGAGGATCCGAAAGATTCATTTAGATCTAGTTTGTTTGGGGATTTTAAGTCCGTTCTAGTGGTAAAAATATTTATTTTTCACTATTTTTGTCTTTGCGAAGCTTGGACCAATCATTTGGTGCCATTTGTCTTTGTATTTTCCGTCTTTTACTATATTTTTTTCTAATTTTTCCTTTTCCAAGCTTAGGCCAGTCATTTTGTGTCATTTGGCTTCGTATTTTAAGTTTTTAGTTTTTACAAAGCTTTAGCCAATCGTTTTGTGCCATCTGGATTCGTATTTTCCGTCATTTTCGATTTTGTGAAGTTTGGGCCAATAATATTGCTCCACGTAGCTTCCCTAATATTTTTTTCATATTTTTGAAGTCACACCTACTCTTAGAGTGCCAAGTGGCTTTGATCTGACGTCCTTCTGTCTTTGCAAAGCTTGGGCCAATCTTCTAGTGCCATCTGGCTTCACCCTGACAGACTTTTTTGACTTCCTTTGACTGCGAAGCTTGAGCCAATCATATTGCTCCATCTAGCTTCACATTTGTCATTTTTTATGAAGCCCAAGCCAATAAAAAATCTCCATCTTGCTTCGTGGTGTCAGAATATTGTTTATCTAATTGTCAGAATTGTAATTTGCGAGCCAATAAGAGCTTTATGTGTGTCTTTGCATTTTCAAACTTAGATTAACTATTTCTGACATTTGCAAAACTTGAGCCAATAATATTGCTCCAAGTGGCTCGATATTCCCCTTTATCGGTTTTATTTTAACTTGTTTCTAACAGTTGCGAAGGGTAGACCAATAAAATTTCTCCAAGTATTCTTTTCTGTCGCATTTGTCAGATTTGTGAAATCTGAGCCAATAGAATTGCTCCACATTTCACATTTTTCAGTATTTTATTTGTGGCAGTAGCTATCCAATTAAAATTTGTCACCTTGTTGCATTTATCAGTCTTGTGAAATGTGATCCATTTAAAAGGCTCCAAGTATCTTCAGTTTGACTTAGTCTTTTTTTATTGTATTGCGAAGTGCGATCCAATAGCATTTGGACATATATATATATCTGTCATAATTTGGTAGACTTGCAAAGTGTGAGCTAATAGAAAAATGACACATATATTCATTTTTCGCAATGTCAGACTTTAGTTCTTTGTTTCACGTGTTTATTAACTTTTCTTTGTACCATGACTTTTAAAAAAATTCTTCATTCCGAGGGTTTTTTATGTCTATGAACTGCGAAGTATGAGCTAATTAAAAATTGACACGTTTTCTATTTTTCGTACTTTGTCAAACTTTTGAAACACGATCTAATTGTTTTTTGACATGTACTCTAATTGTGTCAGGGTGTCATTTTTTGCTTTGGCCTCGTCATTCAAATCGTGACACCTGTCTTATTCCTTTTCCGGACCCGAACTTTATTTCAAGTTTGGTTTATAAATTGTTTAATCCATTACTTTTTCGACAAGTGGCTTGTTTGACTTAGACTTTGTTGTCGCATTGTGTCAAAATGTGAAATGTGATCCAATTAATTAAAGACACGTGTATACGGATCTATTTTTAATTAATTGTTAGTCTATCTTATTAGTTGCATTATGAAATGCAAGCTAATTAAAAAGTGACACATGTATTTGCTTTATTTTAAAGCTACATATATTGACATGTGTTTGTTTATCATTTGTCACGGTTTTTTATCAGTTTCAGACCCGAAAAGGCTTTGACTTTAATTTATAAAAATTTCACGTCTGCCTGAGGATCTGTTTTAAAGCCGACATGTGCCTTTCTTGGTATTGTTGATATGTGCCACGTGTCGACCCCCATATGAGTTGTTATTTAACTTATTTTATTTGTTAAAGTAGCTCATTTTGATCTTATGTAGCTCAGTTTTTTAGCTCACCAAGTCGAGTTGCTAAATAACTCGTCAAGATACTCTAGCTCTTTGTCTCTGAGATTCCAAATTAGACAACTCATCCTTTAGCTCACCGAGCCGAGTTGCTAAAGAACTTGCCGAGCTCCTATAACTTGACCCCGACTCTGTTCTATCAAATTTGATCTTAAATCGACCAATTTAAGCTATTTTTAGACCAAATCTAGCTATTTTTTAAGATCTGACAAATTGTGCTATGATCTTAAGCTCATAATTAATTAATTAATTAATTAGCTAATTTTCCTATTAAAACAATTAGCTGGAACACGACCTAGCCCTATTAAATTGATCCAGAACTTGACCAATTCAAGCTATTTTTTTATCAAATTTGGGTCATTTGTTGTCATATAACAATTTAAAAAGATTCGTAGCTTGTTTTGTCTCTATTTAGCTTCTTTGAGTTGTTTTCTAGCTATATCTGTCTCCATTTGATGTTTGAGCATAAAAAATGGCTAGTTCTGTTGTTTTTTCAATGGATAAGTCTCAGCTCTTGAATTCAACTAATTATAGCATCTGGAAAGTGCGTTTAAAAGCTTGTTTTATGGCTAGAAAGCTCTGGGATCTTGTGACTGGTATTGAAAATGTCCCACAGGGAGACAAGCTACCCCTGAAAACCTTATTTCATTTTCTCAAAGATCTCAGGAAGCTCTATCCATCCTATTGCAAAGCATTAGAGATGAATTCTTGATGCATATAGGCCATATGGAATCACCTTCAGATGCATGGAAACAATTAGAAGCCATGCATGAAGGTGGTAGGTTGTCTAAGATAATTAAACTGGTTTTAGAGTTGTTCACAACTCCCATGAAGGGGGATGAGAAAATTGTGGAGTATTTAGCTAAAATTAAGAACATAAAAGCTCAATTAGATGGTTGTAACTGTGAACTATTTCAAGATAAATTACTATACTTCATTATACAAATCAATATACATGAAAATTTTAGAAATTTTATCTCCATTCTCAATTCCAAGTATCAGAATGAGAATGATTTTCCTGATTTAGACACTTTATCCTCTTATTGATTCAAGAAGAGAGATTCATGGAGAACTTTGATTCAAAAGAGACTACTTCTCAAGCTCTGTTCTCTCAAAATCATAAGCCTTCTCATATAGACATTTTAATCCAAATCAAAATTCTAGTATTAAATTCAGATTTAAATCTAATCCTAAGACTAACTCTGTTAAAAGTAATCAGCCATTTAAAGTCAAATTTAATGGAACTTGTAATAAATGTGGAAAATTTGGACACAAAGAAGTTGATTGTAGAGTAAAAACTAATAAAGTAGTCAAGAATGCTAAAAACAACAAGCCTAGTATTTACAAGAAAAATCAGAAGCAAAAGCAAGAAAATGTAGCTGAGGCAGAATATATCATATTGTAATGCATCAAGTACATTTATACATCATGAAAGATGTACCTAGAAGGTTATAAAGAACATGTGCATGTTCTTGAGAAATCATTTTTGTAAATATGTATCTCTGCCCTCCTCTGAATAACCTAAAACTGAAACCGATCTGCAAGGTTGTTTTTCAGTTGGTTTTTGATATAATGGATCTATACATTGAGGGGGAGATCTTTCAACCCTTAACTCTTACTAGGATTCATGTGTCAGGTGTTTTCATGAGCATGGTTTCTCTAACTATTTTTGCTGATAATGATTCTTTTGTCAAAACAGTCATGATCTCTTAGTAGTAACAAGAATATAATTCTTGGAAACAAGAGAAGTAAGACAATGTTTTTTACTGTTAAATCATGTTTTTTGGCATAAAAATATGATCATATATGACATGTCTAAGCTTAAATTTTTCTTACATGGTCATTTTATTCTATGAATACTTTGATTATTCTTGAATAATCTGATTATTTGTTCAGATGTGTTATCTACCAAGTCTTATCTCATTAGGTAAAGACTTAGAATATGAAGATATACATATGTTGTTAAATCATTTTAATTGATTACTAAAATATTATTATATGCATATCAATGACACTTGGGGATGCCTTTGTGTTTGTATTGGAGACGTCCAATACTGATTGCATCTAATTAATGTTTTAGTAGTATAATATGTTGAAATTTTTCAACATATTTGTAATATAACATGGTTAGTTGTTTAAGCATATCATTATTATTGTTGGTATGCCTTTTATGTTTTCTATCATGACTCTAACCATGTTGATGTTGTGTTGGATATACAACTAGATTTATGTTCAAGTTTTGATGCAGGTGCCATCACTTGAAGCAGCAAAGAGCCATGTGGCTAAAGAGGCTGCTGGTAGTGATACACATAGGAGCTAAAGGAAGTATTCCTCCTCTATGTGAAGGCCAAATTTCTCTTGATAAAGAATATAGTTCAAACATCAGAGATTATGTGAAGGCCATTGCATGTTGTGAATTCTTGCAAGTTTTGTGCCTTGTTCAGCCTATCAGAGTTTCCCTTGAGGGGGAGTGTGTATGGAAATGCCAAATCTTGATGGCTTATTATAAAAGACCCGGGTCAGCTTTTAAGAGTGGATCATGACCACCCACTTTGTATGTAACAAAGTGATCCTTTAGGGATTGGTTACACATGGTTGTAACATTGTATGTGAACTATAAGTCTCATGAGAAAATGCATAAGGAAGTTCATTATAAACTTCCAATACTTCCTCCACTTTTTAATAAGTAAATGTGTCACTCTATGTGAAGTTACTTGTAAATCCTAGTGAAGCTTTAGTTATGGGTATGCCTTAGTTTATAAAAGGCTCCATAATCTGATGTAAGTCTTCATATGTAAAAGCATTGGTCTTAAGAATTTTGTATGGGAAGATCTGTGGATTTCCCTTGTTTGCATGCTAATTTGGATCAGGTAAAATTGGCATGTCTGTTTTTTTCTTCCCACTTAACATTAAGGGGGAGTGTTGGGGTGATAATGTCAAGTGGGATCAGCCACTTCAGTATGCCCCAACATTATTAAGTTTTTCTAATCAAACTATATTAAACAGGTCTTTCACAACTAAGAGTGAAGCATCCTGACCGATTCACCAACCCACATTGATGTGGGTGATCCCTCTTGGGATTGGCTTTAGCAACGTTTAGATTTGTACAGTCCAATATTAAAGACTAAAGATCAGAGTGTAAGATAGCTAGCAGAGCATACTATGTAAGACACTAGCAGAATACAAGATGAGCTAGATGGTCGTGATTATTGTATTAACTGATCAAGAGACATAGCTCTGCAGTGTTGTGAAAGACTGAGGAGTGAAGTGGAAGTATTGGGTTAAACTTGTTGAAATTATTAATATAGATAGTGCTTTTACAGTGGAGTTTTTTTCCTTTGGGTTTCTCCACTTAAATCTAGTATTATCTATCTCTTGTTCTTGTTCATTATTTAATTTCAGCTCTTGCTCATTTAACTCTGTTATTCACTATCTATTTCAAGTTATGTCTTTATCTTAATCAACCACATGTCCATAATCTACAATATTTCAGATTTAATGGTGGATCTATGATCTGTAGATTATATTTCCCTTGTCAACAGGGTCCTAAACCCGATTTTCTTCTAGTGTTTCCAGGTGATTTTTTGTGACTAGTTTTCCATGTCAAATTTTGGAAAAGGGAAGGGGAAGAAAGAGGGGTCAAATGAAATGAAGTACAAGTACTAGGGTGTTGAATCTCCCTCATACATTGATGCCAATTTTGACATTAGGGATACAGAGTTAGGAAATATTGACACGGAGGAGTTTTTGGGAAGAGGTCAGAGTTCCTCACAAACTTCGTGGATACAATCGATTTGTGCCAATGGACTACCTTTAGTGGTTGCCTTCCCTATATCAGCTCAATGTCCTGATTTCATCCTAGCATGTGCCGCCAATTATGACTCGTGCTACAGGTCAGTCTGGAATCAGGCGAGGGAGACAGTGATTAGGTTAGATAATGATTATGTTGATCAAATCCTTAAAATTCCTAATTTTGAGGAATGTGTCGGCATAAGTCTTCAGTCCGCACAACAAACATGGGACAATGATTTTAAAAATTGTGTGAAGCACGTAAATAAGAAATTCTTAATCAAAGCTAAGCCTGTTGTGTCAAGTTTTCCTAAGACGGTTCTCAAAAGTGACTTTAGTTTGGAAATTAGTGAATCATTACACTTCTTAGCAGAATATTCAGGATCCCATAATCTAAAGAGTTTTACAGTTGAATGTACCAATTCATTACCAACATAAAGAAGAACGACCAGCATTTGGATTGGGCAGTTTTCATCAGTAACAACATTGATGCTCAAATGAATTCAATTCTTTCTATAGTAAAGTTCTACATGATGTCCTATGTCACTTACATTGTTGTCAGAATGTGGAACTACCCTAGGTTAGACTCCAAGGGTAACCAATCTACAGATCATTTCTATAAATTCTATCCTCAATTGACCTTGGAAGGGAGTTTGGAACAATATAGAAGGGTGAATGATGCTTCCTTCTATGAGATCCTTTACAGATTAGACCCTGATCTTAGAAAGTGAAGGGGTTCCAATGAAGCATGGAATGAAGTGTCTAATTGGGGTGGTGTCTTCTTGCAGTTCACAAAGTTCACATATCTTTGGGTTGTTATATATCAACAAGCTCCTTTCCATTTTCTCAGGTACCCCAGTAAAAAGATAATTCTTATGGAATTAGTTAGGAAGCTCCTAGACTTCCACAAGTTTCAACAAAGCAAACATAAGGTTGTTGTTTCATTCCCTATCTCAATTGGAAGATACGCATGTTCTTTTATCACTAAGGATAAGAATGTGATCCATGAGTTACAATAAAATATTTAAAAACATATGAATCCAAGGACATGGTTTCAACTTTTGAGGATTCCTTAAGGCTCATGGAACGTTTCAGCTCCATGTTCCAACATTGAAGATATTTTGATCGATCTTTGGGATGAAGTCATGGTCTAAAGAAAAGATAATAGTACATTGAACTTGGATGAGATAAGAATGCTCAACCTCGCGGAGGTTCCAGAATACGCGGTTGATAATGAGAACATTGTCGAGACAATGTATGAACAAAGCAATGGTGAAAACATTGGATTTATGGTAATTGATTGATCGGTTACAGAGACAACATCTATAACAGAGAGGACCACTCAAACCCTTTTTTGCACAAATACTTGGTTGATTTCATGGGGTATGAATCTCAAATAATCCAACTTCCCAAAGCTACTAATCACGTCAGCATCAAGGTGAACCCCTCACATAGGGAAAAGGATAAAGGTGCAAACCCACCTAAAAGGTTAAAATTCAAGTTTGTTTGAAACGGAGAAAAGTCTCAGCCTTTGCTATCTGTTGCACCATCTTCATCAATTTTGATTCTCGATTCACCTCCTCTATTAGTTTTAGAAGAATTTTAAGTAAGTATTGTGGTTGATTTGTCTATCACTCCTTCCACTCTTGGCACTCCTTCCCTGCATGTTTCTCCTCAGTTATCTCCAGTGCTCCCTTCCATTTCCTCTCCTTCTCTCTTTCTTTCATCTCCACCTCATTCTTATCCATTTCTATCATCACCACTTGTATACACAATGGCAAGTGTTTTTTCATCCCCATCTCATCTTGCAAGCTGAACGAGATTGAATTTGGAGTTACCAATATCCTCCAAGATCTCAGCCTTCATTTCACTTTCTTCACCCATGTCATATGTCATTGTTACCACCATTCTCACCACTCCTCCGTTTATATTTTCCACTTTACCCACTCCTCAAATTTCCACTGGAATAGTTTTAGTTCCCCTCTTAGAGGCATCTTCTGCTTCGGCACCTTTTTAGTTAGTTGGTCAAACCCCAAGAAAAATAAAATTGATTGTTCCACCTAAAGCATTAAACTTTAGCTCATTAAAGTTGGCACCCGCTTGATCAACTAAGAAACCAAAGACTGTTTCACGAATCTTAGTTGATGCGTTAGGTTAGAAATTTGCAAAGATTGGTCGTACTTGCAGCAGATAAAACTAAAGAAGATATTACAACTACAGATTATCAGATCGCGAGGGTCGATCTTGAAAAGGTCACTGCTTAAGGTGCCCAACAAGATGCTCAAAGTGTTGTGGATGTGTTATGTAAGAAGCTCAAATATACTAAGGTCTCAAGAGATGAATTAAAGGAAAAGGTTGAACAGTTGATGGAGGTTTTGCTCAAACTCTCCAAGCCTTCTCAGTAGCAAATAACATCTCTTATGCCCACCCCTATTCGATTTGATTTCTCATCAATACCCAAAATGGAAAAGTTTGATGAGAAATTCAGGTTTGTTAATGAATGCATTCATCAGCTTTTTGTTCAAGGAAATAAGACTCTTAATGATACAGTGAATGTTTTCAACTCTTTGGAGGATGCAAGGAAAGATGTTGATAAGTTGAATGATGAGCTTCTTGAAGAAATTGGTAACTTGGAGTTAACTTTAGAAGCCTTCAGCACTCTTAAAAAGGTTCCTTTAAAAACTTTGTTTAGGGAGGGAGTAGTTCCAAATGTTGACAAACAATTTCAATTTTGCAAAGCAATTGAGTTTAGAGTCAAGATCCTCAACGAACCTTGTAGTAAACTAAGAGAATTAAGAGATCAGGTGCTAGACACTACTAATGATATTAATGAAGAGTTAACAAAAATCTTCACAAAGGTTATGGATGATAGCATGAACATTTTCTCAGTTGATTATTTGTACAAAGTGTTTCATGAATTGGTCGAAAAGGAGTTTGTAACAGGCGAAATGTTTGACATGTCAGCCATTGACAAACTAATTCATTGTGAAGGTGTTTTAAGCGCATTGGCCAAATTCAATAAGAATTTCCAATGGCTTCCAGGGATTGTTAGCAACACGCGGGAGAATTTTGAGGTCTTGAATGAGTACTCTTGTGGACCAGATGAAGAGGAAGCACAAGAGATAATCTGGAAATTCCAAGAATTTTGTTTTAAACAAGTTGAGCAGGGTGATGAAGAAGACAAATCTTAATAATGAACTTGTCATGACATTCTTATTTTCAATCTGGCATGTCTTTTTCATTATCGTTTTGACATACTTTGTACTTAGAAGGTTTGACTTGGTCTCCCACGTGAGGACTAGTCAAAATGAACTCATTATTATTATTTACTATTTTTAGTATGATGTTGAAATTGTTTCCTAAATTATCTCCTTCTCTCTTCTATAAATGTGAAATGCTTTGGCATTCTTAGAGGTTGGAAAATTTTGATATGACATTGAAGCAAGGTTGAGAAAAGATAAGGACTTTGTGTTTTCTTTTAATCATCAAAGGATATAAAGATAGCTTATTGTAAACTTTGTGTTATGAGGATATATCTGGTATTTAAGGTATTGTTCTTATGTTCAAGGCTTTAAATTATTCTTTGTTTGGCATATATTTTCTATCGAATATCTTACATGTTATTACAATCTAAATCACGTGTGATTATCTTTTGATCTGCATTTGCTTAAGAAAAAGCATGTTCTTGCTTATTCTTTTTTTTTCCTCTTCTAGAAAATTATTCTATTTCTTGTCTCTCCTTTCTATCCATACATATTTCTACAAATCTAATGGGATGAGATCCCAACCCTGATGCCTAGATTAGTGTGAGTATTATATATATCTTTATCGTGTTCTATATTAGTAATAAATAGGGCACCTCCCCTTCATTTGAGGAGGGATTTAATCACGCATAATGTGGTTGAACATCATATTTTTCCTGTGACAAAATATCCAACCAACATGTCTCATGATTAGTTTATGTAGTTATTTTCATATACAAACTACGGTGTTCTGAATGATACAAGGAAAACGGTTATGAATCCCATGACATTGTTTGACTTTGAATTTGAATCTCAATTTTTCAGAAGGTTGCTTGTTTGATTCACGTTGGGTTCACCAAAATTATTAACTAAAACTGAATGATAAGACGATAGTTAATCTGATCTAGGAGGATATATAACGCTGGAAATAACAAGGTAAATGCAGTAAAATAAAGGTGTAAATGACCTAGGACAATGTATAAAAGGAAATACTAAACCCAAATGTGCAAAAGAGAAATGTAAATGAATTAGTTGATAACAGATGGTTGTCATAGAGTGTCGCAGGTATGACTGGAAATTTCGGGAATAGGAACGAACGTGTGAAAATCCTAAAAAGACTATATCTGGAGGATCTGAGTGGATTGGGGCACCTAGGACTGGAAATATGTCTTGAAATATGTGCTCTGGTATGAATTATGGGCGCCCTGGTCTGGGAAATATGTTCGGAAATGGACTTCATAGGGTCAGAAGGTGATCTACAACTTTGTCTTCCTGTCACACGAAATTATGTGTGTTGCGTTGAATGCTCCAAATATTCTAAGATGAATGAAATGACCTGCAAGGGACCAAAGAGAAGTATCAAAACCCTAAAAAAATAAAATGCATAATGAACAGGTTGGATCAACCTCAGCTGCCACAATAGTGGGCTTACTAAACTATGTGTTACACTACATTTCGAACCTAGATGTAGTTCTAGTATGTGTGTGTGCATGTCGTGCCTTAGGTGTTGTTATGCTAGTTGCACTTTTTGAAACAGAGAGCAATAACTAAATGTATAAAATGTAATAGTATGTGTGCATGGAATAGAATAGAATCTCTCCCCCTATGAAGTGTGATGCAAATGTCCTAGCTTTTGCCTTGATGATTAAGTTATGTGGATGCCAATGCAATATGTGGTTGCAACTCTAGATGGAGTGATAGTAGTGTATGATGCTAGGTCCCAAAAATAAGAATGAAAAATGGTTAGAAAAGACCCAAAAATGGCGGGAAAGTGGAAAATAGACCAAGGTGCCCCCAAGTGGGACCAGGGAGTGGGACCAACGCGCCCATGGGTGCCCTAGTTAGGGTTAAGATGATGCAGGATCTTCAAAAATGACTGGGTAAATAGGTGCAATAGGTCGCAAAATATGAAATAAAATAAATAAGATGGCCAAAAGGACGGCGGTTGATTAATAATTTCGTCCCTTAAGAACCTTCTAAATAGTAGTATGAGACCGGGGTAAATAAATTTCTAAAGTACATGATTTTGTGACTACAGGTGACCTTCCAAAAAGATGTAACCTGGAAGAAGATGGAACAACGCAAAGCTTGTCCTATGCCAAATAAGTAGTTGTGTTATTGAAAGCATTTAGTTGGGATTTGAGAAGATATTACAGGTGTAGGGCCTACCAAGTCTTCATAATCATAGATGGTAAGTAACTTAGTAGGGGGTTAATCTCTAAGGTTGTGCTAAAGTTATATCCTTGATGAACTGCAGTTTCTACCTCTTTTTAAAAAAATTATATAATTCTACAAAATGTTCTATTTATTTACGAACAAGAAGGTAGAGAGAACCCAAAAAATAGTAGGATTCAAATACATTTATTCAATTAAATAGTATTGGCCCATCTTCAAGCAAATAAAGTTGTAAATGCAAGTTATTTATTTATAATAATATTGCATTAGTTTTCATTTCCTCTGGACAAGAATATCTTCAAATTCATTTCAGCAAATAAAGAACTATCAACGATTATTCCCAAAAATAGCAACACGCTTTTTATCAACTATCACATTATTTATACAAAATACATGAGAAAATGATCTTTACATGCATAAGTTGTTTTGATGTTTATATCTCTCATATCAAGATCAATGTTATCTATGCTCTACAGTCAATTTTTCCTTTTTTTACTAAAGGAAGTGAGGTCAGTACCTCTTGGAAAAACTATACCTCAAGGTCATGTCCAAGAGCTTGTAGACCAGTTACAATAGTAAACAACAAAAGAAGGCCAAAGCCTCTTGAAAGATCAGAGCATACCTGACAAGCAAATGTATAAGTTACTTAAATTCTTCCCCTGCATTAAATAATGGCAAGAACAACAATGATAGGTTAGCAAGAAATCATAAGGAAATAATTAGAACTATAAGACTAAAACTATGCCCAGGCACAACACAATCCAAACCTCATCCCTTATTACTTGATTATTCATATTTAAACAAAATAAGAAAATTCACAACTAAATGATAAGCCTACAAAACTCTTGGCCTGGGTAATAAAATCCATCCTTCCATACACAGCTTAATAATATAAATAAATCATTATGCATTTTTTTAGAAAAAGGGGATTTTTTCATTAGACAGAACTATGCGTATTTATATTTATAGTCAAGGTAAGTATTATGTTATGTAGATTCTACTTAAAGGGCTCTTTCTCCTAGAAAACCCCAGTTTGATAGTTTGGCTGGCAAAATTCCCCTCCTAGATCATCGCATGCTTTTTCAGGGAACATGCTACATCAAACAAAAAAAACAAAATTATTAAATTCAGACTCTGTGAGAATCAATCCATGCACCAAAGAAACCCTTCCAAAAAAAAAGTTGTAAAATGAAGCGAAGAATTCTACATCTTTGGAGAGGAATTATAATCTATGTATTCTCTGTCAACATCCTCTATTTTGGGAGAGTCTTTTGAGGAAGAAGAGGAAGACTTGGGATTGAGCTTCACTTCAACACCAATTTTCCCTTGGTAGGATTCTCCTCCCACTGTATCGCATGCCTCTGCTAGAAATACTCTCTGTACACAATAAAAACATGAACTTTGACAAAAAAATTCCACAATATTCCACAATCCTGAGAACAATATTCTGTAATCTTGTAGTTCATCATGCAACTACTAAAAAGGGAAAAACAATTAAAAATAGTTTTAAAAGTGAAAACGTCAAAATGCCCATCAAATTTAATCACGTAGAAAAAATGTCAAAACGCCCATCAAATTTAGGCCAGTGGTGTAAACGACCGCAAGCTCTTTACCATGGGGGGGACGTCTTTCGACGTAAATATAAATTTCTTTGCTTCACACCATGAATCGAGTTATGGGCACAATTTCAAAATTGATGACTAAACGAAGCAATAAAATGGTGGCCAGGCCAAAACCAAACTAATGAAGACAAAGTAATTAGAATGGAAATTTTATACTCAAATTTCATTTTTCATGGCATTTTAATGTGTTCAAGCACAATCTAGAATGTTACAGACAATATGATTTTTCGGTGACAACTAGATATTTTTGGGGACATGGCTTAGATTGGGCAAAGACTATGCAGAGCAAAAAACAAGACATAGTTTGGACTCCATAATTTTAAAGTTCAACAGACCATTTCGCTATCCATTGGGAAAAGGATTCGAAATCAACACAAATACTCAAGGGCCCACCTTTTCAAGTTGCATTTATTTAACACACACAAGCAAACAAAAATGGAAGTAAGCCAAAAGGGGAAAAGCAAGCTATGTACATGGGGAAATACGGGAATAAACAAGTTTATTCAAAACCAACAACATGCTGAGAGAAATAGGTATCATTATAATGCAATGGACTGATTGCATGAATCTCTTGTGGGTTGAAGATGTTCAGTTGATTATACTAAGGCTTCATAACAGTTCCACTTGTCCTGAGAATAAGAGTAGAAACCAAAAATCCATTCTCAAAATGATAATACATAGAGAATTCACCTAATTCTAATGACCATTTTGATATTTGTTTAAAACCTTTAGTCCTCTTACAATGAGAAAGTGTTGAAAGGAACTTCAGACCTTCCTTCTATATCACACCAGGCATTGAATAACACAAAAATCCATCACCATCTAGTTGATGTTTGCAAACTTATTGATCTTGAAAGTTCCTCTCATGAGAAAAATTTATCATTATTGAATCCTCATTCGCATGGTTATCCAACTCCACAACTCCCATTTTAGTGGGAAGATAAATGGAATGACAACATTCTTTTTGGCATAATGCATGCACCGATTTGTATGGATATTGATCAAATGTGTTACTATGCTTTTAATTTTTGTACTCCATAGTGATCAATTTAGGATAACTTTGCACCTCTTCATTGCATCTCGTATTGACATGAAAGCTTTCATTCAAAGAGTGAATTTCAAACACCTCCTTATGAGTTGAGATAGTAGCGAAGTTCACTTCATGATTTTGGGAGCAGTTGGAATGTTTATCGCTAAGCGAACCATTTCATCAATGCATAACACACCATCATATTTCACCTCTTCCACCTTCATGGTTTCCATCCTACCTATGATGATTATGGGAAACCATTCTTCCATCTTTGCAAGACCAAGTCTTTAACTTTTAACTTCCATCAAATCATATTTTTCAAACAAAGTGACTTAATAATCAAAGAGTTTATCTTCAATGAAGCTCGACTGAGAAGAGTTAATCATTTTTTTAATTTCTTTCGACACTTTCAACAATTCCAAATCCACGATAGACAATTCACCAACTTCATTATCCTTGACTTCCACTGAATTGTGGGCTTCAGAATGAGCATGTTAAATAGATTTGATTTCAACAATAGTAATATTAGGAAGAGAAAAGTCAATAAGACTCTCATCATCTTCATTATAATCAATATGATGTGCTTTGAGTAAAAACATTGTGATACTTAGTGACTTCAAAAGCCTCCATGTACTCCTTTTGTGATGGGTGAGAAAAAAATTTACAAGCAGACTCACCAGTGGCTAAGGAGAGTATACATTATTTTTCTCAAAAATCAGCATGACAAAATTACTCTTGTTGATAACATGATTGTTTGAGAAGAAATTTATCACTTTCTTTCTATACCAATTTTGGAAACAACTCACAAAAATATTCATTTGTTCCATTCACATGAGTATGCAATCCTTGTCTATCAACAAGTGTGTCAGAAGGAATGTTGAGATCTTTAGTTTTATCTTCATTGACTTTGAATATTGGCACATCATATTGAGAATTAAAAATGGAAATAAATTCATTCATAATCACCTCAACTTCCCTCACTTGAAGAGCCTCGGGAATAGAGGATGAATTCATTTTGACCAGGGATTATTTTGATGTATATGTTGTCACCCAGAAGTTGCACCCTGATAGAGAATGGTGTGTGTACTCTCTCTCATGTTGACAAAATTGGAACACCTCAAGGCTATGGGTAACCTGTGTTTGAGGTGAACCTCCAGAGAGGGTCGGTTCCCTTGTGAATCGCCTAAAAAAATGAAAACTTTGACAAGGAAAAGGAAAGAGGAATGCAAAAATGGGAAAAAGAAAAATAGACAAAAATAAGACTAAATTCACTCATCTATACATATAAATGACACCCTACCTCTTGGGGATGAATTACTTAATCTAATAATGACTTCTTATATGTTGACCACATATTATTAGTGGATAATACTAGTCTCTTTTAATCTATTTTTAGTGGTCTTCAATTGACTTTAATTCATTTAGGTTATAGACAAGCCTTAGCGTAATGGCTACATTAGCCTTATTTCTTGATTAACTGAATAAACAATAGTGGGCCAAATTTTTCCAAGTGGAAACACTTTTTACATTAAGTTTATCTCTAATTTTATCGCAAGTATTCACAAAGAAATATTAGCAAGCTTAAGAATTTGATTCAAAGGTTATTCAGTGCATAGTTTGATCGTCAGTCACACACAAGTATATTAGTTTAATAGCTAGTTTTTCTAAGAAAGATTGGATGATTCACTAGCTTCATTTTCAAGGTATTTCAAATTTGATTTTCACTCCATCCACACATCAAAAACTTCATTCGGTCAATGATAAACAAATTGAGCAGTGACTTGGTCAATGATAAATAGGTTGTCATTGATTATGTGAGAAGTGAAGATCAATTTGTTAATATTTTCACCAAGGGATTGTTGAAGAAGATTAATAGAAGACTTAAGGAGAGATATGAAGTTTTGCTCTTTGTACCAAAGGGAGGAATTTTGAGTATGATGTCAATACGGGCACCTGATTAACTATTGTTAGAAACGTCTTCTATTTTTAGACAAGAAGTGTTTGTTAGAGTGCAGTTCACTATATATGTACTTAATTAAGGTCAAATCATTATCTATTCATCCCCAAGAGGTGGGGGGTCATTCTATAGATGAGCGAATTTAGTCTTATTTTAGTCTATTTCTATTTTTAGGAGAGGTTGAGATATCTAGTTTAGCTATCGTGTAAAATATATTATGCATGTGTCACCTAAACTAATAATAGCTTCTTGCATGTTAACCATATATTACTGGCGAATGTTATTTGTCTTCTTGATTATATTTTTAGCCTAATTTAGTTGACTTTAATTCAATTAGGATTTGTGAGTGTTATTGTTAGTATTTAATTTGTCATGCAATTATAAACAAGTCTTGTTGTAATGGCTAGATTATCCATGTTTCTTGATTAATTGAATAATAAATAGTGGGGTGAATTTTTCCAAGTGGAAACATTTTTTGTATTGATTTTAGCGCAGGTATTCACAAAGGAAGACCAGCAAGCTTAACAATTTGATTCAAAGGTTGTTCAGTGAATATTTTGATCATCAATCACACATACAAGTATACTAGTTTAATAGATAGTTATTCAAGGAAAGATTAGATGATTCACTAGCTTCATTTTAAAGATATTTCAGATCTGATTTGCACTTCATCCACACATCAAAAACCTTCATCAGGGAGAACAAATGAAACTCTGCACAATGGTACTTTGCAAGAACAACTAAAGAAAGAAACATAAAAGATGCAAGTTGAATTGGGCATTGAAAAGTATGTTTAAGTATGAGAAATTTGATGAGGACTTTCAAGAGCACAGGGAGGAAGAACTATTGAATCCAACTTGTGAAGTTTGGAACAAGTGAGAAGAGTACCTAAGAGGTATAGGTCGCCATATTTTCCTTATGTATCTTCTATGTCTCTGATGAAGATCCCAAAACAATAGAGGCACTTGGTTGTGATGAGTACAAGTCATAGAAGAAAACCATGGAGGAAATGGAATCCCTAAATGAGAATGAAAGTTAGGACTTCATAAAATAACCTCGTGGAATGAAACTTGTTGGTTGCAAATAAGTGTTCAAGAAGTACAATGTGCAAGAAGAGATGGAGAGGTATAAGGTCTGCTTGGTAGCAAAAGCATTCTCTCATGTAGAGGGAATTGACTTTGGTGAGATCTTTTCTCCTATTGTGATGCTTACTTTCATCAGATTTCTTTTAGCTATTGTTGTTGCATTTGGATGTAAAGACAGTGCTTGAGGAAGAAATCTACAAGACACGGGTTGAAAGCTAACAAAAATGTTGTGTGCAAACTAAAAAAGCCTCTGTATGGTGAAAACAATAGTCAAGGACGTGAAATTGAAAGTTTGATAGCTATGTGTTGAAACTTAAGCTAATGCAGTAAAATTGATCTTTGTGTTTTTCAAGGAAGAGGGTGATAGCTTTGTCATCATTGTTCTCTATGTAGATTACATGTTGATGATCAGCAAAAAAATAAAAAATGATCAAGCGGATTAAATCTCAATTATCTATGGAGTTTGACATAAAGGATCTTGGTGTTGCAACATTTATTTTGGACATGGTAATCAAGAGGGATGGTGCAAACATGAAGCTCTCGTTAAACCAAAAATATATATTAAAATTATATTGGAAAGGTTTGGGATGCAAGATTGTAAACTTTTCTTGTTGGTCAGAAACTATCTACTACACATTATCCCATGACACTAGAGGAGTCAGAGGACACAATTCGGGTTTTATATGTAACTATAGTTTGTTACCTAATGTATGCAATAATTTGCACAAGATTAATAAAAACAATCAATTGATTATTCAATATGAAAGAGAGCTTTTTAAATAAAGTGATGATCATGTAAACAAGGAATCATCACTCAACCATTCTAATCTATCTTTCTTAAATGTCTTTAATCTTATCTATTGAGTGAGTTACAAGTCATGTACACACATAATAAACTAACATGTGTAATACTAAGATGATAATTTCTAACAAAGACTTGACATTACATATGCAATGTAGTTGTAAGAATATTCATGTCCAATCGATGGAAGGAACATTGGACAATTATAAAGAGAGCCTTTACATATATGTGCAGAACCTCTTATGATACAATTTGCTAACAAGGAAGTCTTGGAGAAAATAGGACTAAGTTTACAAGGTTTTGTGGACTTTGACTAGGCTGGAAATCTTGATTGTTGTAGTTCTCTAGCATGTGTGTTCAACTTGTTTGGTAGAGTAATGAGTTGAATGAGAAAACGGAAGGCAAGTGTTGTAATATACACTGCCAACTTTGAGTACAAGGCAGCTACTCATACGAGCATGGCTTTAAAGCCTGTGCACAATTGTTGGATTTGTTCAAAAGGTTGTAAAGATAGATTGTGATAACCAAAACACGTTTTGTCAAACAAAGAACCTAGGTATCATTCTCAGACAAAGCACGTTGATGTGCAATACCAGTTTGTAAGAGAATGGTGGAAAGGAAGAAGACATTGTTGGAGGTTAACTTGAATGAAAACATTATAAATTCGCTGCCAAAAGAAATAAGCAATCAATTCTCTTGGTGCAAAAAACCTATTGGCATGGGTGACTACAACTATTGAAAGTATGGATATGTGCTCCCTTATGCAAATTATTCAACAAGTGTGAGCTTATTAGAAATGTGTTTCATTCTATACATAGACCTACGCGAGATTTATTGCGCACAAGAATATTGTGTAGAATTGTTTGTGGTTTTGTTGTGCAGGTTTGTGTAGTGGTATATGTTGTGCAATGGATGGTGTGCATAAGTTAAGCAATGACGGATGGTCTTAGACAAGTAAAAGTCATGCACAACATGTTAATACACTACAATTCTATTATGGATGCATTATCCTACATTTTTCAAACTATATATATTGACTGGGAGTATCCAAGTAACATCTCATAATGCTCTAACATTTGCGGAGGAATGTTATTTAATGATCACTTAGCAGTTGGTGTGGCTTTGTAGATATGTACGACCATTACGCACCTAATGTGCTTATATATAGGCACATGAATTCCTTAAGGGATGGTGATCAAGGTTCAACAATATAAATTGTAGTGTTATTTTTCATCCATGTCAATACATGGTATAATGCACTTGCATAATTCAAAAATACAATGAAGTGTCATATGATAACTTCCAACACCTTGAAGAATGTGGTTGTATTGCAAATGGTTAATATAATAGAACAAATGTTATTGTCCCATATGAATTTACCCTTTGGTTTTTCTGCATGAAAACTTTTGTATCTTGTGTGCCGATGATGTGCTAGCTTTGTTTATATTCTCACAGCACAACTCTTTGATGACAAACATTCATAAGTAGTTGTTTATTTTATAACTCATTACATTAGTAATAATCGCAAAGAAAGGGAACCCACAAAGCCATGTTAGTACCAAATAGAGGGAAGATGTTAAGACTTCAACCACAAACTTTCATAAGAAAGCTTGGCGACACGTGTAGTGCCTTATAAACCTCCTTTATCTCATAATTATTATCAATGTGAGATAATCACAACCCAACATGTTATTTTATTTTTTAAATAATTGGAACTTTCCATTGTTAAGTGAATTGAGTGTTTGGTTATATTAAAGAGAATGGTACAGTTGATATACAACTTTAGTCCTTGCACATAAAAAATGGACATAAACATGTAAAATAGAAATTTAAATTTTAATAAAACCATAAAAAATAAGCTTATAGATTGGATCAAAAAGAGTTTAAATATTACTATGGATTCGAATATAAAATTATTAGGTTCTATAAAAAGAAAATGGAATCATTAAAGAAGTTATGGTTTATATAAAAAAAACTTTTTACTTTGATGTGTCCATAGGATTGATGATTCTTATATTTGTATTTATTGTTTTCAAATATCAACCAATGGGAACATGCACAACCCAAGAAAAATTGTCATATCAATGTGTGCTATTTACGCTGAAGGTATTACCCCTATGGGAAAAGGCTTTGCAGACATTCATGGGATTATGTCAAATTTGACAGCCTAAATGACGGTTTTACTATTTTTAACAATTTACTTCATTTACTATTTTTAACAATTTTTTAATAATTTTTTCTTGCATATTTGTTATTTTGTATATTTATTTTAACCCTATCCCTCTAAACCATAATTTTGTTATTACTGTCACTTGCATGCACGTGTTTCAGCCCGCAGCTGTGGCAATTTTTCAGCAGCGAGGATAGCTTTTGCTTTGAGAATTCGTCTTTAGACTCCTGGGAAAATCAAGCTTCTTCTTCTGAGGAAAGTGGCCGCTATGGCCGCTTTAGATGTCGGTCTTTACTCAGAGTCGGCAAGGCATTTCTCAAAAATCCTTGATGGAAGAAGGGGCACGCCTCATGGATTCATAGCAGAATGTTACATCTAGAGGGGGACAGTTTATCAAGCTGACGGACGAGTAACAAACTCTATTGCTGATTGGAACAAGACACTTGCATTAGATCCTATTTGCATGGAAACTTTAACTACCAGGGCATCCTTATTTGAATATGTAAGATGCTTCTCTGATAGTTCGTAGTATCTAGAGCACCTTAAATTGCTTCATGAATCCAAAGTTAGTTCAATCAATTTGTATATAGTAAGGCAGAGAGATATTAGGGTTATAGATTTATCTCTGTTTGCAGGATTGATTTAACCCATAATAATGCTGATTTTAGGACAGCTATTAGCGTGAGCTCCGTATAGCACAATTCTCTGTAACGTTTTTCCTGTTTTGCAGCTCCAAATGTGGGGATCGTATAATTGTTTTGTTTTTGTTTGTGGGTTCTTACCTTCTAGATCTGTTTTTTTTGGTGTAATGGAATTTCTTGAGCACCCACGAGTAGGATTCAGCTTTTTGTTAGATTTGTTCATGCAACCCTGAAGATTCCAACCTCTTGTTTTTATAGACATACTATATTTACTAACTTTGTTTCGTCTAATTTCTCTAATTTATACAACACGCACAAAAGGGATTTGGTTTCCACTAGATTTAGGAACGGAGACCCAAAAAGACGGTATACATAGTTAATATCCTCTCATCGTTTAATTACCCCCATTTCTTGAGCACCCACAAGAGGAATGAGGCTTTTGTTGGATTTACATATGCATTGCCGAAGAGCCCCGTACGAGGATATACATAGTAAGTATTCAAACTATTTGATCATTACTTCTCCAATTTCAAGGACGCCTAAAAGAGGATCAAGCATTTTTGGATTATAGTATATATACAAGGAGTATCTCTACTAACAATGGTCTTGTAGATTGTAGGAAAAAAAGGGAGGACGAGGATGATTCCAGACTTGGCTTTGTATACATAATATGGGCCCCGAAGGTGTGAAATCCCAATCAACAAATATATAGATAAAACCAGGAAATACACAGAAGTATATGAATTATCGCAGTTTCCTCTAATTTCCTCAATTTTTGAGCACCCAAAAGAGGATCAAGGCTTCGTTGTTGATTTTTTTTTTTCAAAATTTCTCGTGGGATTTTTTAAAGTTGTGAAAGTAACCTTTCCTTCAACCTACAATTCATTCCGGCTCCATAATAAAGCAGCGTATTTGTCATGCATACACTTATTTTGTAGTGATATTGAACTCAGTCTTGGATGTGAGTACAGTCGAGGCCGAGAAGCTACAACTCAAAGAGACAAACTTCAATATAGTTCAGGTCCTTGAAGAAGTTGTAGATATGTTTTATGTTGTGGCATTGCAGAAGGGTGTGGAAGTTGTGTTGGATTTGTGTGACGAATCTGCAGAGAAAGTATCATGGGTTAGTGGTGATGCATGCCAACTAAAGCGGATACTCTCTAGTTTATTAAGCAATGGTGTAAAGTTTACATCTGACGGTCACGTGATATTACGTGCTTCGGTTAAGAAAATTACCCCTAAGAAGCCCTCAGTTCATGGAATCCCCAATGGTCAACATTTCTTGGCATTTTGGAATTGTATGCCCAAATGATTCTTTAAGGATGACGATGCTTACAAATAATTGGGTGTTTTTATTGAGCTTCGCAGTCATCCAAATTACATTGAGTTTGAGTTTGAGGTAGAGGACACTGGAAAGGGTATCCCACAAGACATGCGCAAGTCCATTTCTGACAACTTTGTCCAAGCTGAGAGATTAACTTCTAGGAATCATGGTGGTATTGGTCTGGGTCTTGGCATTGTTCGATCTTTGCTAAGTAGTGGATACTATTTTTTCCTGACGCCTGGAATGGAAAATCTTTATCATGTGTGTTCCTATTATTTTCTTATCTGTTCAAAATAAATTTCAATGATGTCTTGGTTTACCCTTTTTCGTATATGAATTTTATTTCTTGTTGAACTCTGCCCTTTTCTGTTTTCAAATTACCTTAAGTTAGTATGTATGTAAACCTCAATAATTTTTTAGAACATCGATGGCCCTGAAAAGTGATAGTTTTTTTCTTTTGTTGTGTCTGGTAGGTGCATTTAATGGGCGGAGATATAAAGATCGTGGATAAAGGTGAACCTAGGAAACACAGGGCCTACTTTCGTTTTAACCTCTTTTTCAAAAATAATGAGGTTACTGTAGCTAAGAGTAAGAATGGAGTAAACCATTCATCTGGTATCTATGTGCTTGATGGCGTTACCGTACGGCCTACACTTGATTCATTTGGAAAATATTGCATTCAAAATTGGCAATCAGGACCTTCTCCTATGCACGTTGAATGGGAGCTTTTATCCCAACTACATCCTATTAATCCCATGGGGCTTACAAACCTTGACATACTAGGTCTTCGAGAATTTTGCATGCCTCACAATTGGCTCCAATGATGTTCCGTCAAGTTTGCAAGAAAGTGGCCCATCTTTCATTGATACATGCAAGACCACTACAACTATCCCTTCCAAGATGCATACATCCACATCCACCACTATGCCTTTCTCAAGAGAACAAAAGCAAGATTTGGATATAATTTTCAATCATTTCATGCAAGGAATATGTTCCCCTCCTCTGAGAATGATAATCCAAGGTACTGCAAGCACAATTAAAGCATACCTCTTAAACACTATCTACTCCGCAATGTCTTCTGCAAGTCAGCATCGACCATCTCCTCTATTACTTCTTGCTTCGACAGAGGTGGCCGCATTCAACATTTCCAAAATGTCCCTCTCCCATCATCTCTTCAAAATAAAGGAAAAGGAATCTCATTTAACTAATCTACATATCTCCCCTCTCTAATATAACGTGTGCCCCTCCATCTATCCCCTTCTCCCTGCAACATGTATTTCGATTATGTAATTTCATGCTTTACATACTATCTGTACGTGATTACTTGCATAAAAAAAAAAATCAATTTATTTTACTCATACTCTATTCTAGTTGCATTCCAATTTATTTTCTTCATAGATCGTGTTCTCGATTCTCAATTCCCTGTCCTCCGCACATTTCTTCCCCCTTGATCCCTTTCGGCGTCCACATCGCATGGTCCCACGCGCGATTGCTAACCTATAAAAATTAAATTAAAATTTTTAAATTGAAAAATCATTTTTAATTGTTTTGAATATTTATGATAAATAAGTAAAAAATACAAACTAAAGAAAAAATTAATTGAGTTTCACTTGGCACAAAACCCTATGAAAAATAATGCAAAAATTGAAAATAGTAGATGATAGATACCTGCTGCGCACCTGTACCAACAAAATGTCTATCTCATTGTCTTCTACGAGATCATGTCTTCAAAAGAGAATGTGGAGGGCAACTATGGCACAAGATACAGGTACTAACAAGATGTCTATCTCATTATTCTCATAAAAGATCATGTATTCGAAAGAGAATGTTAAGGGCAACTATGGCAGAAGGTACAGATACTAACCAGATGTCTATCTCATTACGCCTATAAAAGATCGCGTATTCAAAAGAGAATGTGAACAGCAATGATTGCACAAGGTTATGTCAACCTCGATGTGAAACAAATTAAAAATTATGAAACATCTAACTATGTGAGCAACATTGTCCAAGATCAAGATTTCAGTCTCACTCGAATCATATTGGAATCACCATCAAAAACAAAAAACTAATGTTGCCAGTGCTAGTTGATTCAAGGAGCTAATTCCAAATTCATACCACGAATATTTCATTTTGAAATTTAGAATTGAGCATATAATTAAAACTGATCTCGGGTTGCACACATCTAAAACTATAACAATGAAAAAGTATATAGATAGATTCAATTATCATTCTATTGAGAGCTTATCTTACATTTTCTATGTTCGTGGCTTGACTCTTCAAAATACATTACATTTTATAGCCTATCAAACAGACCAAACTTACGCATGGACGTTGCTTTTCCTTTTTTGCTTTTAAATGCTGTCTAGGACTTCAATTCTGTGTGTAGAACTTCAGCACCATATATATATTGAATTCCTGGGTTAGTGTATTAGCATCCTCCCCTCCAGTATTAAATCCACTTAGATGTGCTTGTGTGCTTTGCGAGTCCCCTTGTGATTAATGTCAATTTAAAAGTTCTCAATATTACAAGCTCGTTATATCCATTAACAGGATTGTGTTCCACTATAACTTGTCAAGGTTAAGTTTAGTGCAAAAAAGTGACGATACAGCAGTAATTCACTAACAATTAAATTGCCACTTTTACAGTTCTTCACATGGCTTATCATCTGGAACTACACAAAATTATAAGCTTTATATCTGCATAAGCCATATCCCTATGGTGGGACCTTAATCCTAATCAATACTTCCTCTCGCATTTATCTCCATGGAGAGAGGGAGAGGCATTACTCTCAAACATGATAACACTGAACTTCATAACAACAATAAGAGATAATCAGCCTATGGTTCCATACTCTTATGCTTTGTCGTACAGAAATTTTGCTGATATCAGGATGATCCAATATATTTTTCGACCGTAGCCAGGTACTCAGTGATCAAATCCCTGCACGTCAACAAGAACATTACTCCAAGAAATGCAAAAAATAAACATTTGGAAATGAAAATGAAAAAATCACACAACTCAAGTGGAAATCAGTACTGTTTAATGTATAGCTATTATCGCTAATAAGGAACAGAAAGAAAAACCTCCGATGGTTTAACTGTTTTTCATATTCTTCTAGCTTCTGCTTTTGACCAGAAACAGTCTGCAAAATTGCATCATAACATCTAAATATCAGATTAATCATTGCCTTCCTTCACAATTATATCACACCTGATTTCCAAAAGACACCTAATTTTTTGCAAAAACCTATGACAGCTAGTTGTGTTAGAGCTTTATAAACAAGCAACAACTACAACCTTAATCATAAATGAAGGGCCGCACAGATGGACCATATTATTCCTACAACTCTGAAGACATTGGCAGCCATGTATTTGCATGATTTGGAAAATGGACAAATATCCCCGGGACAATCCTAGTGACCAGGATTTAGCCTGGACACATATAGAGGATGCTTTCCCCACAAGCCCAATGATAAGCAAATAAAGAAGTATGAACAGTTAAACTAAATGATTAAAAATTCAGAAAAAATCATCTTCGAGGATACATAATATTTCCTACTCTTTCTCTACTGGTGTTCGGCACACTAAGATGCTTCAGATAATCTTCTTTTCATATTTTCTTATATGCTGGGTGTTATCCCTATCGCTTGCACCCTTGGTGAAAATGGTATACTGTCATTTTGTGACTGCCCTCTTGGCACAAATGAGTCCCAATAATTCCAAGTAGCTGATGAAAAAAGAAGTTTCTTTGAGTATGCAAAACAAAATGTAAGTGAAGGTCAATTAAAAATTATAGGATAAACGTGAAAGTTCCCTGAATGTATGTCCTATTCAGAAAAGAATTCAGCATAAAATGGCATATGGAGTCAAGGGAATTTGATCTCGTGACCCTTTGAGTTGAGACTTTTGCTGTTTCCCCAAGTTGTTTCAAAAGGAGATGCAACAGGTTTGTATTTCCCCGCCCAGTTGATTTCTTTATTGAAAACGAGAGTTATTTAATGAGGCTGAGAGTTATTTACTGGAATGTAAATGAAAGCTTTATTGAAAATGAGAGTTATAACATGAAGGTAGCAATATCAGCAAAGAGGTGTAAAGGTGCACTCTCTGATTTTTACATTTAGATGACAGATCCTTTATGGCCATTTTTAGCACGAAATGGACAAGTCTAAAAATAGAAATGAAGCGATTCGCCTTGGAATCTAAAAAACATTTAGGTTTTTCTAACATTTTGGAAATTTCTATATTTTGGTATTTGGTGATTTCGAGGCATTGTGAAGCATTTTTTGGTGGTGAAAAGTTTTCATGCTTGTATGTTGTAGCACCCATTTTGGTGGATCTAGAGCACAAGCCAAGCTTTCCACTGCATTAAACAGTTATGAATTCCTAACAATGGTGAAGACATCACACCTTGGCAAGGCCACTTATTAAATTTTTGGTATTTTTCAAAAAAAATGTACCAAACTGCCACCTCGATCAGGCAACATGATATATCCTACATACAAAGGATGAAGGATGATTTGGTGTTTATAACTCTAAAGCCTCGCCATTAACATTGACTTGAGTATAATCCATAATGTAGACTCGTGCATCATTCATGTGTTGTGCATAGAGGTCATTCAACTCGGAATGTTAGAAAAGATTAGTTCATGCTCGGTGAGACTATGAATGTCAAATTGAATGTCAGAAAAGATTAGTCAGAGGTTTATGCTCAGGTAGAAAATGCAAATATGCAATCTCCTAATGTACATAAATTTGTAAATCTGCTCTGATTTGCCAAGTTGAGGACCTACTTCTTCTAAGTCAAAGTACATTCAAAGTCAAGTGTGCAAATGTCACGCATCCAGTAGGTCAGCCCAATCTTCTAATGAATGTAAACTTACAAATCTGCTCCGACTTGCCAAGTTGTTGACCTAGTTCTCATTGTATGTCAAAGCAGATTCAAAGTCAAGTGTGCACATGTCACGCATCCAGTAGGTCAGCCAAAATGAGCAAATTTATATCCAAGTTGCAAATAATAGCAAAGCTTCTCCAGAGGCACTAATCCAAGACATCTTGGATGGAAAGGACATCTTGGTTTGAAAGGCATGTCCTTTCAGTTCTTTTTCGTTGGAAAGATGTGTCCTTTCAGATCTTTTTCTTACTCCAGGTTTATTTGTCACAACATTTGTGAGGCTTGAGAATCTGTCAAAACCTTGCCTTTGGACAGGGACGCATTCAAGACTAGTTTATTGTCTATCTTCTTTTAACTCTCAGAACTTATGTCGGTCTTCTAACTCTATATTTTATGATAAAGTATAATGGCAGGCCTTTAACCAGAAACTCCCAAGTCTTACTTTTCTATAAGAAAACAATTTTATTTGTTTGGAGATTCATATCCCAATTTTCCTAACAGTTGGATTCTTTCATAGCAAGTTAAAGAAACAACTTTGATAGCTAAATGTGATTCACCAGCCTAATTCTTTTAGACCTCGCATATCACTGACACGATGACCATTGTCCTATAGAATGCTGTACTGCCAATTCACATCTCATCTATGAATGAAGGGTTCACATATCTACTTATAGTAAGAATGCCTAACCCCTTCTGAGATAAAAACCCAATATGGCAATAAAGCATACACCGGTCAAAGTACAACCACACTTAGTACGCGGGTTATCTTTATCTTATTTGCATACAACATCCCCATATGCCAACATCTTGTTCATGCAGTTAGGCACTAGATCTAAATTACTTTTAATAGGCTTGGAAAGTATGCATCCTTGACTTGGATCTGGAAGCAAAGGGAAATAGATGATTGGAATGCTACTTTCAGACAGTAACAACATGAACTCAATTTTTTCCAAGATGTGTGCAGTTTACACCTAGAATATCAAGACTCAATGAGTACTTAAGTAAAAAAATCATACAAATTTAATGCAACATCTCAAATTGAATTCCCAAAAACGTATTTAGCATGTCTTCATTGCCTATTCATATCTTTAGATGGTTAGACTCTTATCTTTCAGTATCTGAAATTATTTTGGATGGTGAGCTACTCGAGTCCTACTTGGAAACGCAAAAAATAAAGAAGCTATAAAAAAATCGAATATATTATATATCAAAAACTATAGATGCTTATTTCAGAGAAAGAAAAAAAGCCTGTGTGTCCCCTTTCCTTGTTTGTTGCTTCCAAGAGCAAGCTTTGAAATGCATAAAAAGTAAAGAAATAAAGTCATGATTCAAACCGTAGCATCATTAGATCCTGCTATAGAGTTTAGAGATTGTTGGCATTTCTCAAGTTGCAATGTCAACTCATTCACCTGTCAATTACAATTGAATGGAGAATTTTAATATTCAACAATAAACAATCCATGCGAATAATAAAAATCTTTCAAAACCTTACACACACAAGAAAATCATTTTTAATTCCCCATGGTGCACCACACACTGCTTCTGAAATGGGATTTATGCTATCAAGCACCAGCACCTACCATCTAAGAAACTGATATTTTCAAATAAGCATCATTGCACTAGACTCATTCAGCCAAATTATTAGCCATGAAAAAAATAACACTAGAACATGCTAGAAGTCAAGTCATGTTCCTTTTGAACTGAAGAGTGAATATTGCAGTCCATGTATATAATATTCAAGTCAATGAGGATAAATTGAATCAGATAAAGTGGATAGTCAAATTTAATGATCATCCAAAGAGGCTTGAATTGAACTTCTTCGCCTTCACCATTTGGCCTTCCAGAATTAATTACTAATAAGAGTAGGCATCGGGTATCCAGAATTAATTAATTTTGAAAATGACACATTACAAAGAGACTTGATGGGTGATATGCAGCTTGGCCTTTGTGGAATTCTATCTTTGATGTAGTTAACTTTGCTCAGACATTCTTAGAGAATTCTTGCTTTAAGATCTCATTTGCCTTGATCCTTTTTCCTTAAAACTTTAAAAGGCAATAATAATTCCGTCTTATACATTCACAAGTCAACTTCCATGGGGACTTGACAATATGTTTTGAGTGAATTGTGAGAATATGATGGTGTGCACCATATCCGGGTATGACTTTAGCAGCTTCATCTTTAGCTGAGAAATATCATTTGCTATAAGAGCTCAGAGGTAGAACCAAAAATCACTGTGTATTAATGGGGTTGTGATCACATTCAGTGAACTCTAACTCTGAAACAAGCTTTAATAGCAGCAGACAACAACTATTCTGTATTTTGTAGCTCCTACAAACTTCCCTAAGTCGCAGAAATGTTCCATGAGAAATGGGAAGAAATTTGCAATGATAATAATAGTGATCTAATCCTAAGCTAGGTAGCCGGTACGTACCCTACTGGGGCATATGGGTACAGGTACAGTACGTATCCGGTACGTGGTGCGGTGCGGTACGGTACGCCCTGGGTACAACCAGGGTACGTCTAACAGTACCCGAGTACGTCTGGGTACTTCTCAGGAAGTACCTAGACGTACCCCAGGATATTGCTGGACGTTACCCTGGCCATACCCAGGAAAGACGTACCCGGATATTGCTGGACGTACCCTGGCCATACCCAGGGCATACCTAGCCGTACCCACAGTGTACCCACCAGTAAAAACAACAAATTTTTTAATTTTATTAAATTAGTTTTTTTTACTTTTTTGTAGGAAAAAATAAACTATTTTTTGGGGGTCAATAAAGGTCAATAGATGGGATTACGTAAATGATTCAACTCTGGTAAAACATCACAGAAGTACCTAAAACAATGGTTTGAAACTACAACAGTTGAGATGCAATTTGAGTAATGTAGGATCAAAAAAACACAATGGCAGCATCTCCACTAGCAAGTAAGACTAATGCAGGAATAATAAGAGAAACCCCAAAGGAATCTGAACTGCCAAATTTGAAGGGACTAATGCAGGAATAATACCCAGAATTCCAGTCCAGTTATGTGATTTGTTATTATTTATGTTACTAATTGGACATTGTAACATTTAGAGTTTGAACAGTGTATTTGTTTGAAGTTCAATCAATGAATATCATGACAAAATACATTGAATTATTAATATGTTATTTGGGCTATTTCACTTAATTAATAATTTGTTCACTCTATTCATGTATAAGGCTGAATTTTTGCTTATTTGGCTATATTTTTAATATTTTATATGTATGTTGTACTGCCGTACCCAAGTGCCGTACCCGGGCCCCCAAAAAAATTGTCGTATCAGCGTACCAGATCCCCGTACCCGTACCATACCCCCGTACCAGCTACCTAGGTCCTAAGAGGTCTAGGATTATTATTTGCCTAATTGCATTCTTAAAGGTGCATATTAATGTAAAGTTAAGTAGTGTTAAATGGATTCTATTCAAATTCAAAGAATGCAAATGGAATCTTAACTCTTTTCTAAACAATAACTCCCGTGAGGTGTTCTGCCACATGTCGAGAGGAACACCAAGAGCCATGTGATGGTAGGAGTCACATAAGTCCTTAAATTTGGGATATGGAAGAGTCGTCAGTAGGAAAAGATGGGCCGGACAATTGACCCTAATATGTATGAGATTATTTTAATACTACATGTATAAAGCTTTCCCCAAATGTCTCTCTTGTACATTACTCATCATTATGAATTTGATTATTTGTTTTAGCATTTTCCTGCAGTTTCCTGCAAGTTTATTGTTAGGTTGTATGGCTTCAAAGGTTGTATTTTAATACTACATGTATAAAGCTTTCCCCAAATGTCTCTCTTGTACATTACTCATCATTATGAATTTGATTATTTGTTTTAGCATTTTCCTGCAGTTTCCTGCAAGTTTATTGTTAGGTTGTATGGCTTCAAAGGTGTATATTATACATTCACCTGTCAACTTTCACGCGGACTTGACAATATATGTTTTGAGTGAATTGAGAGGATATGATGGTGTGCACCATATCCAGGTATGTCTTTGGTGGCTTCGTCTTTGGCTGAGACATATCATTTGCTATACATGCTCAGAGGTAGCACCAAAACCACCCTGTGTTAACTGGGTTGTGATCACATTCGGTGAGCTCTAACTCTGTTACAAGCTTCAATATTCGCAGACAACTCCTATTCTGTATTTTGTATATCCTGCAAACTTCCCAAAGTTGCAGAAATGATCCATGAGAAATGGGAAAAAAATTGCAATGATAATAATAGTGATCTAGTTCTAGGAAGTCTAGGATTATTATTTGCCAAAGAGCATTCTTTAAGGTACATATTAATGTGAAGTACAATGATAAATGGATTCTATTCAAATTCAAAGAAGGCAAATAGAATCTTAACTCTTTTCTAAATAGTAACTCCCATGAGGTGTTCTGCTGCATGTCAAGAGGAACACCAAGAGCCATGGGATAGGAGTCACATTAGTCCTTAAAATTAGGAATAAGAAAGAGTCTTCAGTAGGGATAGATGGGCCATACAATTGGCCCTCATATGTATGAGATTATTTTAATACAATAAGTATAATGCTTTCCCCAAATGTCTCTCTTGTACATGTTCATCATTATGAATTTGATTATTTGTTTTAGCATTTTCCTGTAAGTTTATTGTTACATTGTATGGCTTCAATGGTGTACATGGAGGGTTTTCACAGATCTTTCACCTATTCCTCAGTTTCAAACCTCCCCAGATCTCGCCAGTGAAATCCAAATCATTGGTTTCAGAGCAGGGATACATTGCTTGGGAATGAGAGTTTGAATCACTATGGTTGCAGTCATAGTTCAAAAAATCATTATCGGCAATTACTCAGCAGGCCAAAATTTGAGTCGGAAATCGGGAATCAACAATTACTCGGCATGCCAAAATTTGACACAGAAATTGGGAATCGGCAATTTATCGGCATTAATCTTCAACTTTATCGCTACTTCAAAAATCTTTTAAATTCATTAAATAAACTTAAATCAATTTCAGAACACGATTATCACAACCCTAGAAGGCTTGAAGAGTCGAAACCCTAGAAAAACATGGGCGCAAAAATCGCAGATCAAATCACGGAGGAAAAATGGCTGAAAATGCTTTGAAATGACCTTTTCTTTTTGGTTTGGATTTTTTATACCCTGCATGCCAATTTTCCACAATTTTCAAGGTGGTTTTTGGCAGTTTTTCACAAGTTTTATTGCCAGAAATCGCCGATTAACCACTAGAAAAGAAATCACGATTTTTCAGAAGATTTATCGTTGTGTTTATGTGTCACGATTAATCGCGATTTATCACTGATAAATTGAGATTTTTAAAACAGAGGTTGTAGTCACATGCAGAACATCAATACAAAAGTACAGGGGGATCAATCTCAATTACACCCTTGGGAGTTCATCCTACAAGGGTTCAACACAATCCTCGGCTATTATTTGCTTCTGCAATTTTGTTTTGAAAGAGGAATATCACATTCCTTGGCCTACAACAAATGAATAAGTAGCATCATTTTTATAAGCTTTACCCAGATGATCAGTTGGGGTTCGAACACCTGAGCCAACAATCTGCAAATTATAGCTCGCCATGAAAAACTTGAGAACCAATGCCCTTCACAGCGTTGCAGACTTGCACTCGACTACTATGTGCTTGAAGGTCTGCAACTTGTCGAAGTGGCTCCCCATCAACCACACCAAATCCATAAAAAACCCGTTGTGCCACCAGTGATGTGCAGTGCTCTGTCAGGACATTGTGTGTGGGGTAACACAAAATCACAACCTACACGGTTACACCTACTGCCCCCTTGTAATCAAACCCCCAGGAATCAAACTCCCTACCATTGCAAACAGCTTCTCTACAAATTTCTCCCCCTTCGTCTATGTGAATTCCTGACCTTCAAGCAAACACAAAAACCAGAGCCACAATGACAGTGCCATTGACAGAAGCTTAGGAATCCTGACAGCTTGGTAGTCAATGAGATGAACCATGAGATGTTTGTCGCATTTAATCAACCCCACGCCCTGGATAGAGCAGCAGCAGAAATACAGATTTGCTAGTGATTAAATTGATTTGGGAAAAAATTGGGGCCAGTCCTCTTCAAAAGGCCCTTTCTTCTCAAATTCACATGTAGCATTAGTATTTATGTTGTAATACACATGTGTAACTCAACCTAAACCCTACAAAGCAGCTTCAGGGTCGAAAAGAATTTGTCGTTGTCCACGCAGTTACGGATTAGCCACATAAAACCTCTCATCGTAACAACAATTGATCGAAATTGTAATCGGATATTTTTTCATTGGCATGGGATTAAAAATGGGATCCATCATTTTGTAAGGAGGGAGGAATGATCCAGTCCTAAGAGGTCTCATAGGTATAGGATTATTAACTGCCTAACAGCATTCTTAAAAGCACATATTAATGTAAAATTAGTTACTGATGTTAAATGGACTATCGAATTCAATGAATTCAAATATAATCTGAACTCCTTTGTAAATAGTCACTCCCATGAGGTGTTCCACCACATGTCAAAGGGAACTCCAAGAGCCATGGGATATTTCGGAGTCAAATAAGGAATTTGGGGAAGTTGTCAATAGGGAAAGATGGGCCGAACAGTTGGCCCTCATATGTATGACTTCATCTTAATATTCTAATGCTTTCCCCAAATGTCTCTCTTGTACATTGTTCCTCTTTATCCATTTAGTTTGTTTCATTTTCCTGCCAGTTGATTGTTCTATTGTATGGTCTTAATGGCTTACATGCAGGTTTTCCACACATATTACGCCTCCCCTTCAGCTTCTAGACTCCCTGGAACTTGCCAGTGAAATCCAGATCAAAAAGTAATAGCATATAGATGTTATTCAAGTTTAGTTTCAGATTCATTTGTACAATTAAATATGCATGTGCAGGGAAGAAATCGTGTATACACCTTTGTATTTTAAATATAGTCAATCCCACGGGAAATATTGCGGTATAAAAGGTTTAATGGTTGTATCAAATTTGACACAGGAACATTTTTGTATTGAATCTTGGAGACCATGTATCATTTAATATTTGATATTAATATTATTTTGATGTAGCCAACTCTTATCAATAGATTGTTTGATGGAAATTCAAGCTCTGTAAAAAATGAGAGATCTGATTGTTTCCATCAATGTGAATTACATGATCATCATTGGCATTTTTTTCCCGACTGCCTTCAAGGAGAGGATCCCCTTTCGAAATCACATGCTGCATTTCAACTCTCATCTGAATGGATATTGTGCCTTCAATTTATATCTAGGTAGCCGGTATGTGGTACGGTTCGGGTACATGTACTGGGCTCCGGTACACTGGTACGGCAATTTTTGGGGGGTACGGCATTTGGATACAACCATACAAAATATATATAAAATATTTAAAATATTAAAAAAATATAGCCAAATAAGTAAAATTAACCATATAAATGCATAGAGTAAACAAAATAAGTGAAATAGCCACATAACATAGTAATAATTCAATGCATTTTGTCCTGATATTCATTGATCGAACTTAAAACAAGTACATTGTTCAAATGTTACAATTTATACACAGAAATCAAGATAAATTAGCATACTAATTATAGTCATAATCAAATGGCTCTCCTCCAATTTCTTCAACAAGAGCATCATCACCATCATGTGGTTGATTAGAACCACAAACATCAGGATTAGAACCATGAGCATCAGCATTGCCGCTCCCACTAGCTCCACTATGAAGGATTTGATCTTTTGTTGACTAAAAAACAATTTTTAATTTTAAAAACTGCCTTTTTAGGGCACGGCCACAAAACATAGTGATAATTCAATGCATTTTGTCATGATATTCATTGATCAAACTTACAACAAGTACATTGTTCAAATGTTACAACATATACACAAAAATCAAAGATAAATCAGCATACTAATTATAATCATAATCAAATGGCTCTCATCCAATGCCTTCAATGAGAGCATCATCACCATAATGTGGTTGATTAGAACCACAAACATCAGGATTAGAACCATGAGCATCAGCAGTGCCGCTCCCACTAGCTCCACCATGCAGGATCTGACCTTTCGTTGACCAAAAAAAATAGAAATTGAAAAAACTGCATTTTTAGGGTACAGCCAGATGTACCCAGGTACTTCTAGCAATACCCTAGGCATACCCCTAACGTACCAGAGCTGTATCATGTACCCAGTACGTATCGTACCCGTACTCAAGGCCTATATGGCCGTACCCGTACCCAAGGCCTATATGGCCTTACCCGTACCCAAGGCCTATAGGGCCGTACCCGGTAACGTAGATTTACATGCTTTAATGGATTATAATGCGGGATAAATCATGTTATGTTTTATGCTGTCAAATTATTCTCTAATGAACACCCATTCTAATAAAAATAGAAATATCTTTCTTATATCCAGAAAAAAGTATCAACTAGGACATAATATTAAAATTTAAATCTAACATAACTGGGCCTTATTACTATCATAAATAACAAGGCTAATTCATGATAGGTGCAATGCAAAAAATAGGGAGACTTGGATTAAAAGGGGTAACAAGACAATAGAAAATGAAAAAAAACTGCACAAAACAGCAAACATGAAAGAAGTCAAAAAAAACATTTTTGGATGGGGCATATTTTTCCCGTATCCACAAGTATACGCACTTTGAGAAAACAAAGGATTTACATGAAGAGTTCAAATATTGATAACAAAAAGGGATAAAACTGGGAGACATAGTATCATATAACATGAGAATACTGCTCTGGAGCAAATATCACATCTTCTCAAAACGAAGAACAACTTAAGTCTCATTCTTGCAATCAAAAACGGACCCAAAAAATTGGGATTATAGATCTATTTTTCCCTCTCATCATTGAATGAGTCCCACCAAGTCTATCTCCGTTTATAACTTTATAAGATGTTGAAATAATACCAAGAAAGGTTTATTACTTAGAAAAGCCCCTAGGCATGGGCATTTATGAAAAGTTGAAAAACACAATATATCATGCTACGATGGACCCTTTTAGCTGTACTTAGAAAAGTCCATAGGCATGGGCATTTATGAGAAATTGAAAAACACAATATATCATGCTAGGATGGACCCTTTTAGCTGTACTTAATCCATTTATGTGAAGCACACTAACTCTGTTTTCTCTTAAAATAGGCTCAGCACAGAAAAGTGAGAAAAAGTAAGCCATTGTGCCAGCTAGAAAGGGCCCAAGTTACAAGAGATAGAAATGACCTAAGTCTAAAGACTTAAACTTTTAAATAGGGCATAAACAATATCCATCCAAATGTACAATGATTTTATTTTCAATGAGTTTCAAGCAAATTAGGTAAATGAGTCACTCATACATTCTAAATACGAAGAAAAACAAGACACAAAAAAGGGTACAGTATTATACAGTGATTCACAACAAAGCAAAGTAATTACATATAAATAAAGGGAAGGTCACAAATAATATTGATTACAAAGCTCCAAATACTAATCATTAATAAAATAAGGACTAAGGTCAACTTATATAACCTTCTAATCTCGAACTAGGCCAGAGTCTGCTGAATCTAGCAAGAAGCAAAACCAATAACCACTAAACAAAACATTGTGCACCATGTCAACAACTCACTTCAAATAAACATTAACCTTAACGTGCCCCCTAATTTCTATTCGGGAAGAAGGAAGAAGGAAGAAGAAAGAACAAATTATAAGAGAAGTTGACATGAGGTCTAACACCTCCCTTCACGGACACTCTCTCAAATCCAACATGTCTCTAAATTCCATAAACTTCACCTCTGTCAAGGCCTTTGTAAAGATGTCAGCAGTCCGGTCCCCAATCCTGTAGTACTCAAGTTGAATTACATAATCTTGCATAAATTGTCTGATGCACTGGTGCCACAATATGTTTGCTCCTCCCATGAAACACGAGCTTCTTGGTCAACTAGACAGCACTTTGATCATCACATGCCAAGAATGTACGCTGCTGTAGTTAAAGTCCCAACTCATTGACCATTTCCTCTCCAACAGTTCCACAGTAGTAGAGTATGCAATAGTAAGGTAACTTATTTCTTATCCAAGGAAAAGAAACAAACCCCAAATGAGAAAAACAAAAGGCAAAAATAGACTTACAACCATGCTGGTCACCTAACCAATTCGGTTGTGTAGGCACTCAACAACCGTCACTACCAGAGGTGTACTCTAAACCAACGGATGTCACTTTTATGCACCTCAGTGTACACTAGTCAACTTTGCAATGAGACAGCTTATGATTCTACATAAATCTGGAAAATATCTCAACAACAAACAATATCTAGTATAATGCCAATAAAGTAAAGAAGACTCCCAACCATCTATGCAAGAAGATACCATAAATTTTCTCAAGAGCATAATGTGCAGTCAGCTTGGTTCCTAACTCATATTGGGTAAGGGAGACTTGCAATCATCTATAATAAATCTCTTCACATCAACACCATCTGCACCATTAGACATAACTGCAGCACCAACAATGTCAATAACAAAAGGAGAATAGGGGAGAGGGGAAGAACATTGTTTTAGCTGAGTCGTGTCCTTCTCAAATATGATATACCAACCTTGCATCAATTTTCCTATAAGCTTTAGATTATTCACTATAACCAAAAAAGATGCATTTTTCTCTTTTTCTCTCAAGTTTTTTCCTCCTGTCATCTAGAATATTTTACACAACCAATTCTAAAATGGTTGGCAGTAGATTTTCTACCACTCCATGTTTGTTCTGTTATAATATTCTTAAATGTCCTTGTGAATTCTATTTGCAATATATGTAATAGTGACACATTCGATCCAAAAATTAGATTGCATGTGTCTTGCCACGAAATATATATCTAGCTATTTTCATAAATATTCTGTTCTTCCTCTCAGCTACATAACTTTGTTGAGGTTTGTAGCAAATACTAACTCTCTCTTAATTCCGTGCAACTTACAACAAATAACCAAAGGTATTATTCACATATTCTCCTTCACGATCGATCCTAATCATCCAAATGCATTTCTCACCCTATCTTGCAACAAATGCTTTAAACTCTTTCAAGTAATCGACTTTTTATTTGTGCCACAAAAAGTAAACTGAAATTGACCTAATGCACTCATCAATAGAAGTAAAAACACACCTTGCACCATCGACATATGGATTATTCTTTATCAAATGGAATCATTGTGCACCATTTAAAAATGACACTTAGCAGTCCAAGCTTTACCCCTATCAAAACTCCCCATGTTGATGTTTTTCTTGCATAAAACCTTCATAACAAACACCTTTATTGATAGATTGGGAGGAAGATCAAAAAAATGTAAGCATCAAACTCAACTTCCATAGTCTAAATGTCAAAATCTTTCATGCAACAATCTACTCATCTCGTCAAACTGAGCAACAAGCACAAACATAAGGGGGAATGTAGCTACATCAAGGATACCAAAAGCCGCCATGAAATTATCACTCGTATCCTTAATCAAGCACTTGCCTTTATTAAATTCTACCTTTTTATTATGCTCACTAATTTGGGAAGTTAAATAAATATTGGTTTCAATACCTCACACAAGATTCCAAGTATTGAAAAAACTATCCTCAACATCCACATCACCAACACTCTAAAAAATTTTTATTACCAAAGAAAATTATTACTCCTATCTTCATCAAGGTAAAGGCCTCCTCATTATGAAACATGAAGTGTAGGTCTTAAATCAGCAGTCCATATGTTCTATAAAGCTATACATTACATTTGGGCTTGTACCTTGCTTGTTGCTTTCCTTGATTATCCAATATTTCAAAGTGGTCTTCCCAATATCACACTAACCCTTGAAGCTATCTTTCAAATGATGATTTGGACTGCTGCAATGCATGCTGCCAAAATGTGAAATGGGAAACATGATGAAAATGACATCATTATTAAAATATAAGGCTTATTTATTAACATTATATTAATATTAGTTAAATGTTAACTAATAAATGGTTGAAACCACTTCAACCACTTTGTAACCATCTTTCACATAATAAAAGGACAAACACACAACGAATAATGAGTGCATTCCAGTTTATCTTCATCCGTTCTTTGTACATTCTAATCTTTCTTTATTCTTTTTCTCTCTACATATTCTAACATCGGTATTAGAGCGGGGCAAACAAGGAGAAAGAGAAGGGAAGAAGATTTGTCCCTATAGGGAAAAAACTTGAATCATGAAGTCACGATAGCAGAAAAGCTATCCAATCCTGTTTAGGACAGAAAATTTGCCGCCATTTCAAAACAATTTTCCTGAGGAAGCTCTTTGACGAGTATGGGAGTGTGGCACAATGATTTGAAGAAGCCCTACTAGGGCATGCATTCAATGAGTTAAAGATTTGGAATTGACAAAATTGTAAGGGCACGTTTCAGATTGAAATAAATTCTGCACATTGTGAGGATAAGATAAGATAATATTATTAATGTCCAACACATGACCACAAAAGTAGGTCAATGTGACTGCAGAGTACAAAGCACAAACCCAACAAAAGGGCCCAAAACGAGTCCCCAAAATACAATGAGAGAAGAAGAGGAAGAGAAGGAAGTAGCAAAAGCCGAGAAACCACAGAGAAAGAAGAATAGGATGATGGTGTGGGGGGGAGCGAAAGAAGCAACAACATCACCTAACACTCAAGGTCGGATGGGAGTAACTCGCAATGCGTCGATGACCAGTAGCTGAGACTGTGGAATGTCTGGGGAGGCGGTGTCCGGGAGGAAGGCGGTGCCTCTCTGTAAGCCTAGTGGATCGTTGTCTATGAGGTGCCCCGGGAAGTGCCTGAGGTAGGGAGCCTCGGGTGGGAGTAATGGAGTCCCGGAACCTGACAGATCTGAACTGAGGGTCCAAACTCGTATCCAAGTGCCGCTTGGAACCCCTCACCGGGGAGAGCACCGGGAAGATAAAAGTGATTTGTCTAGAAATCATCCGTCTGGAAGGAGGGTGGAGGAGCTTGTCCCGAAGCCTGAGGACCCCCTGAAGATAGAGAGCAAGACATTTTTTATCATGGTATTTGAAGAAAGCTGTGAAGGAAGGAAGCTCACAGAACAAGCAATGGAATCTCCCTCGAATCTCATAGTAAACAGGACACCGGAAAATGAAGTGTTCTTCAATTTCAACCTCCTGGAGAGGAGGCTGTCGTGAACTCTGCAGATTGTGAGGATGACAGATGTCATTTGCAGACCCAGACAAAAAGCATTTACTAGTCAGATCATGTTTTTTTTCATAGTGCTTTGAACGAAAATCATGTTTGCAGTCGATTGGATGGCACGAAATCCTGCAAACGTGAAGGGCATCAATCCAAAAGTGTGTTTAATCTCTCCCTCATCAAGTACAAGTTGTGTAAAGCTGATTTAAATAATACAAAATCGAGAGTAAAAATAGAGAGTTACAGATTGTGATAAGTCGAAACAAGGGCAAAATACATATAAGATGGAAAAGGGCAAACATACATTCATCTAGGGCATGCACGGAAATCCTATCTGCTGCTGCAAATCACAAACTAGGGCTTTTTATTTGGCCATGAATGGACTATGTTACTCTTGGAGCAAATGATAAATAATTCTGAAGAAATTTTATATTATCAAGTTATTGAACGAAATATTTTTCAAGAGACGGATAAGATCGTAAAGGAAAATATGAAGGGAAAATTCCAAGACAAACCAAATGAAGCCAGTGTTGAAAATCCATTGGATGCTGACATTAATGAACTCATTGATAGAGAATGTGTATTTTAAGAGAATCGCAACACTTTGGAGTCATGAAGGAATCTAGCGTAGGTGAAACTCGGCATGGATGGTTGTCTAGATAGTTCGGGAGTCTATGGATCTCGGGAATTTACCCTTACAAGGGTCATGAGACAACTTGATGGAGCTTGTGGATGGCGCAGTATGGATGGTTGTCCAACAATTCAGGAGATTCTATAATTCAGAAGTTCAGGGAGGTGGAATCTGGGAACTACACCTTTATGAGGATCAAGGGGCAGCTTGATGGAGTTCTACCTAGTCAAAGCATTGTTTTCAAAGGGGAAAGCTTCTGAAGAATGCACAGTCTTGGTTGGTTATGTTATTTTAATCTTCTATCAATATGTTCTATAGAGTAAGCCTAGAGAGGGGGTATTAAAATATAAGGCTTATTTATTAACATTATATTAATATTAGATACGTGCTAACTAATAAATGGTTGAAACTACTTCAACCACTTTGTAACCATCTTTCACATAATAAAAGGATGGACGCACAATGAATAATGTGTGCATTCCGGTTTCTCTTCATCTATTCTTTGTACATTGTAATCTCTCTTTGTTCTTTCTCTCTCCGCATATTCTAACAATCATGACAAGAAACAAGGTTGGAAAGGTTTTGACATAAGAAACATATTTATGTATAAATATCACATGTATGTGAAATTTACAATTGCTTAGAGATTCATCAAACTGCACAATGGTCATAGTTCAAACAGCATAAAAGTCGCATGAACTAAAATGGGCAGTCTCAACGAGCCAAAGGATTGAATCAAGTTTCAACTAGAAAATACTCGGAAAAGCATAGTTGAGAGAGTAAATATATTGATGTTATATATATGAAATTTATTCATCAATCATGCACACATTCCTAATGATTCAAAAATCATAAAAGTCGCATGATCCAGACTCGACGATGTCTTAGCAAGCAAAGGGTGAGTCAATTTGCAACTACCAAATGCTTGGAAACACTTGGCAGTCTAAAGTAACATGTAAGACATTCAAAAATTCAATGGCGACAATCAACGGCTAGTTCACAACGTGAACCCATTTAGTAATGCAAGAAATAGAAATGGGAGCATTGGGTTGCATATTTTGCAGCTAGACCAGCAAGTACTTCTGTCTTCAGCTGGCTTGGCTATCCATCATACAACTTTGAATATTGTTTTTGGAAATTAGAAATACTTAGTTATTGCATTTTCTTTCCAATAAGACATGGTTTGCACACAAGATTAATCCTTGGGAAAATAAAAATCATTGATGCATCTAAGCTTCCAATTTTCATGCAAAAATAAAGCAGAAATTTCAACCAAACTTAGCTGAGTAAGCTTGGCTCATGCGCTCTCATCTTGAGTGCCTTGGACATCTACGCTATTCCTCAGAACTTCAGACTTCAATCACCTCTATGCCCACCACGCTCATTCCACGTAGCACTAGACTACACATTGCACAACTCGAAAGACAACATTGCCCCCTTCACCCCAAACGAGGCATAGCCCCAATTTAACTCAAGAGGATCCCCTTGCGGGATCGAGATGCAACACCCCTGTGGATTTGTGACAACACTCGACTGGCCAGATTTTGATCATCAACATTGGCGTTGTTCAGCACAGTGCAATATCCATGCATTGCGCCAACTCGGGTCATCGTGCAACCTTTATAGAGGATCAGTTGTCCACGCAATACCCACAAATAAACCAAGTTTAGTCCCTATGTAAAGCATACAATATACATAGCAGCCACATGAAGACATCGAGCCAAGCTAGGTATCACTTTTAGAATTCATGCCAAGCCAATGTATATGTCAACATACCAAACATTCGGAAGTCATCGTCGGAAGGCGAAAAGTCACACATGGAAGCTCAACAATTTCAACTTCTATAATGATTCTTTAAGCCTTCATGGCTTTGTAATGTATATGCATATCTCAATGAGTATATAACACCAACTAGTAAAAGATAAATAACAATACATCTCCCTTGTGAGTATGTCATGTACAAAATGCACAAAAAATAAAATTGCTTGTTCCAATCAATGTCTAGACCATAGTCTGCTTATTCGACAAGTACTCATCGAGTTGGTGAGTACTCCCTAGAATTTTACGCAAGCAAATGTTTGCCCTAAAAACTCACCATTCGCCGTAAGCAAATATTTGACAAAACTCTCCGCAAATATTCGCCAATGTTCGGCAAGTTCGATCCAAAAATTCGCCATACACAACAAGGATGCGAAAAACAGTAAAAACCAAGGTTTTACGCTTTAAAAGCATTGTTTTTTATCTTATAAATGCATCACACCCCCTCACTTGTTATCACACATCTATTGAGCATCCTTTGCATGAGTTGAAGACATTTTATAGTGAATTCGAAAAGCAAATTTGAAGAATTTTATTTGGGGGTAAGTTTTTTTTCTTATTTTCAAGAATGCAAATTCGTTTTATATTATTTAGATATTGGATCCAAATATGATTTACAAATTTGAATGCATTCTATTTGATTCCAAATGGTTTTAATTGCTGCTAACTTATTTATGTTTCTTTATCATTGTTAATGAATAAAATTGTCGAAATGTATTGTTTTAAATGTTATTTTTATAATTTTTTAGAAATTTATTCTTGTTTGCAGGGTTTACAGTTACAATTTGCAATTACGATTACATAGGGTTATAAAACCAATTTTTTTTTTTAATGGTTTTAAATTTTTATAATGTTTTTTAATTAAATTTATAGTTTTTTAAATTTTTAAACGGTTTTATAAAATTGTTTTTAAATAAATTTCAAGTTTTTTTAAAAAATTTAAACGGTTTTATAAAGTTGTTTTTAAATAAATTTCAAGTTTTTTTAATTTTTTAAACGTACATTGTATTGCAAAATAGAACTTAACAATGGCATTTACGTCAGCATCAAATTCGGCATCAAGCTCAAAATCACTAGCAGGAACCATTCCCGCTAATGCCCATACCGTTGCTTGGAAGTATGTTGTATGTGGAGTGGTTCAGGGGACTATGCGGCAACGATTGTGGGCTCTACTCGCAATCCAAAGATACGAAGCGGAAGAGGCACATCTATTTCATTGAGTTCAAGCAAAGGCAAACATGGTTTTATTATACCAAAAAACATACCTGGGGCACAACCTTTGTTGCAAGGTACGCGATAGAACAAGGATGCGCACGAGGAAGCAAATAAGGCATTTGCGAATTTCTAGTACTAAAACATTCCCTTCAATGAGGCAAAGGGCCCGTTTAGGGAGTACTTGGCGACAACATTGACAATTGCAAAGAACGGGTACGAGGCACCCTCTCTACAAGACTTGAGCAGGAAATTGCTTAAGGGTGCAATTGTAGATGTAATATCAGTCCTGAAAGATCCAAAGAAGCAATGGCAGAAATACAGATGCACCACTCTTTCAAATGGGTGGATAGATGGAAGGAACAACACCCTCATCAATTTTTTAGTGGTTTCAAATGGTGCGATGGTATTTTTGAAGTCAATTCATGCCTCTAACATAGTCAAAAATGAAAAAAAAAAATGAGCCTTATGGAGGAGGTTGCCTTAGAGGTCGGTATCCAGAATGTTGTGCAAGTTGACACAAATAAAGTAACAACATATGTGGCAGTTAGTCGACTACTACAAGAGAGGCATCCATCACCCTTTTAGACCCCTTGTGTGGCCCATTGCCTTGACCTTCTTTTGAAAGACAAGCAAAATTGATTGGGTGGGACCGGTTAAAGAAGATGCAAGAAATACACCTTAATACATATATAATTGTATGCATGTAAAAGTAGGATAAGTTAACTAGAAGCTAACACCAAGTAGTTCCTATAACTAAGCTAATTCAACAAACTCGTGATAAAACTTGAAAGAGAAAGCTAATCTAAATGCATACAACTTGAAAACATTAAATGTTAAGCCATCCCTTTGAAATTTGGATGTGCTTTGTGTGTGTAGTTGCTCCTTTTGATGAACCTACCGTGATCATGAGCAATCAAAAGAATGTTATCTCCATGAAGAGGAAAGAATCTCACCAAAATGGCTTGATGGCCATGTTTGGATCTTCCTATACTACTCTTTTATGAGTGGAATGGATGCTAGATCAATGAGCTTTTTCAAGTAGAAATGCTCTTATCATGTGCATATAGTGATAACTTGTAACACTGGTATAAATGGTGTAAGATTGGAAGGGAGGTACTAGGTTCTTTACATAGGTTTTCCATTTGGGAGAAACTAGAAACCTAGAGAATGTGGGATAAATTTAAAGTAGAATTAGAAAGGGATAAGGATGATTCGAAGGAATTAATTAGTAATTAGCAACTCGTGGGAGTTGGAGATGATTTAATTAATCAACTAGGATTAATTAATAGACAGAGATAAGCTTAAGAAACCATTTAGAGGTGATTTAGAAGGGATTTGATAGAATTTTGAGGATTTGAAAGGGGGATTTAACCAATAAGAGAGTTTATTGATTAAATAGAAGATTAAAAGGCTTAATTAATTAATATGGCTAATTAATTAGAAGAGGATTATAACTAACAAAGTGTCGTTAATTGGCATCCAGAATGAAGGAGAGGCTAGTTAATTAACAAAGTGTCGTTAATTGACCAAAATAAAAAAGAATGTTAGCTAATTAGCGGGAATCACTAATTATAACGAAATAACGGGAAATAGGATAATTAGTGCAATTTTAGTATTAAAATTGCGTGGTCAAATTTTAGGTGTCTACATTTGCCCATCTTTGGTGTGGTGTAACGCAAACGACACCACTTCAAAGATAGTAGACAATTATAGACAATTAAATTTTTAAGGAGTAGAGAAAAAATTAGTAGAATGAAGGATGCCCACTCGAATGTTGATGGGGTGATAGAAGAGGTCGATCGACAATCGAAAAGAAGGAAAAAGAAGATTCGAAACAACCTGGTAGGCTAGTGTTCAAGTGGTTTGATTGAAAAAGGAATCCCATGTTTCAATGGATGGAAGAAACAAGGGGGGAGGTAGGGAGGGCCTATAAAATCAATCAATGGGGGTTATGTGTTTTGTGGGCGAAGGATAGGGTTGGCCCTAATATAATCCCTATTGCCTTAGGTGTTGTGAAAGAAAGTGGTGATAGCGATGGAAGGGATTCCAACTAAGCCTAGTTGGCTATGGTTAGAATCGATAAAATTTGGAGAATGATCAGTAGAAAGTTAGAATGAAACAAGCATGCACATGGAGTATCTTTTTGATAGCAAGCAAACCAGTTGGCTTACAGACAACTTTTTATCATCATATTGCAATGTAGTCAACAAACCATCTGGCTCAGGAGCAACTTTTCATTTGATATAAGCATGCAACAAAAGTGTAGAATGACATGAAAAGCCATAATAGTATAATACTAATATTTGTTCATTGCTAAAGGGCTAACTCAAAGCAAAATACATAAAGTAATGCAGTACGAGAAAGCAAACAAGCAGACCAACAAAAAAACAAGCACAAACAAACGTACTCAAACAAACAACGTTCAAGACAGTTGCACCAATGTTTTTATTATCCAACTTTAGTTCCCAAATGTTCGAGTTATACGAAAAGGGTTTAAAATGGCATCCCAAGCAAGGATACGTGCAAGGTGAATAAACGGAGAACATAGAAGTCCCATGAAAAAGCAATCGTGAACTATGAAACTGCCCCAAACAACTAGATGTGCAAGGGAATACAGACATAACAAGCAAACCAATTTTGTTATTGAGGAAGATCAAAATGATCCGCATGTCGTGCGCAAGAACAGGGGAGGACCAAAGAAAGATGTTGTGTAGGATAATTTTTTATGTTTGAGGACTTCGTGTCCTGTGAATGATTCAGATGGTAGAATGTTTTCTTAATAATTTTTGGATTTTTGAAATTTTATCAATTTTTTGGATTTTTGAATTTTACCATTATTTTGGATTTTTTAAATTTTACCATTTTTTTGGATTTTTTGAATTTTACCAATGTTTTCGGATTTTCTAGGATTTGTGAATTTTTGGGGTTTTTTGAAAGTTTTCCGAAGATATCTACAAGAAAATGAAGATGCACGGATGCCCCAAGCGAGAGGTGAGAATTTATAAGGGCAAATCCCGCATGTATATACAAGAGGAAGATAAACAAGTTCAAGGCCAAGATGGATAGGTTCAACAAGATGATAAACTCAAGCCTATGAAAAGCTAAGGAGCAAGCGTGCCCCAAGTACAAGTTGGACAAGAAACAGATGATAGAAAGAAGACAAGATTGTTTATTGAAAGAAGGGACAAAGTTTTCCCTCAAACATGGTAAAAAGGAAATCTTATACACATGGATGTTCTGAACAAAGCAGAAGAACAACGAATGTTATGAAAGGATATGGAAAATGTAGCTAGAAGACTCGCGATGAAAACGTGATGAGCCAAGGCACAAATCATGAGACAAAATAAGGACTAAAGTAAGAGTTTGAACAAGGTCAAAACAAAACTTGGTAACATACTAATCATGTTTGCTCATCGAGATCCAGTGTATGCACGTGGAAATTAAATGCCTCTTGCAGTGAATTTTGTGGGTGGAATCCTCCAAGAAGAGTTAGGATAGCAGTACCCGACCCTTGAGAGGTACCAAATAAATGACTACTAGAATCAAGATTTTGAGCATAAAGATCACACTAACCTGTAAAAAGTGGTTCAATAAGCAATAAGTGAGGACAAACTAGCCAATTCGTAGGAATAATTTATTTTGAAAGGTGATTTGTGAATGGAAGGTGGAGGCAGAGTCGAACATTGATCCACTGCCAGTCACGCGTCCATAGCCTTGACAGAGATGTATTTGATTCTAATCACAACATTGCTCTACTGCCAGCCAAGCATCTATAGCCCTAGTAGAGATATTGGAAATACCCCAAGAGAGTTATATATTGCTTTTCTTTTGATTTTTGATGTTTTGATTGATTTTTTGTTTTCTAAAAATTATTTCAACCCTCTTGATTGTTTTGATGAGGGGTTAAGAACCACTAATGGTTTGATGGAAGGATGTGGAAGTGATTGCAATGACGACATTGACTAGTGTCAACAAATACGTTCAAAAATTCTTCGCAACAAAATTATTAGATGAAGATAGTGAGAGGATCTCTAAGAGGTTAGTCATTCTTTAATTTACCAAGCTGATGAAAGACCAAGGTCATAACGGATATCATAGAGATAAATATCGCACAATGAGCGCGAATAGACAAACCAAAATATCATCAAAGGGATGAAAATGGTGGATGACTTGCAGAGGAATGGAAAGAAAGGGAAGGAAAGAACATCCATGTGTATGTAATACCTGATTGTAACGTTTGATCTTTGTAACGTTGATTTTTTTTAAGTTTTCTCATTGTTTTGAAAAAAAAAAAAAAATTATTTTTGACAGTTTTGCGAAAGGAAAATCGCAAAGGGAGAAGACGATGAAGATGAATGATTAGGAAGTTGGGACCAACAATTTCACTCCATGTGATTGGATCAAACAACAATGTTTGTAATTTCTTTGATGAGGGAGACTAGGAGTTTTTGCTTATCAAGAGTGATATTATCTACAATCTTGATGATCATGGTGAGATCATACTAGATAAGTGATTATGAATTATCTTTCAACATGGATTTTGTATGTGGGGGCTTCAGTTCCCTATCCATATAGTTTTGCACTTTTTGCCATACTTGATGGTTACGTTGGTGTGCATTCTTGAATTGCGTTTGATTTTTACATTTGTGGGAGTTGGATTTGCTTGGAGCTTTGGAGCTCTTCTAATTTTTTATTTTAACTGACGAAGAAACTATTTGGGTTTCATACAAGCTAATGCGTGATGTGGTTGGTCCCTAGAAGTGGGAGAGTAAGAAGGATGTTTGGGATTGATGTTGGAGGGCTTGCCAAAATTGTTGATAGAAGGACGATATGATGGATGAAGGGGATATGGTCCAAAGATTGAAGAGAATGGGCTACCAGGAGGTGAGCCACAGATAGAAGACAAAGAGCTACTAGAATGTGGCCCAAGGATGGAAGAGAATGGACTACTATGAGGTGAAACATAGATAGAAGATGAAGGGCTACTAGGATGTGGCCCAAGTATAGAAGATAAAGGGCTACCAAGAGGTGTCACATAGATGGAAGATGAACTACCTGAAGGTGTCCCATAAATACCAAATAGAAGACAGAGGGCTACTAAGATGTGGCCCAAGAATAGAGGATAATGGGCTACTCGGAGGTGACCCACAAATAGAAGATGAAGGGCTACTAGGATGTGGCCCAAGGATGGAAGAGAATGGACTACCATGAGGTGAGCCATAGATAGAAGATGAAGGGAATGGGCAACCAAGAGGCGACACAAGAATTGAAGATGATAGGCTACTCGGAGGTGACTCATTTATAGAAGATGAAGGGATACCAGGCTACCCGAAGGTGGCCCAAGGAGATATTTTGATTGAGGAATTGTGACATGTAAGGAATGATGGGGTGACGATAGGATAGAAGACGAATCAAGGATAGACCTGTCTGTTTCGTCATGCAATGGGGAGTGTAAAGATGGAAGAACAAGAGGATCAAGTTTGATGATCTTAGGATCTTCCTCTGTTTTCTGACAAAAGGAATAAACTTCTTCCCCACAATAAGCAAACGCATTGAGGTCGAAAGAGAATCCTTGCTCATGATCCTCTAGAGGAATGTCATCGTGCAACCCCATGAATTCTCCGATTGCTTCTTCATTTTGAAATAAATCGATACGTATGGGTCGTTGTTGGTTAATGCTAGAAGGTTGATTAGAAGAAAGGGGTCCAACAAGTGTTGAAGATTTAGAAGATGTTTGATGATGAATATGAGGGGAAGGTTTGACCTTATTGCTCCCACAAAGGTATTGGATAGTGCTTTGAAAAGATATCTTAGCACCTCGTTTCTTTTGAATGGTTCGACGTGGACGCAAACATTGATCTTTAGAAGATTGATGAAGATAGACTAAGAACTGATCGAAATGACCCAGGGGCAAAAGAGGGATTGGATTTTGATTGATTGAAGAAGATGAATCAAGAGACAAAGTAGATTTGGATTTAGATGTCTCGCAAGTGGAAGAAGATGTGGATTTGGAATAGGTTGGTATTGGTTTTCCTAGAAGACGACATAGTGCAGGTAAACAAAGAGGATCACATAGAAAGTCAGTAGATTGCGATGTAGTGGTCGACTTGGATGATTGATTGGAGAAATTTTGAGTCGCACGGATCTTCAAAGGAGGACGATGTTGTTGAGGCGACTGATAAAGGGGGTCCTACGGAGAAAGGGAGGACCGCGACTCAGGAGTCGAATTAGATGTTTGATTGGAAGAATTTGGAGTCGCACAGATCTTCAAAGGAGGAAGATGTCGTTGAGGCGACTAATAAAGGGGGTTCTACGAAGAAAAGGAGGACCACGACTCAGGAGTCGATTTAGATGTTTGATTGGAGAAACTTGGAGTCGCACGGATCTTCAAAGGAGGAAGACATCATTGAGGTGACTGATAAAACGGGTCCGGCAAAGAAAGGGAGGACCGCGACTCAAGATTCAAATTAGATGTTTGATTGGAGGAACTTGGAGTTGCACGGATCTTCAAAGGAGGAAGACGTCGTTGAGGCGACTAATAAAGGAGGTCCTACGGAGAAAGGGAGGACCGCGACTCAGGAATCGAATTAGATGTTTGATAGGGAGAATTTGTGGCGACACAATTACTTAGAGGAAAACGTTGTTTAGGCGACTGATTATTCTTTAGAAGAAAGTTGATCGTATGAGGCTCAAGAGATTGAAGGGAATCTAAATAATAGCATGGATTAGAATAATCAGAAGACAGAGGGGAATCAATAGAATAGCATGGATTAGAATAATCAAGAGAATGAGGTGAATTAGAAGAATAACATGGATTAGAAGCATTAGAATCATACCACCAACTATGAGATGAAGGTGGGGAAAGGGGTAACCAAACGGGTTCTCTAGCGTGAAGAACCAATCAAGGTTTGGTCATGGTGTGCATATTTTGATGTGAATGCCTAAACCTAGGTTCCATATTGTCGTAAGTGTGAGGAACCATGTGACAGTCAATCATGGTTGGCATTGTTCGGACCTAATGCCTAGACCTAGATTGTATGATTGAACTCCTTCAAATGGAAAGAAGTTCCACGTTGATTCGGACAACATAACGGCAACCAACTAGACATTTTGCAAACTCTATAATGAATCTAGACAAAATCAAGCAGCATGTCAACCGCAATTGTCACAAAGAATTCCAAAGAATCACAAAGAAATCAAGGCAACATTGAACGGCGTAACAGTTGTGAATGGCTACAAAGAATTTTCCAAAGAGATGAAAATGTACGATGAAAGGCACCAAGGAAAATCTAGTAGGTTCCGAACAAGGGATCAATAGTAAACGAACCTACTCCCAATGTCTAAATTGTCTCAAAGAATGTTTTGTTCAAGATGACAACACAATTTCCAATATTTAAATTGAGTTTTTGGACAAACAAGATTTAAATATTAAAAAGGGGTTGAAGTGACTTCGATACAAGGTATACGTAAAATAAGTTTAATACAAACCAAGTCCAAGTTTTGAAAATAGAGGCTACAAATGTGAGCAGCATAACAATACAATTTGGATACTCTAATCAAGTTCTTAGGAAAAATAAGATGTATCAAAAGGGTATATTGATACAATGCGAACAACGTAACTATATCACCTTCCAAAACTCAAGGTAATGTTTGAATAAAAACAAGATCTAAGTATAACAAAGAGTCAACATAATGCGAGCAACGTAACAATACAATTTGGACACTTAGACAAGTTTAAGAAAACAAGATGTAAGTTTAAGAAAACAAGATGCAAGTATTTCATTTATGTATATGCCATATGTATCGATAAAAATCTAACTTAAAAGCTGAATTATATCATACTTTGCTGACATTTTTTTCCAGATTTTATGGTCAGTGAACTCAAACTCAAATTAAAACAAGGCGACTTAGTTGACAACCAACCAAAAATCTTTTTGAAATTCGAGATAAGATCCATATTCTCTTTGCACATAATACAGTTATGGCTACTCAATCGCAAGTATAATTTTGACTCGAGATGAAGAACAAAAAAGTTAACCCATAGAGTTTAATTAACAGAACTAATCACACAAATGCATTGGCTCAAAAAACTAATCAAGATTTGAAAAAATATGATTTGACAAAAATGAAAAAACAGATACTTAAGAAGTAATAAAAAAGTAAGTCCAGTACCGCTCAAAAACATTCTACTAAGTTTTTCCATAAACTCTCTTCTCTACATCATGTGGACTGTGAAAACATTATATCTATAATCATTAAGCCCCTTTCAAACTTGAAGATTCTCAAGGTAACCTCAACCAAGCACACCTTTAGCAGATGTTAACAAAAAATTATAACATGTGTGTATTGATCCCAACAACTCCCACGTGCCAATACACCAAGCCCTTGTGCTTGGTTGTATAATGGCACCAATACAACCAAGATGATACAATAAGGATTATTGTCAAGTAACGAGCAATGAAGGAAGGTAACTACGCACAAATATTGATCATGAAGCTCCAAATGATACACAAGACAAGATGATATAATGAGGATCAGTGACAAGAATTTATAGCCTTCAAATGACTATTACAGAAAAAAATATGTTAAAGCTCAGAAGAGGCTAAACCACTAAAGAAGAAAAAAATGTGCTAAGTTAGCTAAACACTCCAAATAAACATTAACGCTGACATTTGGAACATTGACCGTTAACAATTTAGCACTAACATTAGAAACATTCTTATCCAATGAAAATATTTTTTATAACTGTTTCAATTCCCTTTTCTGATTAGATTTTATTTTTTCCCAACGCTAACATCATCCTTTTCTAGCTATGAAATACTTGATAAGTCATAGTTGTCCTTCAACTGATAACAAAGACAATATTAATTAAAAAATATTTGGTAACAAGAAACATTCTCAGAAAACTAACCAGCATATCTGAATGTTGATCTCTAACTCCTCCTTCAACAGCATCAGCCAAGTTCTCAATTAACTGCGAAAGGATCAAAAGGTCGTCACAAAGATTGCAAAAGATCCAAACTGCTAAAACAGAGAAATGCGATTTAGCTGAACACTCTAAACAAAGGACTTTAGGTGACAGTTTTGCTGGTTTGTACAAAAAAGAAATTTGCACCTTGCTACCTCCAATATGTGTAAAATCAACTAATATTTAAAATGGGAAAATCTCAACACATCAGCTTTGACATAGCTAACGTGCTTTGTTAGGAACATTAATAAAAGCAAAGATAGAATTTTCTCCCAATATTAATGGAAGAAGTATAAGTTTTTCCTCGTGGCACTCACACAGGAAAATATGGTTGAACTCACTTCTTAAGTGTTGGCTGATAAGCTAGGAGACATCAGAATGGAATCCAACCAATGTCTCATCTAACTCATAGAAAATTCAGCAGAATATTAGGGCCAGATTTGACGCAATATATAGATTTGTTTTCACATATATATTTCCATTTCTTCCAAAACAGAAATAGTTACATGCAACAAAACCGCATTGGACATCTACCATATTAGTATCCATAGAAAATGTTTTCCATCACTTCTGCATTACAAAGGCTAGAATAGGTGCACGTTATAAAAGTTATGAATCTGTTTGAGAATAAAAGAACATAAATACTTTAAGTTGAAAGTTGTTATTACTCCAGAGGCGTCTCTCATTGTGGAAATCTTTGCCAGAAAGTGTTAGTTGTTATATACAATGGAGTATATCATAAGTATATGCACAAGTTAATAAGTATGTTATTAAATGATTCTTAACCAAACGTTTAATACCTTTTATAAAAAAAATTGTCAGCTAATTTTTCGGGATTGACGGGTTTTATAGATGGGTAATTTGGGTCATAAAAACATGGGCACAACATCTGGTGTGTTTACATCATGTGGAGATGCCTGCCATGGATGGTTTTTCACATCATTAACACATGTCCATTTAGTTATTAATCTGTGCATGCATTTATGTGTTTATTGATTATTGGTCCACATTAGTTTTTGTAAATTCATTTTTTATGCACGTTTGATTGATTACCATCTCTTAATTATATATGGAGAATCCGCAAACATAAAGAGCACACAAGTATGACAAAAAATCCCCTTCCCATTTTTTTTGCAGATGTCACTGTTTAACAATTTTTCCACAAGTTAAGTCGAGATTAAGCTCTTTCCCTCTTTATGGTTGCACAGAGCAATTGCCATTGCTTCCGAGGCATTGAAGCGTCTCTAGAGATATGCAAAGTGCTTCCTCCACATTTGCAAAACATGTAAACTTTATGCATATTTTCAACCTTTTATTTGTCTGTGGCATTCTTTCCTTTTCATTGGTCTTTATCTGATCCCATCGCAGGAACAAACATAAACCAACGTATCAAATATGTTGCATACCAACTACCACATGGGATTAAATTTTCAAAGCAGCATTGTGTTTGCATCCCATCCGGTGTACCTTGCAACTCACGTGCAATTGCTAGTATTAACTTTACCATTTAAAATTTAAAGTTACTAGTCTTGAAACCCACGTACAAAAGGATACAAGACAAAATGGGGAAAGTAACAATAAATGGGACACTAAGGCATAGAAAAGGTTAAGCTTGGAAATGTAGTGCAAATAGTCATTGAAGGACTAACTTTTGGCCAAGTGCAGCATCAATACTTCCATTGCAGTTAATGATGCTCGGCTGGTGTCTATACTTCTTAGGAAAGATTGACACCAATATTCTTTCCTAAGAAGTATGGACACCAACTAGACCTGATTGACATGAGTTAAAGGTCATAGAGAAATGTCCACTCATAGAAAGTAGTCACTGTATTGATAATTTGAGTATTAGAGACATTCCCACATACTGGAAAAATTCCACACAAATCAAAATCTTTAAACAATACTATAGAAGCCCCATTACTCACCATTAACAAAATGTTGGATTGTCATAATCCCACATTGATAATAATTGTGAGACAAGGTTCGTAAGACTGTAGTTGTAGTAAGAGTTTACACAAAATTAAATCACTTCAATTCATTATTTACTCAGTAGGAGAGTTTACATACAAGTAGGTTTGCTGGCCTCCTACTAATGTAAAGAGAGCTTATCACCGAATCCCTAACAACACTCAAACAACCCGACTTCTTCTCTCCTATAATCTCTCTCAATCTCTATCTTGAGCTATCACAAATCAACATACACATGCACACATTAATATTATTTTCTAATGTTGATTCTAATCTACTCACACACATTAATAACACGAGTACTAAATTTATTTTGTTGTGTTTTATCAGAACTATGGTGTGGTTTGGGATATTTTGAGGAATCCAGGTCCATGAATCTGGTGAGTGGATGGGCTTCAGCCGAAATTGACTGCAGCAATGTCCCAGGAGGCAGCAAAGATGGAGACCCAACGAGTAGGTCACGAGAAGGCAATGTCAACCAAGGGAAAAGTTTCTTGGAGGGCTCCAAATAACCATAGGAGATAGATTGACAGTTGTGAGACACAACACTCAAAAGAGTGGACTGGTTGCTTAAGAATGCTATTGGACAAGTCTACGAGGCAATGTGGTGGCGTGGGTACTAAACTGGTGGAAGGTCACTTTTTTCATTGGAATGCCCGATCAAAATATATGTTTCAAATGCCCAGCCGTCGATGTAAATAGTAATGCAAGGAATGTAGAGGAAGATGTGTGGGTACCAAAGGATAAACGCCAAACCTCTTATTGATGCCAATATGACAATGTTCGGTTCACAAGTGCCAGGGGCTGCCATTCTGGCAATGAGAGAGGTTTCTGCAGGATATGTATGCAGATTGCAGAAGCATGTGAACCATTTGACAAAATGCCAGAAAGATATGTGGTCGCAAGGACTGCAATGATCACATGATTGGGACGAGAAACTAGACAAACTCGTCAAGGGGGATGCCCTTGCTTGCTGGTGAGAGGTTACTCAGATCGATGCTTGTGAAGTTTGAGACTGTTTGGACAAAGCCATCGGTGTGATGGGTTGTTTGGCAATTGTTTGATACAATGCACAAGGTTTTTCTGGGTTGGTAGTTATGTGTTTGACGAAATGCCTGCACACATTTGCTAATCTTCTCTTTACAGAGTGAACACATATGAATTTGGAGTCTTAAATATTGCATGAAAAGACCTCTTTTGCATTGACTTAATGTCCAGACATGGCCATCCGTCCCTCTTTGGCACATTAATGCAAATACTTTCTGGGCAAGTAATTGGTGGACTATAGATTTTTGTTGTACAGTGGATGCCATGCCTTGATCAGGAGGACTATGTCGTCGATAAACATTGCATAGGATTCCTCTGTAATCATTTAAGGATAGTCTTCTGAGTGGTACAGAGGTTGTATCTTTGCTGTGTTACTTGATACATGCTGAGTTTTGAGACCAAAACGGGTTCTGCAGATTATATGTTGTTGGAGGGATCCAATTCCATGGGAACTGTTACACCAAAACCTCGAGGCGTTAGTGAATCCGCACACCATGATCCTAACATCCCACAACACTCTGTAGCCGAGAACCTAGGCTAGATGCCACCTGGTATTAACTCGTATGTACTTCTTCAATTTGACATAATGCTCCTTAGTTATGATCTCGTGGAGTGTTGTTTTTGTGATCAACATGTGTTTTTAGGGGTCAAGCAATTTTGAATAGCAACAGTGATTGGTATGGGTACATTAATTCAGGCATCAAAGATCATGGTGGAAGATTTGGTAGATTTTACACAGGATCCATTTGAGTGGATCCAGATTTGGCCTTGCCCAAATTTCAGAACTTCGCAGGGCAGTTTCGCCTCAATTATGGATATATCTAAGCCCTTGCTGGATTCACAACTGGCAGGGGATTCTCCGGGGTCTTTACCCAATATTGTTAACATGAAGCAGGACCATGAGCTGGTTCCTAATTCTAGGGCTTAAATTAGCTCTTTAGATGCTATCTTAGATCGGGCATATGCTCCTCAGTTTCCGGAGATTTTGGAGTCTGTTCAGGACGTTGCAGGTTCACCCTATTGCTTGACTTTGAAGTCGAAGGTGTCAATGGTTTCACTAGAAGATTCTAATCAGCATTTGTACCCAGAGTTTCATTCGGGAACTGTTTTGGTGAAGCCCGTATGGCAGACTGTCAGGGAGGGGAAAAGGGTTCTCTGTTCAGCTTTGGACATGGATTCACTCTATGGATTTCCTACGAGGTGCAGTAAAGCAGCTCCGACATGTCCTCTTTTCAGTTCTAAGTCTCTTACTGAAATTAATGGCTTTTTTCCGAAGGAGGTGATTGATGGTGGTCTAGGAGGAAATCAGAGGCAAAATAAATGCGTTAAAAAACATAAGGATTCATTGAATCTGATATTTAGTGAGGATATAAAGCTAAATGAGGGGGAAACACGATGGGGTTGACCTTGGTGAGACGCACTCAGGGCTGCAGATTTGGCGAGAAGTCTTTAAAAGAGTGGGTGACTACTACCTTTGTGCCCTTCCTTTGTTATATTACACAATGTTTGGTGTTGACGAGGGGGTGGTCAGCTCTTGTGTTCAGGACCGAACTTGATGCAAATAAGGTTCTCAAGAAATGATGGGAAAGGGGGACTTCCCCCTTGCTTGCGATAGTCTCCATCTTTTGATGCAAAAAGTGAACGGATGGATAGGGTACCTGTTTGGGTTCGTCTAGCAAACTTGCCGATGGTTTTTTGGTCAAATATTTTCAAGATAATTGGAAATGCCCTTGGTGTCTTCTACGATGCAGATTTTTCTTTTAAAGAGTCGGGAGTATTGAAGGGTATTCTGGTGGGAGTGGAGATTAAGGAAGGTTTGGCAGAGAATATGGTTTTGAAAAATGGAGATCTTGCAGTTTTGCAGGTTTTGGATTATGTAGGAATACCCTTCCGTTGTGGTCGATGCAATTCATATGGACATTTGGCGGGGACATGCAATTTACCTAACTAGAAGCAAAAATGGGTGAAAAAGGCCTCAGTGGAGGAGATAAGGGAATGGGATGGTAGGAAGAATTGGGGACAGGAGGTGGGGGTAACGAGAATGAATTGATCAACCATAATAAGTATGGAAGTGGATAAAGTGACGAGGGGAAGGAATGTAGCGCCTCAAGTTCCTTCAAAAAATCCTCTCCCTTCTTTGAATGAGAGGAAGCCCACAGTTTCTTTGGTGCCTGAGATGCCATTGTCGAATTTGCCGGGCCATAATTCTCTGGCATATGCCAACTCATTCAAGAGTCTTCTTTCACTAACTCAATATCTTTAGATATTAACAAGTGAACACTCATTATCTACCCAAGGGTGTTCAAAGGGATGGACTGAGATACAACTTGAGATCTAGGATGAAAGGGGAGGTTGAGTTTGCAGAGGTGTTGAAGGGGTTTGGGCCTTACTGAACTGAAAGTACAAAAAAGTATCTTCAAGAACCAAAAAGTCTTTTTTTCCCTTAGCACAGAAACAAGCTAATTCTGAGATTTTGTCTGGGAAACAATTGTCTCTTGATGGGGTTCTTAGAGGAACAAATACCTCGTTGGGGTGTTTGAAATGATTGTTCTCACCCTGAATTATAGGGGTTTGGCTAGTAATCCCAAAAAACTGGCTTTAAAGAAGCTTATCATTGATCAAAAACCTAAGGTTATCTTTCTTCAAGAAACAATGATAGAGGGGGGCAAGTTAGTTGTTGATTTAGAAAGAATGTTCGAGGATTGAGATTTTTTGTTTCGTGATTCCAAGGGCAGATCGGGGCGCATCATCACAGGATGGAGTAAAGATTCTTTTATTGCTCTAATTGTTGGTCTTTTCCCATTGGTCTGGGTACTAATTTATATTCTTTGGACTTGGGGAAAGATATCAATTTCCTAAACATTTATGGGCCCACTTTGACAGAGATGAGTATTCGGACAAAAAAATTAGGTTTGATTCGTGATTTTGGGGATTAACTATTTTGGGGGGAGATCTCAACTTTTCTTTGGGTGTTGCAGAGGTGTGGGGACCATCTGCTCAAGGTGTGATTCGTTATTTTGGGGATTAACTATTTTGGGGGGAGATCTCAAATTTTCTTTGGGTGTTGCAGAGGTGTGGGGACCATCTGCTCAAGGACTATCTTTCTAGTTATGTCCTGAGGAAGTTGGAAGAGCTGGAGCTTGTTGATGTGAGGCCAGTAAAACTTTCTCCAACACAGCGAAATAAGAGGGCAGGGGAGACTAGAATAGCAAAAAGACTTGACATGTTCCTTATTTTTGAACTTTTCAAGGAGGAGAATGTCAAGTTCAGACATTGGGTGACCTGTGGCAAGGATTCGGATCACTTTCCCATTTGTCTGGAATTGGCCCTTGCAGAGAACAAGTCTCCAAGTCCCTTCAATTTGAATCCGGAATGGCTGAAGAAGAAGGATATATCAAGAAAATCAGCGATGTGTGGATTCTTTTTGTTACTTCCTCTAGGGAATCCGTTGGTATACAGTTTGGCAAAAATCTCAAAAGGGCTAAACATGCATCTAAGGAGTAGGCTTGGGCAAAAAAGCTCAAGGATGATAGGCTTCTTCGTGAGGTGGAGGAGAGGTTAGCGACCATTTACTCCAGTGATGGCTTTTGGTTCTTAAATGAGGCCTCCAAAGTGGAATTAAAAACCTTGGAAGAAATGCAAAAGGCATTTTTGTTAGAGAAGGAAAAGGCTTGGAGGTTAAAGACTAGAGCTCTATGGTTGCAGGTTGGTGATGAAAATTCCAAGGTTTTTCATTGGTATGCAAACTTTCGAAAGAACATTAATACAGTTTGGAAGATTGAGAAAAATGACAAGAGTGTGTCTTCAAGTTCCAAGGACATTGCTCATGGAGTATGTTATTTTGGCCACTTTTATCAGACTGAGAGAAGGGCTACTATTGTTGGGATACTTCGGATGGCTTACTTTTTTCCTTGCTTTGTTAATCCTATTGATGATCAAAATTTAATGGAGAAAATAAATAGAGAAGAGTTGTTATCTATTTTATAAATTTTTCAACAGGATAAGAGCCTGGGGCCAAATGGGATGCCTTTTGAGTTTTTTCTGGGGTGTCTTGAGTTTCTGGAAGAAGCCCTTCGAAAGGTGATTGAGGAATCAAGATCTACGGAGAAGATTTTACCTTCTTTCAACGAGACTTTTATTGCTCTTATTCCAAAATCTAATAATCCTTCCACTTTTGACAAATTCAAGCCAATCTCCCTGTGTAACTGTACATACAAAATTATTGCAAAGATTTTAGCTAAATGATTGAAAGATATCTTGTCTAAATTTATTTCTGAAGAACAGTTTGGCTTTTTGGCAGGGAGACAAATTCATGAGGCAAGGAGGGTGGCACAAGAGAGTTTACATACCACTAAAACTAGAAAACTCTAGGCATTGGTTGCTAAGGTGAATCTGTCAAAGGCATATGATAGGGTTTTTTGGCTCTACCTTTGGTTGTTGCTCATTCACTTGGGATTTTGTGCATAATTTGTCTCTTGGATTATGAATTGTGTATCATCAGTATCCTTTTCTGTGAGTATTAATGGTTCCGCAACCAAATTTTTCAAGCCTGAAAGAGGACCAAAATAAGGCTGTCCTCTTTCTCCTTTGTTATTTATCATTGTTGTTGAAGGTCTTCGCCAGACTTCAACAGAGGCTCGTTGGGATGGAAATTTCAAAGATTTAAAAATTGCAAATTCATGCACATTATCTCATCTACTATTTGTTGATGATATTATGATTTTTTGTGATGGCTTTAGAAGGGACAATATGATGCTGAAAGAAATTTTAGATTTGTTTTATTTAGCTACGAGAATGTAGCTTAATATTGATAAATCTATTATTTCTTTCTTCGGATTAGATGATGAAGATAAAGTGAGCATATCCATTGTACTTCCTTACAAACAATTGGAGCTGGGGAATGATCTTAAATACGTGGGTTTCCTTCTTATGCCAAACAACTATCAAAGAAAAGATTTGCAGTGACTGAACTCGAAAGTTAAAAAGGGTTAAATCCTTGGTGCAACCGTTGGCTGTCTAAAGGGGGCAGATTGGTACTGGTTAAAGTTGTATTAGGGGCCACTCCAGTTTATTGGATGCCCTTGTCCTAGATCCCGAAAGGAGTGCTCAAATTGATTAAGTTGTGACTTAAGTGAAAAGTGAATTGTAAAAACGTCAGTTACCAAGAGGTGGTTACAAAGTACATATGGGCTAAAAGTATAAATAGAGGTGGCATTTTCCATTGTGGGGGTTCTCTCTCAACTTTGAAGAGAGTTTGTTGGAACTTTGTGCGTACGTATTATTTTTAATCTTCATGCATAAAAGACTTACGCAAGTGGAATAATAATCATCTTGTGGTGTTGGTTCTCTCGAATCATGAAATTATGTGTTGCTATTGTTGTCATGCTAAATGTCTAGCATGCAAAATTTAAAATTTTGGTCATGACAACCAAACCCCCACTTGAAAACCTCCTCTCCCAGTCATTGTAAACCCTTCTTCAGGCCAGCCTATCAATTGTGTCACCCTCATTCTGGCTGAGAAGAACGTACTAACATGGTTTTCAAGTATGTTTCCTGTGTAGGGAAGTATACCTAGTTTGACTCATGAAGTTGTTGAGATCCAAGGTGGAGTAATTGTTCCCAAAAGCACCAAAAGGGCTATTTTTAGCCATTTCGTAACAAAGGAATACCCTCTGGAGGATGATTGCAAGGGCTCAACCCATCTTGGGATTGTGCAAAGGATTATTGAAGAGATCCATGGCAATATTAAAGAATTTTGTGGGGTCATATGGTGTCGGCAGTCATTCGAGCAAAACAGGATCATTGCGGATGCGGGGAATGATAGCTTCAATGGAGAAAGTTGACTTGTTCTGAAGATTTCAGGAGTTCCGGGAGGAGTTGGAAGTTAAACAAATAGGAAATGGAAAGCTCTTGGAATTCTCTACATGGTAGAAACATCAGTTTTGGTCCAAGTCTTCACCATCTTATGTGATAATCTGAGTCACTGCAGCTGTCCCTTTGTGCTAAACGATTGACAGCACCTAAAAATCAAATTACAAGAAGAATTGGCTCTTGGAAATGGTTGGAATCATCTCAACAGGGGTTTTAGAGTCGAAATCATATAAGGTTGGAACTCCGAACTCCATGTCTTAATCTTGGGGCCAAAAAAGCACTCTCTGTTCTAATTTCACGTTGGCATCATGACATCAGCGTGGCTTATGAGCTTGAGCACACTTTTCACCCTCAGATGTCCCTTGTCCCTTGTCCTTTGGTGCAAGTGGACAGCGGGGACACAAAAGTGCGCCCCCTGTTAGAGTTACACTTTCGTCACTTAAGACTTGCAACTTGGTGTGTTAGGAACATGTGCAACTTAAAATCAAGCCCCCTCCTCATGATGCATGGACCCTTGGCACACTTTTTGAGGTTGTGTCCCTTGTCCCTTGTCCCAACTTGCAAGGGGATAGTGGGGACACTAAAGTGTGCTCCCCCTATTGGAGTTACAATTTCGTCCCTTAAAACTTGTCGTGTCCTAGGCTGGTTATAAACTAGTGTTAACTCTCCATGTCCCCCTCTTCATGACACGCTGAACCCATGGCGCATTTTTGACAACATGTTGTCCCTTGTCCCTTGTCCCAAAATCCAGGGGGATAGTTGCGACACAAAAATGCGCCCCCCTCCATGGAGTTAGCTTCTGATTACATGCAGAACCCGATTTCAGTCCCTGAAAGCTTGTTTTCAACCCTCTCCATGTTTCTCGAATGTTACCACACAATGACACTAGGCATGATCTTGTCCAAAGCGCACTTTGGCATCCCTATTGTCCCCTTGCTTCATTTGTCCCCTATTTTCTAAGGTGCAACTTCACCTCCAACCCCCGATTGACCTCGGTTGAGCCTAGGCGAGTTAATGGTGAGTTAAGGTGTGCAAATGGAGTAAAAAGGCTTTGTATTCAACACTTCCATTTTTTTATTTTTGAAAGCTTTATTCTTCTCCCCAAAACTCCATTTTTGCACAAACATGCTGCTGAAATTTCCAGGAAACTCCCATGCCTAAAAACAAAAAGTTGCTCATATCTCCAAAACCCCTCATCCGATCTCCATAAGATTTTAACAACAATCTCTTCTCAAAAATGCCTTTGCAATGAGTATAAGTTCATCCCCATTGATGCTCTAAACAGTTTGTTACAACCAAATGAAGATTTCAGCCATTGTACTTGCCTTTTCAAATCTATGAAGTTCTGGTGATTGAAAACCTCTAAAAATTGGAGCAAAGCATCATTGTGAAAAACTTGAACTTTTGAGACCATTTTCATTTCATCCCAACATCCAGAGGTCCATTTTCTAAAAATAGTATGTTGTATGAAGTCCTCTCAGTCTAAAAATAGTAAGTTTCAAAAGTGAAAAACTTTCAATATCATTGCAATCTTCTCCTCTTCCTCCCACCCCATGGAACATTCGAGAGTTTGGTGACAACAAAGAAAGAACTATGCCAGTCATTCAGAGGTCAAAAGATTGGTTCAAGCAGAAGAGGGCTTCTTTTATTGAATCCAGTGGTCTACTATCTCCGTTCAGGCAAGTCTCTCTCACTTCCTTTCTCAAAGCACCTGAAAGGGCCACAAGGTCAGCTCATTTGGAGATATTTTCCAAGAGGAAGCTTGTGGAAACTAAGCGCCCTGAAGTTTCTCCCCCAAGGAGACTTCACAAGAAGACAAAAGTCAGAGAAAATCCCGTGTAGCCACTTGAATTAGGGTAAATTGATCCATCACAATCTCCTAATCATCCCCGCAATCCAAGTGTTTCCTCCTCGGCAATCGAGTCACCTCATCTTGGGCAAGCCCTAGTTCCTTATCAAGTGCCTGAGAGTTCCCCATATGCCTGACTTTGTGTTCACACTAGATGAGAACTTCCCATGTGTACCGGAGTTGTTTGGAGGAGAATCAAGAATGGTGCAACAAGCCACAGCACCTAACATTGAGGCCATCTCAAAGTACATCAAAACCATACATACCAAGAAAGCACAGACAACTTCTCGTTTCTCCATTAAGGCTTCTGGATCTCAGGTATGTGGAAGTTACACGTCCGAAAGTTGTTAAACCTATGGGAGAAATGACACAAGATGATTATGAGCTAACTAGAATTTCCTTGGGACAAGCCACTAACGAGGGAGATGTGCACCTATTCAAGAGTCTACAGCCTAATTGCTTACAAGAAATGAAGAAAATAAACACACAGTGGAGCAACTGAAAGAGCATGTGAGAACCCTCACCGCCTATGTACAATCATTCATGGAACTCAACGCAACACCACCTCCTCCAACAAAGGCTATCTCTCCCATCACCAGTTTTGATCCTCAAGTGATCAAGAGGGCTCAAGGGAACACCATGCAGGGGAGAGCCAATGACAAATGGGTGGAGAAGATTCTAGAAAAGGGAAAGGTGTTATTGCCCGAGGTTCTCTCTTTATTCAAATTTACCATTGCCATTGTTTCTGAGGTGAAAATGACTGAGGAAGAGATTGAGAAAGAAAAGGCCCATTGGAATAGTGTGTTCCCATTGGTATCCAAGATGAGTTATCTAGATTCTTACTCCTTAGTGAGCAAGAATGCATTCACATCTATCTTGAACAATTTGTCTCCTATGTGGTCACGCACAATGAGTGCTAGGTGTGATATGATAAATGATGATATCTTAGATCTTGAGTCTTATGGAGAACATGCATCTGAAACCTTGGAAGATGTCAGCAACAGTGTGCAGAAGCCTGGATCACCTCCGCTTAGTGAACAGTCATCCTTGGAAGAGCTCCTAAAGTCTTTCCAAGAATTGGTCCAAAAAGAGGCAGGAGATCCTTTCTCTTTCAATGTGAATACTTTGGAATTAGAGGCTCCATCTCTAATACCGCAAAAGATCATCAAGTTTGGTTCACACAACACAAGACTGGGGGTATTCCCGAGACTTGGATCAGTGCTTTGGGTTTTGTTTGCATTCCACAAGCATAAAAGGTGCCACTTGCAGCAGCTCGTTTCAATAAGGAAGTCAAAGGCAAGGAGTTCATCTCAGGAGCATTTCCTCAAAGTTCTCTAAGGGCTAGCTTTTCATCATCCTCATCCTCGGATATTCACTCTCTTCTCTCCCTTCTTTCTACTCTCTCTATGTTCTAATTCTTCGTTGGAAATGTATTTTTTAACTATTTTATCTTATTCACTTAAGTGACCTTTTAATTTTACATTATAAGAGTTCTTTTTCAGTAATAAGAAAAAGGCTCGTCTTTGTTTCTACGAGAATATGAAGGGTCACAAGTGGTAGGAAAATGAAAATTCATGTGGGGGGGAAATGAAGAGACATATTGTAAAGCTATATATTGGGATGGCTTCTCTATTCCAAAGGGTTGATAGCTTTTGTTTTCCTACTATAAGCAAGGAGCTATTTCTTTTATTTTCTTGCCTATGTTCTTCTACTTCTTACTTTCAACTTTGCAAGCATTGTAATCTTGAACAACCACGAAGGAACTTTGTATCTTTGAGGAATAAATCAATTGAGCGTTGTGTCTTTGATTTGTTAATCTTACAATTGCTTACATGGTTGTTTTCTTCCTATTGGATGTGGACCTACTCTGGTTAATATCGATGAAGTTTGCAAGTGCCTATTCACTACCTTAACCCTCTCTCCCTATATTCTTATCTCCCCTTCACCTCTCCCCAAGCAAATTCCTCCCTTGTATTCATTACAAGCAATTTGCCACAAGTTTAGTGGAGCATTCCTATGTGATCCCCTACCTAACGGCCACTACAGATGTTACTTTTCCCGCATTCAACAAATGGGAGCCTCCCCATTCCAAGAGGAGGGACCTTATCCCGTGACCATTGGTGAAAACCACTAATTGGCCCTTGCAACAAATTATTTTGCCAATAGCTATTTAAATGGTTTCATTTATACCTCCATCTATTTGTGTTGTAGGTTATACTATGATTTGCATGCTTTGTGTTGCATATATATGTAAGTGGACTTTGTGCTTGTAATGAAATTAGTTAGATAGATCTGAATATCAACAGCAATATAACACCAAAGAACGCCAAAAAAAGGTTGTGCTTTAGGTTCACTTGGTCTGGGAGTAGAGATAAGAAAGGTTTTTCTCTTGTCAATTGAAAATAACTTGTTGTTCCAAAGAGTCTTGGGGGTTGGGGACTTACAAACATTTTTCTATTTTCTAAAGCTTTGGCTGCAAAAAGTGTTTGGAGGCTTATTCAGAAGCAAGGTTTGTGGAGCACGGTGATAAATCAAAAATATATTCACCCTGATTCCCTTGTTATGTGGCTAAGATCTCCTATTAAGCGTATTCAAAGTGTTTCAATTATTTGGAAAGCGATTATTATAGCCTTCCCCTTGGTTGGCAATTGGCTGATATGGAAGATTGGTTGTGGTTCAAGAATGCAAGCGGGGTTAGACCCGTGGATTGGGCGTGGAGAGGAGTATAACCTACCCGTACATAGCCTTCTGCATCTTAGAGCTAGTGGCATCAAAAATTTGTCCCAAGTTGCTAATCCACATCTCATAACTATTTGGCAACAAGAATGGCTTTCAAACAAGGACTTAGGGCTTAGAGAGATGGATTATGCTATCTAGGACAGATACATTGGGAAGTTAAGATCTAGTTTTGTACAATTAAAAGATGAGGATGATTCTTTGGTGAGGTCTTTGAATCCGACTGGTGATTATCAGTGTTTTAAAACTCGGAACCGGTCAATGATTGGACCAGACCGGTTCAAACTTTATGAACCGGTTTACTAAAAAACACATAAAAATTACATTTTTAATGAAAACAATATATTTGAAAGATTAGAAACCGTGATTCCAACAATTACACACAAAATATGCAAAGTTTGCTCATGTATATACTATATAACATGTAAGAAAGGTGTTTATAGCAAAATGGCACGAAATTAGGGTTTAGGTTTTATTAAAAGCAGAAATTTTAATTAAAAAATTGAATTTTTTACACCCAGCACCGTATAAATGTAACTTGTCATGACTTAGCTGGTTCAGGGCGGAACCGGACCGGTTTGACCGGTTCGGTACCAAATCGGTCGAACAGTCTAGGTTATTCACCGGTTCGTGCCTAAAGATGTTGAACCGGTCGAACCGGCCGGTTTCAGTTCCGGTTCGATCGGTTTTTAAAACATTGGTGATTATACGTCTTAAGAAGGATACAAGGCCTTAGTTGAATTTGGGATATTGGAGCCACATAAATGGTGGTGGAAGAAGGTGAGGAAATTCAAATGCCCTTCTAAATCCCGAATTTTCATGTGGTTACTCCTTCACAATAAAGCCCTTACTTGGGATATATTGCAAAAGAGAAATACTTATGGGCCAGGATGGTGCAGTTTATGCAAATCTCATGCTGAAACAAACTATCATCAAACTATCATCTGGTGGTTTCATGTGCCTTTTCTAAATAGGTTTGGAAAGAGACTGAAAATTTTATTGGTTTAAGAGATGTTTAGACCAAAGTCTCGATTGAAGAAGCTCTTAGGAAATGGAGTGAGAAGATGGTTACAAAGAAATTTGGTGCATTACCTTTAGTAGTGGCATGGGGAATATGGTTGGCTAGGATCTGGTGGTTTCATGTGCCTTTTCTAAATAGGTTTGGAAAGAGACTGAAAATTTTATTGGTTTAAGAGATGTTTAGACCAAAGTCTCGATTGAAGAAGCTCTTAGGAAATGGAATGAGAAGATGGTTACAGAGAAATTTGGTGCATTAACTTTACAAAGATTTTTGAGGACCGGGATGTCTCATGTCTACAATGTGCAGTACAGGGGTTGATAGTATTACCTTTCCCACCACATATCTACTACAGCCATGAAAACCAACACTGTATTGTGCACTTCAGAGGAATTTTTACAATACCCACCCATATATCTATTATAAATTTTCACCCATGCAAACCCAACACTGTATCGTGCCTTTTTATGGAAAATCGCCAAAACAGCCATAACGCAGAGGCTGTTGCAGCGAATGTTTCATGACAAAATATATGCAACAAAAATGGAAAAAATGACTTTAAAAACCAATAAATGTGTTTCATACAGGAAATAAAGTTAAACAAAACAGGGACCGTACATTGTTTTTCTTGATTCTAGGGCTCACAAAATGCTAATGTACAAAGACTTATATAAAGATTTAGCAGCCCCCTTAATTTATCATACTCACCTTGCTCCACATCAGCCTGGTGAAGAAAATAGTTGTTAATAACTTAATACACCCAACTTCAATTATTTTGTTTCAAGCAGATATTGTTAAGAGTTTTGACGACCAGAGACTCTATTTTTACTCTAAAATTAAAAATGGAAACCTTGTTAAAACCAGTTACAAATTTGGAAAAGATTTACGAGACCAAGATTTAAGATATCGTAGTTTGGCCTGATATAGTAAGAGTGAATAAGGCATTCTGAGCCATGGATGTACCTCGAAAACATAAACCGAACACAAAACCCCAATAGTGTACTAAAATTGATTACATAATTTTCTCCCATGCTATTTTCTGAGTAGTTTATAGAGCTGTGACATATTGGTTTTACCTCCTGCCGTGCCTTCATTAGGGTTTGAAGTTTTTGAATGTGAAATTTTATAAATAAATTATTTATGTCTTATTTTATTTTGTATAGATGCTATGATTGAAAGAATATATCATTTTTGAACTGTGATGCAATGTTATATGATATATCAGAACCGTGAAACCTCAAGACAACATCAGTTCAAAATCTGCTACATAGAAAACATTATTGCTGCGATTGGAAAGTCTGTTAATAGCTCAAAAACACACGTTTGAATGTTTTCCCCTTACACAATACATAACACAGGACATCAATCTCTTGCAAAGCATGTGTAGTCTGCCTCTTGCTACAAATTTGTGACTCTTAAGTTTCCAGATGGCTAACTTGTATGCACCATAATCACCAGGAAACTCGGGCAAAGGGATAGGTACAGGTCACCTTACCCATACCCAGATCTTCTGATGAAAATGTATATATAATATGAGCATACCCTTTAAGTACATCAGTACCCTGATTTGAATATGGTTTCCCTGCCGCCATACCTCAATAACCCAATTTGAATATGGTGTCCCTGCCCCCCGTACACCATATATCCTGGCAACTATGGTTCCTACGGCAACCTGTCTCTCATAACTCCACTCTTGTACATTATGAATTAGATATTGAACTGATAAATAACCTAAAATAGCTACACAAAATATTGGAACAGAAATCGACAAAAAATTACATAAATTGACTGCAATTTGAATATTTCTCTCACCACCGGATCCATCTTCAGGGAATAAAGAACGAAGCCAACATTTTGGATCTCAAGCGTTGGATTATTCTTTATTCCTTGAAGATAGGTCCAGTAGTGAGATCTGAAATGTCAGACAAAAACATTATGACATGGTTGATTCTAGAAAAACATTACTCATCATTAATTTATTGCTCTATGAAAAAACCAAACTTGAAACCAAAATTATACAATGCTTGGACACAAAATGAAAAGACAGCAACAAAAAAACCTAGAAATGAAAGAGCCAAGTAGAATCCGTTGAACTAAAACAAATATTTTCAGATAGCACAAGAAGAAATAGAAGCTTTCCTAACAAGGTTTGGCTGCTAACTTGAGCCCCATCCAAGAACAGTATGGGTGATGTATTTGGCCACAGACACTCCTCTAGGATCCAGCCCAATATTTTCCAGCTCAAAAGAGACTTTTCCCTTGAGTTTTAAAGCCTTTTCATAATTCATGTAGGAAGGCCAGGGATTAAAGTTGAACTCATCAAATCCCTTCAAATGCCTCCCACCACGTCATAGGAGGGTATCATTTAAAATATACTTCAGGAAAAATCTAGACTTCAATAGTCCCCGTCAATCGGAAAGGGAACCTAGAATTAACCATTTTCCATAGAAGGGCCATGAATTTAGTTGCCTGTCATATACCAACTTTAACAAGGTTTTTGAAGTTTTCTAAATTTGTCATCAATTATCGAGTTTGAAGGAAATAACATAATTTTCCTTGAAGCTTCTATTACCTCCAAGGAAACTTCTATTATCAATGCCAATTGAACTTGTAATGTTCCACGTTAAAAGTCAAGACTTTCTAAGTTGCCAAAACTTATTATCGCCGAGAAGTTGAATAAAATAGACTTGGTTGAAACTCGAAAGGTCATGATGACGAAAATCCTATTGCAAAGGAAATAACAATATTGATAGCCTACTAGGGTTGGTTCATTGGGATTATGTTGCTCATGGGCTTCCTGCGACAATGCTGTTGTGAAGTCCAAAAAGTGCTAGAAACTATTAGCTTTACATGCACCTTAATACACGTAATTTGCTGCCATGGGATACCAACCTCAATTCATGTTCTGTACCACCACTAGCACTTAATTTCAAAGTGTTGGAGAAGAAAAAAATTGTAAATAACACAGTAAGAGGCACCTTAGCATGAAATTATCTGTGAAGAATATTTTCAATATTTGCACTAAAACATACGTGAAGAAAGAATAAGGTGGATAAATAATGTGGTCAGTAATTTTCATTTTTCAAACCAAATAACTGGGAAAACACATCACACATATTAAACAAACCATCTCTATAAACAAATAATTACCATATACTCATATTTTGATGATTTAAACTCTCAATAGAGGTTTCAAGTGTAGATGGCATAAATCAGAAATTATTCCTCATCATGTCTATGAAATTTTTAGGTGTCATACATCTCGTTTCTCAACCACTTTTCTTACATTCAATAATGACAAAAAGTGAGCCCAGTTCCTACTTATCAATGAGCACTAGACCATTGAATTTCAATCATCTTTCGACTAACAGCCCGCGCTGACCTTTTTATTTATATTTAAGTTGCAATTTCTCCCATTAATTGCAAGGAAAATAATTATTTAAGTTGTCAACTTCAAAGGGTGGAAGCTAACTTGGCCCTTCTCATTGGTCTTTACCTGACTTTAGATTCCCTTTGCCACCTGTATAGTCAGACTATAACTGACATATTCTTTATGTGAACTGCATAAACTGGGTACATAACTGATGTTGAATGCATAACAGATGAGTAACTGAGGTAGTAAAAGACAAAACTGATGACTGCTGCTGCGACACATAACAAACATATTCCTGCATAGCTGACGTATTCCTACTTGACTGATTTATCCTGCTTAACTGACATATTCCTGCAGAGCTGAATTATTTCAGAAAAACTTGCACAACAGTTTTATTCCAGGCATAACCGACTTATTTCTGCACAGCTGACTTATTCCTGCTTAAGTGACGAGTTCCTGCAGGCTTAGCTGACATATTCCTGCAGCACAGATTTATTTCAGCATAACAGATTTATTCTATGCAAAACTGACTATTTCTGCAGAACTGATTTATTTTAGCATAATAGATATATTCCATGCTTACTGACTATTACTGCACAATTATATAGAAATACTGATGCTCAACACAAGGGTACCTCCTTCGGGCATAGTGACACAGCTACACTGGTTCCAAAAGGGGACCTGCTAGCACCTCCAAGGGGTCTATTGGGCCACCTCGACATTCTTGTGCAAACATACTTGTAGCAACTACCTGCCATTCATGTGATGTGGTTGTATGACTAAAATACCTGGACCTAAACTCTAAACTTCTACCTCTAACATTCTTCAAATCTACAATTTGATGTCATATGCCCACCTCCCACCTCCTACCTATCAAAGCTTCTCCATTATTGAGCAGAATGCAGGTGCAGTCGATGATGCAACATGTCATAGCCTTAACAACATATATTTGTCTGAGAGTTTTAGATCATAAAATAAAAGAGTTTGTAATCTCTTCCAAGTTGCCATAGCACCAATGCTCATTGATTTTTATTTTGAGTTGATGAGGCTCAGGACTCAATCGCTAACACACATTTAGTAGAATGCCTGAGTTCAAAGCTCGTCTGTGGAAAAAATCTCCAGCAGAGCATATTTACCAGTCATTAGAGGCCAGCTAATCTCAGAGACGGGGGGATTATACTTAATCAAGAAGCCTCTTACTTTGTAAGTAAACATAAATTCCTTAAACCAGTTCAGAACAAACACAAATACATTTCAATATAAGGTGGTGCCCAAATTGTCCTTGGACAGAGTTCTCCATCAATGCACCCAAATCAAAGCTGACCACTCTGTATAGAGTCTACACCATCAAGATACAGATGTGATCAATTTTATCACAAGCATTGAGGGAGAGAAACAATAGTAGAGGAAGAGAGGTGAATAAGAAGGGGTTAGAGGGTGGCAAAAAAGAAAAGGGGAAACAATTTGAAACATTACCATATAACAACAACACGACAAATATGTCAAAGCGCAACTGCGAGGTAAATTTTATCTTGTAATCAAGCTACGGTATTTTTTTTTTTCATGTTGTCAAGGTTTGCAAACAACAAAAGAGAGATTTTATTTGTCAATGAAGCCTGTTAGTATTTTGCTTCGTAGCAGTAAGGGTTCCTATGCGGTGATTTTTTCCCTCAAATTTTTATCATTTTTCTGACTCTAGAGTTACAATGTTGCGAGAAGAATTTGGTCTTATGTGAACATTAGGTGGTCATGCCCAGATTATTTGGGCCTGCAATTTTTGAACCCTCAAAACTCGAGCTTTTGATACTGGGAAGACGCATTTAACATAAATATGAATGAATGGGAAAACTATATAAATCATTTTTCTAAAAACGTTAAAATAATGCCAAAGCACCTTATTTAAAATTTGTAACATACTTGTAATCATTAAAAATATATAATTTTTATTATGAATTGCAATCTTGGGAAAGAATACAAAATACATACAGAACTATATAGTTGGGTGTGATAGTGCATCGATATCCATCCTTGGACGACCATCAACGATTCGACAATCTTCTGAATGTTTATACGGAGCGTGGAAAAATTACTACCCTACAGGCAACAAGGATTTCTTGAAACTGAAGATAGTAAGAGCTTTGATAATTGAATTCGGTAAAAGGAGTAGAATTGAATTCAAATGCAAAGGCATGCAAAACATAATCTCCAAGAAATAAAGGGGTCTTCTTTCTTGAGGAATCGGGCTCTCTGGATCGTAAACAATAAGAAACTTTGTTATTAATTGAGTCACCCAAAAGAGAAACCATTGAAAGGTAGCCTCTTATGAGCTAAACAATATTGTCTACGCCATCAAAACCGCCATCCTGCTCGTGCCCACATCCAAATTGGATTCTTTTAGCACAAACAGGGGCACCAACGGCCTCGATGAAGATGCCTCGCTCATAAGATTGAATGTTCCATAAGCTTGAACTCCAGCTGTGGGAGAACTGGGTCCATATTTATACCCAAACTCACTGATTCCATCACCTTCATTTCCTTTCTAGGAGACATCTTTGCAAGTGAAAGAGGTGTTGGGATTATAGATGGTGCCCTCTCGTTGTTTGTAACTGATCGACCTGGTGGAGATGTTGTCGCCAATGTTGTAGGGGTTCCCAGTAGGCATAGAAAGCATCATGGACGTCCCCATCGAAATGGAAGGCATTTTAAGATGACACTCAATTGTCTTAAGTCGCCCTTTCACAACATATTAAAAAGCCTTTTTCCACATTGTCGATTGCTACCAAGTTCGATATTCCAGAAAATATGCAATGATTTTACGACGGTACGACGTGTCAGAACCCAATCCTCCCTCTCCCCTTATATAATTTAAAGCAAGGAAATTTTGTAGACAAAATTTATGAAAAGAAAAATCATACAAATAAAAATATATAAAGAATTGATTATAACATTTTATAGATTCAATTTTTACAATTTTTTTATTAATAATTAATAATAATTTTTTGATACAAATAACAATCTACCCTATTTTAATATTCGAAGGATCTCATAAAGAGGGGCAAATATAAATCTCAATAAACAATGTATACATTATAATTTAAAATATTCATTTTAATAAATTAAATTCAAAAACAGTCACTTTGAATGTTTCCATGGAGATGGATAGCCAATAAGGTGTGAATGGTTGAAATTAATTAATAAATTTGATGACAATGGATGATAAAATATAACAGAAATTGTTATCACTAAATTTTAATCAAAATAATTAATTTAATATTATATATTGTAAAGTGATAAAAATATTGAAAATGTATAAATATAAATATAAATGAAAATTATATTTAAAAAAATATTATTTCAAGAATTAAATAAAATTTTTTGAATCATATATATAATTCAACAGAACCACATAAAAGAACACTTCTCTGAGTATGTATTTCAACATTAATACAAGTTAGTTTTGTCCACAAATTCATAAATAAAATAAGTCATACTTATGTAGTAAGTCAAAGCTACTAATACGGTAAAGACACATTCACCAAAATAAATTCGACTTTTATGTCACGAACACCAACACGGTAAAAAAAATCTATGAAGAGGACTATGTTGACATTTTGGTGACGAAACCCTGCTTTCATATAGATCACCATCGTCTCCCAATTATATTTAAATTATTAATTCTGTAATAAAATTTAATCAATTGCCCACACTACAGATTGCTAATTTCAAAGTCTGAAGTTCTACTGTTTTTTTTTGTCCCAGGCATGGAAAAGTACTTGCCTAAGAACTCACCCGAACGAGGAGGAGCTGAGTGGCCTTCCCTGTTGCTTGCCCTCTGTGGTTGGAACAAATATCTGAATACCCAATATCCATCTTGTATTCAATCGAATTGTCCCTCACAAAGAGACTAATTCTCTTATGACCAAACTCAAATTGAAACTATGCAAAAACTTTATTGAAAGAGCACAGCACAGAATGAATTCTCAGAAATTTTGCAGCCGAGATCAATTTCCTTTAAGTAGTTTTGGGGGCCTTTGAAGCGGACACACCTTTGGACCCATAAACCACTTTTGGGTCAGAGACACAAGCTTGTTGGTGTGACTGTGGGGCAACATTTGGCTCAGGAATGCCTTTTGGTGTTGAAATCCTTGGTGCAGACATAACCTTAGCAACTGGCATGGAAGCCCTTGTTCCTGAAACAACTTGTGACACTGGATCGTACACTAGTTTTAACTCATGAACAATTGAATCTTTTGATTTGGACACAAGTCTGGGGACAGATGTGTTTTCCTCAGGCGCAGAGGCTGGCTCGCTGAGAAGTTGTCCCAAATAAAAATTTACCTGGCTGACAAGTCAGGGCGCAGAAAGTCTTGGCTGGCAGACAGCATTATTTGGATCTGACACAACTTTTGGGGATTCCGGCCGAACTTTTGGCAATTCAGGAAGAGCTTTTGGCGATTCAGGAAGAGAGCTTGGCGATTTAGGTAGAACTTCTGGTTGAGGTATAGTGTCCTGATTGTGCACAAACTGGACTGCAAGCGAAGCACACCAGAAGATGAGAATACCGGCTTTGGCAAGATCATGAAGTGCCAATGCCAATTCTGTGCTCTCTATTTCAACAAGAGCGCTCACTTCTGAGTCTGAATCCTGATGGGAATTCAATGAGCTTTTCTTAATAAGCCTGCAACCGCGCACACGCCCATTGCCAACTGTTTCCTCCAGAAATTTCACCAGAAGTTGCTCGTTCTACGTACCGCACTGTCACAGAAAACAACCAAAAAAAAATGCAAATGTGGACGGTGGCGATCACTCAGAAAACGTTGATACAGCTGGGATTGTGAATGGTCTAAATTAGTTCTGCCACTGCCATTCTGTCAGAAACCGCTCGCTCTTTCTCACTTGTTACGCCTTCAGCATAATTAAATGCCTAATACTGCATTTGTCAATGGAACAAATTGTATCTGGTCGAGACCCAATTGATGGCATGCAAATTGAATTCAGAAGTGCTCCAATTGCATTTTAACAGACCAATGAGAGATGCCAACACCCATGTTGCGCCAGAACCATATTAATAGCCTGCTAGTGTTGGTTCATTGGGATTATACTGCTCATTGTCTTCCCGCAACAGCATTGTTGTGTGGTCCAAGAAGGGCTAGAAACCATGAGGTTTTCATGCACCTCAATAAACATAATTTACTGCCATGGAACACTAACCCCAATTACACTTAAATTCAAAAAGATGGAGAAGAAAAAAATTGTAAGTAACACAGTAAGAGGCACCTTAGCAGGAGGTATTTTGTAAAAATGTTTTCAATATTTGCACTAAACGATACGTGAAGAAAGATTAAGGCAGTTAAATACTATGGTCAATAACTTTGATTTTCAAACTATATAACTTGGAAAACACATCACACATATCAAACAAACCCCCTCTACAAAAAAAATAATTAGCATATACTCATATTTTGGCGATTTAAACTCTTCATAGGTTTCAGGTGTAAATGACAATCGTCAGAAATTATTCCTCATCATGTCTATGAAATTTGTAGGTGTCATATATATTGACCATTTTCCCACATTCAATAAGGACAGAAGGTAAGCCCAGCCCCTACCATATCATTCAGTACCGGATAAGTGAATTTGAATGGTTTTTCGAACAAGAGCCAGTGCTGACCTTTTTTTCTAATTTAAGTTGTGATTTGTCTCCTCGATTGAAAGGAAAATAATTATTTAAGTTGTCAACTTCGAGGGGCTGAAGCTAAATTGGACCTTTGTATTAAGCTAGCAAGGCCTAATTTTACTGACTTTAGATTTATTAGAATAATTAGTTTGTATAAGCTTAATTAAAGTTCATTATATTGTTTAATGTATGTTGTTATAGGAGTTATAACAGCTTGGTTAATTTGTTGGGTTTGTTCTACAGGTAAAGCTATTTCTTACTTCCCGTCATTCTTTTCTTGCACCCACCTCCTGCATTATAGGAGCTAGTTGTATGCCTACTTAATAGGCTCTCTCTCTATGAATGTGAGTACAGCTTGATTATTCCGGATTTTATGGTATCAAAGCTTTTGGTTTAGAGAGCTTGGGAGAACTCTGTGAGGAGAGATCTTGTCAGGGAGAAATTACCCAGTGGAGGTCTTGGTGAGAAGCCGTGGTGAAGAAGAATTTTTCCTGAAGCACTTTGCAGGAAAAGGACATTCCAAATCATGTCTGAGGCATTTTGCTACTTGGTGGAAATTACAATAAGTTGTACTGTTGTTCCAACAGTAGTTATAAGTGCTGGTTTTTATTTTTATTTTCTACAAAGTATTAAGTTGACAACGTATTTGCTCCAACCGGTTTGTGAAAATTTGAAGCAGCTAAACAGTTGTCGAAGTGCGTTCCCATTTGATCTGGGATCAAATTTAATGATGTTTCAATTGAATTTTGGTGAGGCGTTTCAAATTTTGGGTTAAAACTGTAGCCATTGGGGGTGCATTCATTGTTGAAGATATCAAACATTTAGCAAAAGGGAGGAAGTTTCTGTGAGACAGAGGAGTGCTGCACAGAAGTCTGGTCTTTGTGGCTGCTTGGCGCTTAAGTCTGAAGGCGTTGAAGGAGGGAGGAGGAGGAAACCATAACGTTAAGGAGAAGCTCTCAAAACTCAAATGCCATTTCTCCATGCACAGGTCTTCTCTTATTGATTGATCAAAATTTATACTCCTTTAGCCAAAGTTTTTATTTTATAAAAATCTAGGGCAAGAATTTTTTGTATAGTTTAAACATTATAAAATTGTCAACTTTGCCTCTAGAGTCTACCTGGAAGGATATTAATTCCACTTACAGAAAACTGTGAAGTGTAGAACCTTGAAAATTTGCCCAGTTGTCTGTTTTAGTGTCCTTGTCAGCACATAAAAGAATTTTTTCCAGACGAAGTTGTAAATCTTGAGATTTTAAATTTTCCATATTTTTTAGACAATTTTACGGGATATTGTTAATTTTAAAATCTAACAAACAGTATAGAGTTTTTTGTTGAAAACTGAGAGTATTATCCAGTTTTAGGGTAGGATCGGTCTGCAAAAAGAATTTTTGTAAAAGCCTTAACAGTTTTTCCGATCTAAGTGTTTTCGTGAAAAACTAGGTCAAATGGCTGGTTTACAACACTTGTTGCTGCCAGATTCTCAAAAATTGACAGGTAAAAACTTTAGTTTGTGGAGTCATAAGATACTTACAATATGTGAGTATCGGAATCTTGATCAAATTGTACTTGGCAAAGAAAAAAGGCCAGATGATGATAAACTTCCAGTTAATGAACCTGATAACACTGATTCCAATAGGGGCCCTACTAGCTCCTCCAAGGGATCTATTGGGCCACCCGGGCATTCTTGTGTAAAAGTACTTATAGGAACTACCTGCCAATCTTAACTTCTACCACCAACATTCCTCAAATCGACAATTTAGTGTCATATGCCCACCCCCCCGACTCCTGCCTGTTCAAGCTTCTCCATTATTAAGTAGAATGCAGGTGCAGTCACTGATGTAACATGTCGTGGCATTAACAACATATATTTGTCTGAGAGATACAATTCATAAAATAAAGGATTTTGTAATCTCTTCCAAATCACCATAGCACCAATGCTCATTGATTTTATTTTGAGCTGACGAGGATCAGGACTCAAACACTATCCCGCAATTATTAGAATGCCTGAGTTCAAAGCTCGGCCGTGGAAAAAATATCCTGCAGAGCATATGTACCAGTCATTGGAGGCCATCCATTTTCGGAGACCAGGGGCTTATACTTAATCAGGAAGCCTCTTCCTTGGTAAGATAGAACAGAAATTCCTTAAACCAGTTCAGAACAAAGGAGAATACATTTCAATATAACAAGGCACCAACTTTTCCTTGAACAGACTTCTCCATCAATGCACCCAAATAAAAGCTAACCACTCTCTATAGAGTCTAGACTATCAAGATAAGGGTACAGTCCAAATTTGTCTTCAAATGCCTAATACTGCATTTGTTAATGGAAGAATTGGGTCTGGTCTAGATGCAATTGATGGCATTCAAATTGAACTCTTAAGTACCCTACTTGCATTTTGATAGACCAACAAGAAATGTCAATTGCCCTGGCGAGCCAGAACTATTTATTAGTAGCCTACTAGTGTTGGTTCATTCGGATTATGTTGCTCATTGGCTTCCTACAACACTGCTGTTGTGAAGACCGAAAAGAGCTAGAAACTATGAGGTTTGCATGCACTTCAATAAACATAATTTGCTGCCATGGAATGCTAACTGCAATTCACATTCTATCCCACCACTAGCACTTAAATTCAAAGTGTTGAAGGAGGAAAAGAATTGTAAATATCACAGTAAGAGGCACCTTAGCAGGAGGTATTTTGTGAAGAATATTTGCAATATTTACACCATACTATACATGAGAAAGGAATAAGGCAGATAAATAATATGGTCAAAAATAACACACATATCAAACAAACCCTCTACAAAAAAGTAATTACCAAAAAGTGATATTTTGATTATTTAAATTCTCAATAGAGGTTTCGAGAGTCGATAACACTTGTCAGAAATTATGCCTCATCATGTCTGAAATTTGTGGGTGTCATATATCTTGACCACTTTTCCCACATTCAATAATGACAGAAAGTAAGCCCAGTCCATACTATATCATTGAGCACTGTACATTGAATTTCAAGTGTCTTTCGATTAAGAGCTGGTGCTGACCTCTTTTTTGAATTTAAGTTGCAATTTCTCTCCTCAATTGAAAGGAAAATAATTTTTTAAGTTGACTACTTTGAAGGGCAAAAGCTAAATTGGACCTTTGTATTACTCTATAGAAAACCTTAATTTAACTCACTTTAGATTCCCTTTGCCACCTGTAATTTCAGTTTACTATAGGTGACATATTCTTGATGTTGACTGCATAACTGATAAGTAACTGGCTACATAACTGATATTGACTGCATAACTGATGAGTAAGTGAGGTGATTAATGACGATTAACTGATGACTGCTGCTCCAGCACATAACTGACATATTCCTGCATAGCTGACATATTCCTGCTTAACTGATTATTCCTGCTTAACTGACATATTCCTGCAGAGCTGATTTATTTCAGCATAGCAGATTTATTTTGCACAACAGTTTTGCTCCAGACATAACCCACTTATTCCTGCATTGCTGACTTATTCCTCCATAGCTGACAGCCTGACATATTCCTGCTTAACTGACATATTCCTGCAGAGCTGATTTATTTCAGCATAACAGATTTATTTTGCACAAGAGTTTTATTCCAGACATAACCAAATTATTCCTGCGTAGCTGACTTATTCCTGCATACCTGACGTATTCCTGCTTAACTGATTTATCCTGCTTGATTGTCATGTACCTGCAGAAGCAGAACTGATTTATTTTAGCATGAGAGATTTATTCCATGCATAACTGACTATGCCTGCACAACTATATATAAATACAGATGCTCAACAAATGGGTAATTCCAAGCATAGTGACACAGCTACACTGGTTTCAACAGGTGACCTACTAGCACCTCCAAGGGCTCTATTGGGCCACCTCAACATTCTTGTGTTAAAATACTTGTAGGAACTACCTGTAGTTCGTGTGATGTGATTCTATGATTAAAAAACCTGGACCTAAACTCTTAACTTTTACCACTACCATTCCTCAAATCTACAATTTGATCTCGTATGCCTACCCCCAACTCCTACCTGTCGAACCTTCTCCATTATTGAGCAGAATGTAGATGCAATCGCTGATGCAACATGTCATAGCATTAACAACATGTATTTGTCTGAGAGTTTTAGTTCATAAAATAAAGGATTTTGTAATCTCTTCCAAATCACCATAGCACCAATGCTCGTTGATTTTTGTTTTGAGCTGATAACACTCCAGACTCGAAGAGTAACCCGCACTTATTATAGGATGCATGAGTTCAAAGCTCGGGTGTTTAAAAAATCTCCAGCAGAGCATATGTAGCAGTCATTGGAGGCCAGCCATTCTTGGAGACCAGGGGATTATACTTAATCAAGAAGCCTCATCCTTTGTAAGTTTGAACAAAAATTCCTTGGACTAGTTTGGAACAAACAAGAATAAATTTCAATATGATAAGGCACCAACTTGTCCTTGGGCAGAGTTCTCCATTAATACGCCCAAATCAAAGCTAAGTGCGAACCACTCCTTATATAGTCTAGACTATCAAGACACAGGTGCACTCCAAATTTGTCTTTAAATGCCTGAAACTGCAATTGTCAATAGAAAAAATCAGGTCTGGTCTAGATCCAATTGATTGGATACAAATTGAATTCATAAGTACCCTAATTGCATTTTGATAGACCAACGAGAAATATCAATTCCCCTGGTGAGCCAGAACCATTTATGCCCATCTCAAAAAATTAAGCTTCCCTAAATGCCAAAAGTGACTCATTAACACTTGACCTCGTGACCATCTTTTTTCATATGCCAACCATTGCCCCAAACAAAAAGGCCACTTTACAGATTCCCACGGGTCTGGAAAAAACATCCTTTAGCAAATGCCAACCCCACCACCAAAGAACTTTTCCACCACAGAAACCCACACGTCTGGAAAAAACACACTTTTAAAGCCAATGTTTGCCCATTTAGAACACTCTTCTCAAATTCAACAACTGCCAAAAAATTAAGCCTGGATGCTTTCACCACCAATAATATTTTCTTCAACAAAACTATCTATACCCACAGCAATAAATTTATTGTTGTAAAGGCTTGCAGTCTTCATAGTAATCATTAATTAGTAATTACCAACAAAAAAATGTACAAGATGCAGATTACAATGAAAATATGGGCAGATGGAATGTGTGCCACCTGTCACAAGGCCCTAGGCCTGAATATTTTAAAAAAACAAGATGCCACGTCATGCATGCAAAAAAAACACCATAAAACAAAAAACCATTAGTCTTACACCCAACAAGCCCAAAAACTATTCAAGGTTGGGATGGGTTGCAATTTGAATAATAAGGCTGTTTGCAGGCATTAAAACATTGACTTTCCAATTCTGGTATGACTGGTCCAGGCTGTTTACAGGCATATATACATTGGCTTTTCCAATTCTGATATGATTGGACATATATATACATATATATATATGGGGAGGGGGAGAGAGAGATGGACTGAACTCAAGCACCAAAGTACAAGGGTTTTCATATCAAAACCCCAAGTTCAAATCCCATATGACATAAAAAAAATGTTGGCATTGGGTGAAACATCACATCCAGTAATCCATTTCTCTTAAAATCGTATGTGTGTGTTGTCAAATAAGAGAAACTAGTGTGGTAAACGCATAAGGGCTTTAACTGGCTAAAATACCTCATACAAAATGTGGGTGCTACATACCACTGCAATCTAAGCCAGGTGCAAGTACCAGAAAAATTTGAAGGAAGACGTATTGTACAACTAAGCCAAAGGTTAACCCAAAAAGGCAGGGAAGTTCCCAAATAAAAACACTTATAGATATCCGAACCCGTGAAAGCCCATGAATATGCATTAAAATGAGATGAACTCAACTGGTCAAATCCTCCGGGCTTCCATAATAGAACCCCAAGGAGCGATGATAACGTGGTGAAATCGGGTAAAATACCACACAAAATTCTGTGGCCTACTCCATGGGACGAAGCCAAATGCAAGTCCCGAGAAAAATTGGCAGAATTCGTCATTCGCCATTTCATCTCTGATGAACTCAGTAGTAAACCCGAATTCACCATTCCAACTAATACCCTAACAGGCCAGGAATTAAACGGCAAAGATACCGCTTGGTCAAGACAATTAAGGCCAAAGTCACCCAAACAAAAGGTGTGTTACCTTTCTGTGTAATCTTTCCAATACCCACCATATATCTATTAACACAGCAGTACTTCGGTGGAATTTTTTCAATACCCACCATATATTTATTACACCCATGAAAACCAGCGCACTGTATCATGCAAGTCTTTCCGTAGAGTTTTTCCAATACCCACCATATATCTTTTACACATATGACGCCTGCGACTATGTTACTAAGATTTTTTAATAGAAAACAGAAACGGCAAAGATGAAGAAACTCACGTGTAAAAAATGGAATTGGGATGTCCAAGGCTGGTTGCTCTGCTGGTTCTGAGCCTGGTTTTGAATTGGATTTTGCTGCTGGTTCTGCATTCCCATCCATACCATCATCGACTGATCCATTACTTCAGATGGCCGAATCTAAGAGGAAGAAATTTGCTTTTTAGTTGTTTGATTCGTTGTAGGTATTTAGAATAGGGGATTTTTGAAAAACAAAATGAAAATACTTCTACCTATTGTTGACTCGTGCTATAGAGAGTTTAAACAACTCGTGCTTACTGGAGAAGTGAAATAGAGACAAGTATACAATGCATAGCTTTGGTACATATCATCCATAGATTTGCGTGATTAAGGGATTTGGAAATCATACATAGATAGTATCATAGGCAAAGAGTGTAATATAGTGTAATGTGAACACCGAAAGGGATTGAGTGGAGGAGGTGCGAAGGGTCAATTTTGAACGAAATAAATTTGTTAGTAGAATTTGACAAACGAGAACTTGGAGCGGAGGGATAGATGGATGGAACCAAAAAAGAGATAAAGAAGCTTGCAAATGTCTTATTTAACCATCTCGTCAAGTGTTGTAAATTGTCTTTTCAAATTTTCTAATCGGCCTATGGTTGGGAATGGCAAAGTATGACCATTAAAACAATAATGTTTTTTTTTGCAAATAAAACAAATGGCAACCTTGATCATGGATAAAGTCAAAAATAGTTGAAAATACGATTTTAAAAGAATGCAGATTAAATCACAATTCTATAGATAAACACTATAAGCAAGCAACGTAAAACAAGTCCAACCAAATAGGCAGAGAAACCCTATTGCGTATGTTTGAATATCTAAACATATATACATGTGTATGAGGGTATGTGGGAAAACGAACACGCATTTAGAAAACTATCATCTTTTTCACAAGGAGTTTGTCGGTATACACTTTACTTAAAGCCTGAAAAATGCATAAGGTGTAGATGTGGAAATTGGTGTGGCGCCAATAATACACTACAACTAACCACAACACACTGCAATCAAGCCTAAAAATCCAAAACTGATGTGACTCAATAAACCAGACTTAATAGCACTTGACAAAGTTCTTGTGAAAAAGATGGTAGCTATGTAAATGCAAGTTCGTGTGTGCACAAACACTAATATGCAAGTATATCTATATATGTCTTCACGCACACATAACTAGTTTAAATGGACTTGTGTTTCATTGCCTGTTTACAACGATTATCTATAGAATTGTGATTAGATTTGTATGGTTTTAAAATCATATTTCTCAAGTTTTATTGATTCAAGGTATGTATTTAGATAGAGTGTGTATACATATACAGATACACATGCATATATGTGTATATATTCAAACATACATAATAGGTTTTCTTTGCCTCGTTGTCCAAACTTGTTTTTCAATGCCTCTTTGCAACAAATATCTACAGAGTTAGGATTATGTACAAAAATCTAATTAAAGTTGCATTATTTTAAAGCCATCTTTCTGAAGTATGATTCTAGCATTTCAATTATTCTAATTTTCATACGATTAGGAATGGCAGGGTATGGCCAATAAAACAATATATGTATTTTTTAGCAAATACAAAAAAAGTTGATAACGTTGAACATACATAAACTAAAAAATACTCGAGAAATATGACTTTAAAAGAATGCAGATTTAATCACATTTATGTAGATAAACATCATAAACAAAGAGCGTAAAACAAGCCCAGCCTGGGAGGTAGAGGAAATGTATTACATATTTGTGAATATATACGTGTGTGTGTGTGTGTGTGCATACACAAACACACATTTATAAAACTATCATTTTTGTCACAAGGACTTTGTCATTATACCCTTTTTTTTATGGACCCTGGTAGGCATATATGAAAAATTCAAAAAGCATAGATGTGGAAAGTGGTATACTACCAATAATACACTATAACTAACCACAACATGTTAGGAAATAAGGGATAAAATATGCGGAATAATCCCTCACAAAATCGCAACAGTAGAAACTAATATGCAGAAATTATTACAGATCTCAAATAAAATTGCAGAATAAAATAACACAACACAAAGAGACAGTATTTAACATGGTTCACCCAATTTGGGCTACGTCCACCAAGAATCACTTGCTCAGATTTTATTACAAGCCACAGCTCTCTCAATACAATACCCAGATCCGTTTGGAGCTATGCTCAACAAACTCTACAGAATTCACAACCGAATTCAAAAACACATATGCAATACATTTGCTTGTACATCTATCATATGCATAAGACCATATAAATAGACAACTGCTTAAGCAGTTTTACAAAACTGTGGGTATCAAAACCATGGGCAAAACCCGTCCCATAAACCTATGGGTCAAAAAACTCGCCCATATGAGAAAAGCACGTTTCCCGATATGTCGGGTGCATTTTTCGAGGCCAAAAAAATTTACGCCAGAGCCCCCAAGAAGCAGGGGTTCGGGGGCTCAGCCCTCGAAAAAAAAAAATTCAGGCATAAAAATTTTTGGCCTCGAAAAATGCACCCGACATATCGGGAAACGTGCTTTTCTCATATGGGCGAGTTTTTTGACCCATAGGTTTATGGGACGGGTTTTGCCCATGGTTTTGATACCCACGGTTTTGCAAAACTGCTTAAGCAGTTGTCTATTTATATGGTCTTATGCATATAATAGATGTACAAGCAAATGTATTGCAGATGTGTTTTGAATTCGGCTGTGAATTCTGTAGAGTTTGTTGAGCATAGCTCCAAACGGATCTGGGTATTGTATTGAGAGAGCGGTGGCTTGTAATAAAATCTGAGCAAGTGATTCTTGGTGGATGTAGCCCAAATTGGGTGAACCACGTTAAATACTGTCTCTTTTTGTTGTGTTATTTTATTCTGCAATTTTATTTGAGATCTGTAATAATTTCTGCATATTAGTTTCTACTGTTGCGATTATGTGAGGGATTATTCCGCATATTTTATCCCTTATTTCCTAACACAACACATTGTATTGAAGCCTAAAAAGACAAAACTTACGTAACTCAATAAAGTAAACTTGATAGCACTTGACAAAGTTCTTGTGAAAAAGATGATATTTGTATAAATGTGGGTTTGTGTATACACAAACACTAATACACAAGTATATATGTATATATCTTCTCGCATACATAAAGGGTTTCACTAGACTTGTATTTCACTACCTATTTATGATGATTATTTATAGAAATGTGATGATTATCTACAAAGTTATGATTAAATATGCATTATTTTCTAGTTGTATTTCTCAAGTGTTTTTCATAAAATAATATATGTTTTTTAAAATATGTTAACATCATTCAATATGTTTTAGGGGTATCATTTTTTAAATTTATTTCAGGATACTTTTGGAATTGGAATTCAATGTTTTTGGTGAAAATAACAATTGTGTTTTAGCGAGGTATGATTAAAAATAAAACCATGAGAAAAAAATTAAACAAATCTTAAACTATAAAGTAAAAAATATTTTTAAAATTAGTGTTGTTCTGTCAAAGCCCCTAAAATGCTAGATACATTGCAAAAATTTATGACATGCTTTCCCTTTAAGTCCCTCAACTGTTCGAGACATTACTATAAATTAAACACCAAAATTATATTGAATGATGTTAATTTTTTTTAAATCATATATTATTTTAATGGCCATACCATGCCATCCACAACCATAGGAAGATCGAAATATTTGAAACGTTTGAGTAACATTTGAGAAATATGACTTTAAATTAATGCATATTTAATCACAATTTTGTAGAGCCCAAAAAACAAAATAGGTATAAATGCATATGTAATCTCATTTCTCTAAATAACCACCATAAAGAGGCGGCGAAAAAAACAAGTTTGAATGGTGAGCAACATCGTTCTGGTCAAAATTCTCTATTTCGGCAAATTTTGACAAGTTTGTTTTGTGTAGTTGTTTATTAACGATGATTGTATATGGAATTGCAGTTAATTATGAAAGTCTTATTTCTCAAGTATTTTTCAAACATAACAAGTATTCTGATAATAACAATTTTGTAGAGCCTAAAAAAATAAAACAACTATAAATGAATAAAACTATATAAATACATATATAGAGTCAATAATCCTTGACAAATTTGACTTTAAAATAATGCAGATGGAATCATAATTTAATAAATAATCCTCATAAACAAGAAGTGAAAAATAAGTCCAAACAGCTAAGCAAAGGAAACATAGTATGTATGCGTGAATATATATATATATATATACACACTTGACTATGTCACTTAAACAATAGTATCATTCGGGTCAAAATTCTTTGTTTGGGTTGATTTTCCTAGGTTTGCCTTGTGTAGTTGTCTGACTTATTTTCCACCACTAGTTTATACCACAACGCGGATCTATATTTGCATGCAATCAAACTTTCACAACACCTTGTTTTGTTTGTTTGTAGACAAGTTTGGTTTTCCTGCAGGTGATTATCTATGACATAGTTAATAGCAAAAAAAAATCGTTACCAAAATAACAATATACAATCCAAGTCCTTGAGTGCTTTATCTACACAATGAAGATCGAGATGACAAATACAAGAATAACTTTTCCCCTTCAACAGCGCGCCACAGATAATTTAGAGCTACCCCTTCAAACAGACTTTCAAGTGAGAATGCTAGCGGGGTGAGTATTTTGTTCAACAGAATGGATGCAATCCTTCCGATCCATGTATTTACTAAGCCATCTGTGATTTTTTCTTTAGTCTTTCTTTTCCGTAGCAATGGTGGCCTATAAGGCTGTAACCGTGGGGATCACAGTCATTGTTGATGCGGAATCTCATTCTACTAGTTAAATTTTGGAGACATACTATAGTGTATAAAGTATATATTAATTAAACCACATATGGATAACATCGTGGATAGAAAAAAATGTCAATACAGATTCGAATTTGATCGAAAGTCTCCAAATTTCTAAAATTGATATTAATATTTATGTTAATTATATATTGTCAATATACAATTTAAATAAAATTCCAAATGTTCAAAAAAAATTATGTTGGCTAGGTGAAATTTTAAAAAAAAGGTTTGTTAACTATAATGGATTTTTATAACGGTCATAGTGCATGACTGGATGTTTTAGGATTATGAGATTCTTTATCCAACACTGAGAATCTAATGTGTGGCATAAGGGTATGTCGATTTCTCTTGAAGAACTCTTGATCACATGATGGACTAGAATGCTTTACAAAGTAGATTCCAACTTTTTCTATTTGGATGATGTAGTGTTTCATTTATGTCTTTGTAAATTAAATTATTGTAATAAAATTGCTATCCAAAATTGAACTCCCTTTTCTATTTTGAATGACCCATTAGTTCAAGACCAAAGCAGCTTTCTTCTCTGCATCAAGATTCAAAGCTAGCTAAGTATAAAAGCCACAGAGGCTTATTGTGGAAAATTTAGTGTCCCGCAAGTTCTCAAGTTTCGCAAAACAAAGTGTCGGCTATTTAGTGTTTCATGGACATCAAGATCATCCATTGCGGGTGTGAATAAATTATGAAGATCATAAAGATGCCCGCATTCACGAGATGATCAAATTCGGCTAAGTATCGAATCTGCGAGTGAAGACTGAAGGCAGACACGAATTTGCGGCAAATGAAGAGATGTTGTTATTTTGTGAAATTCACCTTCACGGGATAAAGGATCACCGAGCCTCGTGAATGTGTAGAAAAGTAGTTTTGTAAAGTTTCTCAACTCCATGGAAAAGATATGTATTAGGTAGAGGTCATGGTGCACCAAGAATCAACTAAGTCCAATAACAATGAAACAATATATTAGTGTTCAACAGGTTCTTTAAGTGTAGTATTGCACGGATTTCTAAGTCCACAAGAAATAGAGAGGGAGAAATACCTTTGCATATCTTGGTGCAAGAGACAAACTATGGATGGGAGGAGTTGTGTGTAAGTGGCCAAGTGTAGAAATAGAATCTCACGGTAGTATAAGAAGAGACCTCGTTGGATATGTGAGAGTTATTGTCTCACAGATTTCTCAATATGCGAGGACATTCAAATCTAAAAAATCATAGGACAAGGTTAGAATTTGTGGTAGCAAGCAACACTCAAGGTCATAGCGAAAGTCGCGAAGTATCCATAAATTTTGCAGACAGAGTGAAGTTAGTTTATTGATCGGATCTTCAAATTGAGAGCTTAAAATTGTATAACAATGGTTGTGTTCATTTCATCTCTCCAAGGGCTAGATTATACAATGAAGAAGTGCAGAGAAGGGTATTGTTGTAGGAAAAAACCCATGAAAATCTCATGGACGTAAAGAGAATGCAAAATTTGCTCATTTCAAACGCTAACCACCTCACCTACCATGAATAAATTTAAAAATGGTACCCATGCCCTTGCCTACAAATCATGATGGCATGTTTCGAGAGAAAATGACAGTCTGTCAAGAAGATTAGTGGTGACAGGATCCATGGGCAACAGGTTGTCTTCATCCATGACAAATCCAAATTTGAATATCTCCCATCTCTCTCTCTCTGCCATTTTCGTATTCTATAAATGTAAGTTGTTAGGCACATTTTACAGCTTCTTTTTTATTGAATTCACATGTTCTTCCTTATAGCAACACGCTTTCTTGCCTTCAGACTTGTACACCTTAGCATCTTGCATGAGATATCCAACATTTGTTTTGTATACGTGATGAATATTTATTGAATGTAATTTCATTTGTGGTTATTTTCCCTTCAAAAGTTCTCTATTTGTCGTGGATGTTTACCCTCTTGTTTTCTTCAAATTTTATTCATTCATGCTCTCCAAAGTTCTATATTTTCATTAAAATATCTACGTGTGTGGTTGTCACGTGTCTTTCTGTTCAAATTTGAACCATGTCTTAGTGTTGGTGCATAATCATTATTTCATTTTCCTTTCCCCTCAACTGTAGATTATAAAAGTTTTAGGATATGTTACAATTTGACTAGTTTAGGTTAGTGTGTGTTGAGCTAGGAGAGAAGGAACCAACTTTCTCTGGAGGTTTGTCTCAAGGAACAAATTTCCACACTTTGAAGATAATTCCATGTTCTCCAAAAAATTTTATGCTCATTCGCGATCATTCAGAGGTGTAACTTTTGTGTGTTAACAGTTTTAGCGCGCCCAGTGGGACCACTGAATATTTTCTTTCATTTTCACTAAAGAGTTGGTGATATCCAACCTTTAGAGGCTCCACAAAACACACCTGGTGAATTCAAAATTTCATCTATTGGTTCAAGAATAAAAGTGTCTCTATTTCATGATATATATTCAAACAAGATAGAGGATATCACATGGATATCCCTTTGACTACCTACAATTATCACTAAGGAGAAGAAGGAGAGGCAAACCCACACAGAAATTAGCATCACCTCTGAACAAAGTTCTCTTTACTCCTCCATCTGGTAGGGCTTTCTTGTTGTGTTTTAGGGTTCTAAGACCCATCACATTCATGGCTCATCAGAAGAATCAAACATTTGTCACATTCCGTGGAGGAATCCCTTTGATTTTGGCTCAATATGATGACCTTCTAGTTGCAACCCTGAAATGTGTCCCTTTCTTCACTGGAGAGAACACTACAACTCCCATTGAACACATTAAGGATGTTGCTAACATTTGTTCAGTATACCATGTTACACGAGATAATGTAGTAGTCATATTATTGGCCATTTATTTCAAGGGAAAAACATTACAATGGTATATGGGTTTGAGAATGGATTATGTTACCAATTGGGACAAGTTGGGCAAATCTCTTTGCAATAATTTTAAATAAAATTCAAGCCATCTACCCTAGTAAAGCAATTGACTATGACAAAGAGGACACCACATGAGCCAATGATTGATTTCACTATCAAATTTCAGAGGACTTGGGATAAAATCCCACAAAAGGTAATACCTACACCCCAATATGCATTTCTCTATTACTTGAGGGCTTTAAATAGTGACATTTTTATGAAGAGATTTGTAAGATCACAAAGAATAACATTTTAGTTAGTCACAAAGTCCCTTTTCTAAAATCCTTCAACTTGCAACTAGGATTGGTTTCTTAATTCTAGGATTAGCTCCTGAATAAGGAGTTTGGATTGAGGAAGCTTCTAACAATGTTTGAACTCTAATTTTTTTTTCTAACCTTGTTTTCTCCATGTAATCACAACCTTGAATGGCTTTGTAAACAAGGAAAAGGAGACATTCACTGTTTTTCTCTTATACCTTGTCATGTCCTCCTATTAGCCCTTCAAACACACAAAGCTTATAACATGGAATAAACTATAAAGACTCTTGGAAAAATACACACACTTTTGGATATCCTTTTGGGTCTTTGATCTTCACACAAAATTTCAAGCTTTAACTCCCAATAAAACCCTTGAATTTGCTAACTTCAATTTTCTAGTTAGATCTCCAACTAGGTCACATACTTCTCATATCCAATTGTTAAAAATAACCAACTCCTGGACATATAAAACCCTCTAAAACCTCCAAAAAAAATCTTATAGGGTTGTAAAGATGGTTTCTTGCAAGTTTGATCCTCAGAATCATTGATCAAGGCCTCCAAACTAGAGTATTTCTCTTAAACCCTACCTAGGGTTTTGGTAGGCCCGATAGGAAAGAAAATGACTTTTAAGCAATATTGCAAACTTCATGTCTTGAAACTAGATCTATTGGTTTATTTTATCCCGCTATTAAATCCTAAGTAGACATGTAAAATAAATACATTCAAAAAATGGAAGACTTACCTTCCCCCAAAAAAGGTATCTTTGACTGTACAGGTCTGAAGATGTTCTTTAGACAACTTATTCCACATTTTCTTTCTCCCAAACTTTGAAACAAACCATATCATATTTTAATAACATTGAATGAACTAATTAGGCAAAGAGATTCAATAGTTTCAACAAAGAACTTTTAGTTTCATATTCAACGTCACTCTTCTAGATTATCCTGAATACGCAGTCTCCTAAAAATAGAGTATTTTCTCTTTTTTCTCTCTTTCAACCACCTCCTTAGTTGGATTTCATGTCTATTATGATGAAAAACAATCCCTAATTTCCTTCCATTAATTCTTCACATTAGGTTTTACGTTTCTTGCATGGAGATCACCTTTTGGCTTCAAGAAAACCCAAAATTGCACCAAGGAGTAAACATGATTTTTGATGAAATATTACAATCCTATTCATTGCCACTCTCGAGAGATGTTCAAAACACCTACACATGACCATCATACCATAGAAAAACATCCTATTCTATTGTTTCAAGCTAAAATTACTTAAAATTCCCAATTTCCTAACTAGGAAATTTAAATTTGGTTTGGGTGAGAAAACTCAATTCATGCCAAAATTTGAATTTAAATGGACCATATGACCTCTAAACACCTCCACTAACCTATTTATCCCCTCTTAACATGATCTAAAGCAAAATTTTACCATAATAAGATTTCTTAGATGATGTTCCTACATCACATTCCTTTCTTGATTCGGTCCATGGGGGTAAAACTTTACCATATGCCTATGATATTGTTATTAGAGAGGAAAATAGTCTTATACAAGCTAAGAAACTTCTACTTAGACCTCTAATGCCCATTTTTCCAAAGATAGGGACACGTGCGCCTTACTAAACCCTTAGATTAGCCCCTATTCCATCCCCAAGAACCCAAAGCTTAAGTCAGGCATCCTCCTCTACAAGTCCTTTAAGTGAGTTACAAGAAGTCGTGAAGCAGTTGCATAATTTTGGGAATGAGTCGGTATCCCCGAAGAGGAAGAAAACTCAAAGTTTTAGACCTTATTAACCTCCATACCAACCTAATAAACCCCCTTATGCACCAAATAGACCATCATTCCAAATAGATTCTCAAAATCAAATTACCCATGCAAAGCCATTTCAGTCCTACAATCCTAATACAAGTAGTTCATCTAAGGCTTTGGTTCTAGTTCATAATAATCTTGTGCAAGATTATGAGTGGTGTTTCCCTTGTAATCTTTTGCATAACCAAGCAACCTGCCCCGATGGCATTCTAAACAAAGATTGGATGGTGTAAAATGCATCTCTTTCTTGAGGTGCATATGCGGAGGAAAATCAACTACAAGAGATCACTCAAAAAATGCCACCAAGGAAAGATTCACTTGTGAATTGGAAAATGGAGGAGTTCTTCGGAATCAACCAACTTCAGAGGATAAATCAACCATCTTCAGGGGATAAATCAACCATCTTCTTCAAGTATAGTTGTAAACACAAGGTAAAAAAGAATACAAATGGAGCCAAATACTCCATCTTTTACTCCACCAAGCCCACACTCTCAACTCAAGCACCCTGCAAACTTGTGCGGATTCTAGGCGTTAACAAGTGACCCACAAAGTGTAGTAAAACTGTAATGCACTAGTGATCCGTAAAACATTGTGGACCCAACAAAAAAAAAAACATTCCACACAATAAAAAAGTTCTACAAGGCGAGCAAATTCCATCGAGTAAGGGAAAGCCACGAAATGTAGAATTTATGCCACCTAAAGTCAATCCACAGATTAAGCAGATGATGAAGGAGAATGTCATTCCTCTATTACATATGTTCGTGGGTACCCCTTTCAACATCCTAGAGTAGCTGATGAAGAATAATGTTAACATTTTAATATGGGAATCTCTAACTATTCCCAGATAAAGATATCTTTTACAAGCCATCATGGTTATGTCTGTGTAGCAGGAGTCATCTAAAGAAAAGAACAAAGTTGTGCTCCCCAACGTACTTCAACAAAAAAATGACTAATCAGGTAAGAACATGAAGCCACTGCCCTTTTGTGTATCTCTCATTATAGGCAACCATCTTGTGCACAATTTTATGATTGACTCAAGGGTAAGTACTTCAATGATGCCCAAACAAATAACAGAGCAACTTGGTCTTCAATATGAGTCACTCTCTAAAGGATCAATGTAATTAGATGGGACTTTGGTGGGAACTATTAGGTTTGTTAGAGGTCTAAGCCTCACATTGCACACATGCCCTAATTTCTCAGTTCCACGTGATGTCTTCATCATCGACCTTTCATCATTCTTCACCCAGTGCCTTTCGCGAGATTTCACTGCTAATATTGGCATATACCTATCCACGGATTGGTCCCACGTGTTTTTCAGAACTAGATATGGTACCAAGGCTACTATAAGGTCGAAACCAATTGCTACATACCATATAGAACTTTAGGTGCCCAATCTCATTAATGTTAATTTGACAATATTTGATCAAGAGGATCACACACGTGTCCAAGAAGTGTATACACAAATTTAACGTATCTCATATTTATTTATTGATGAGTGGAGAACTGAATGCCATAGCTTTGATCCATACAAAAAAACTAAGGAAGTTGGCTTAAGCATATATTACTTGTATGAGGAAGATTCACTTGTTCCTAATATTATGAAAGTAGATCTACAGGATTAAAGTATTTGGCACATGTTCATTGATGGATCAAGAAGTAGACAAGGAGTGGGGGGAGGCATGGTACTTGTATCCCCTATTGGTATAAGATATTATTCTACTTCCATATTCTAGTTTAGTTTTATAGCAACTCATCAGAGTATGACGCCCTCATACATGGCCTGTAATGGGAAAGAAAGAAAAATGTCAAGCAATTTCAAACCTTTAGGGATAGTGAACTGGTGGTAAATCGTGTCAAAGGGATGAATCTGGCTAAAAATTATGTACTTAGAGCTTACTAGCATAGAGTGTGAGACCTGCTGGAAGATTCTAAAGCCTTTGATATCCGTGTCACCCCAAGAAAAGGAAATGAACACGTTGATAGATTAACTGCAATAGGAGCAAGGTTTGACATGGCTCGAGATCTCAAGAAATTTATATTACAGTCGAGGAGTGTTGAGTGACTTAATCTATATTAAAGTAAACCTTAATTTCATAGTAACTTACTATAACTAATGATATGCATGAAATAAAGTATAGTTATGTCAGAGAGTTTTTGCTTTCCAATTTTAACTTAATAAAATGAAATAACAAAAAACAAACCGACCTAGGAAGATGACAGGGTTTATTGATACCAATGAGATGGTTGATGTTGATCCTGAATGTGCAATTCCTCTTGTCCTAAAAAGCACTCCACAATCAAATACACTAAACATAAAATATTAGATAAATGGATAAACAAGGTGCTCAGCAAAGGACGATCCCAGGAATCCAAAGGGACTTCCTTGGAGGATGTCAACTTGCTTTTAGAGAATTAAGTAGATTGATAAAGATACTGATAAATATATGCAATAGATAATGGTAGGTAGATAATAAATAGGAAGCTCTAGAACTCAAGATTAAAAGGTAAGTCATGTGCAACTTCGAAAGGGTCCCAGGCAAGAGTGGATGCGATCTGAACAAACTCAAAGTAGTCCTATCAAAAGTCCCCAGTCTCTTATTGAATGTAGTGGAGGAGCTCAATCTGATCCTCAATGTCCTCGATGTCGGTGGATAATTGTATTGTGCACAATGTCAACTCGTGAAGGATGTTGTATTGTTCCCAAAAGAAAGGGTGTTAGACTATAGGAAGGTTGTAAATTCTTGTAATTGGATGATATCAGCCATGAAGTTCCATCTTAGAGAAAGTCATGCTTGGAAAGAACATGTTAAATGCAAAAATATTAATAAAAATGATAATAAACTGACAAATTGAAAAAAATATGTGTTTTGACAAGGATCACTGGCAATTCAGGCCGATCATTGGCGATTCAAGCAGATCATCGACGATTCAAGTAATTGCTAGCGATTACTGTTAAAATGGACAATTTTTCTAAAACTAATAAACAAAGCTCGAAATTGATATTTTTGATTATTTTTTAGATTTAATCAAAATACAAATGAAAAAATAGAATAGAGGAATACCTTTGATTGTTAAAAGAAGCTAAAAGATGCCTTAAATCGTTGAACAAAGTTGATTGAGATGAAATGTTTTGCTGAGGTGTTTCCTGGTGACATATTGATGAGAAAACGATCAAAACAATGTGTAGATAACTACTGGAGGTTGATACAAGCTCTTTGATGATCTCTGAAATGGCTTAGATTCACTATGGATTCAAAAATGAGAGATGAACAAGAGCAAAAGGTTTCTAAAGATCCCTTAGGAAGGAGGAAAAACTCCTATTTACAATTGCTAGCGATCGATTAGGATTGCCGGTGATCTAAGTTTCTCAAGGAAAAGCATTTAGAAAATGGTTAAAACAACTTCTAAATGCAGGTTTTAGGTTTTTGGATGAGGGTATTTTTTTATGGGGAGGTTATAGATGAGTTGTGATAGTTGAGATATAAGAATAAAATATGTTTAAGTTGTTTGAAAATGGTTAAGGTAGAGTTAAAGTGGTTAGGTGGTTTAGGATGAGTAAATAGTAATTTTATGGGGGTGTAAAATTATTTTTATAGAGGTATGGATGAAATGACTTAGGATAATGATTTTTAGATAGGTGTAGAGATTAAATAATGTGTGTCTAATATGAAGTAGGCGGGTTGACGAAAACCCAGTGTTTACATTTGACCCTTTTTGTCAAGTAGTTTGTAACAATCAAATTACTGGACAAAAACAATATGAGATAAGGCTTTCTTTGGATGGGTGCTACCCCTTCAAACTGGGGGTGATTGCGGTGCAACGCAAGGATCACTAGTTTAATTGAGTTTGATGGAGTAAATTTGATGTTGCCCAAAGACGAGGGATCAATGTGGCTAGTACCGTAGGATCAAGTGATAGGGGAACCAAAGGGTTCATGTCATATGGACACATGATCTATAGGGATAAATAAAATATTGTGGGGCCAAATGATACGAGAATTGAAGGGTTCATGACCTATTGACATATTGGCTTATCGGTGTTGTAAAAAATGGTTCCTGTAAGGATGGCTTGGCTTCGGGGTCCTCAAAATGAGGAAATGATGTAATGACGTAGTTTGAATATGCTTATAGATTTTGAGAAGTGACACTTTGTGATTAAATTGGATGGATCACTAGAAATTAGGGTGAATCGTTGGCGATGAGGGTGAATTATTGGCGATTACAGGAATCATCGGTGATTCTTGTGTGTGTAATTTGGAGTTATAAATAGCCTCTTTTCTTAATAAACAAATAATTTATGATCGACAGATTTGTGAGTTTGGAGAATCTTAAGCACACGTTTCAAAGGTAATTTATGAGAATGGCGGAGATGGGACGATCTAGATGACAAAGGAGGCTCACCGAGGTAGAGGTATGTATTCATGTTTATTCATTTTTTAAGTTTTTGTCAAGTTTTGTGTTTTTTGTTTACAAATGTCATGGTAGGTACATTTTGTAGAAATCGTATGGATCGTTAGTGATTCATAACATAATCATTGGTGATCGATGCAGGATCGTTAGTGATTCATACCCAATCATTAGTGATTAATGTGTTTTGATTAAAGCTTGATTAATGTTTGACGTGGACATGTTCTAATCAATTTTTTGTGGTTTCATGGATGCGGGTGAAGGCTAAGTTGACCATTCGAGATTGGATCCCGGTGGCTTTGGCAGATGTGCCTAGTCTGAAGGTGACTAGGCGCATCTGGAGGCAATGGGTTTTGTAGGGATGCATCATTACAAACATATCCATAGGCATTGAGGTTTATTGTTAGATTTAATTGAGAGGTGAGATCCTGCCACTTGTACATTTTGGTTACCTACGAGTTAGATGGCTATCACCCTAGTGTAGTCACAAAATCATGCACTTTAGACATTATTTATTCCTAGTCTCATACTATTATTCATATGGTTTTTAAGTGAAGAAAGTACTAATTAACCCATGTCCTTTGGCCATTTTACTTTGATTTCTGGCGTCACTGCTGACCTTCAGCCCATACATGCCCAGTCTATTTTTGTCATTTAGTATCACTTTATTTTTTACTAGGGCATCCAACCCCAAGCACCCTAGTCCCATTTGAGGCACCCTTATCCTTTCTGTAAATTTCCTACCACTTTTTGAGCACTTTCTAGCCGTTTGAGCTTCTCATATTTTTTAGTGGTTGGCCTTTTTGGGGTTAATTGTGAAATTAGAACAAGAGAACCATATAAATATAAAGTTATGAGACCATAATGAGGGACTAAGCACTAAGCACTACTATCATCATCTAAATTTGCATCCATCAAAGGCTCCATTTGCATCCATCTAGCTCCATCACAAGGTACAAGGCTGGTTCATTTGGATCACATTATGTAGGAGGGAATTTTATTCTATTCCATCCACCCTTTTATTGCATTTCTACACATAGTTATTGTTCAGTACTTTCACAAAGTGTGACTGACACAAAGGCACTTAGGGCATGATTACACACACAAACACATAGAACTACATTGGGTTTGTTATATAGTGCAACACTCAGTTAGTAAGTCCACCATTGTGGAAGTTGAGGACAATCCAACCCCTTCATATGCATCTTTATTTTTTAGGGGTTTGATGTTTGTCTTGAGATTTTACAAGTCTCTTCTTCATCACTAATTACCAATGACGTGCAATCGAGTACACCAAAGTTAGTGCGATAGGTAGCGAAGGTAGGTAATCACTTAGCGACACCTCAGAGGAGGTTTAAAGAGATTTTTCAATGACCAGGGTGCCCATATCTCAGACCATGATGCCCACATGTGCCCCTGTACTTATCTAGGTGTCTCAGTCCACTCAGATATCCCAGATCTGCACTTTTCTAGACTTCGGCACAATCATTTCTTCCTCTTGTTTCTCCAACCATCTCTGCAACATAGACCAACAAGCTCATCAAATCAACTGATTTCTTTCTAACTTTCTTTCCACCTTCGGGTTTCACATATCTACTTTCTTAGTTGCGTGGGTCATTTTCTTTATACATTTATCTGTTATTTATTGTTTTCCTTAATGTTGAATTAACTATAGAATTAGCTATAATTCCACATTTTAGTGAACCTGACGTCTAACACTACCTTTCACTTAGGTCCCTCTTTTTCTTATTTACTATTGCTCATTCTTCTTTTGATTTTACTAAGGCTCATCTAAAAGCTATCAATGACCATATTGCTGAGAATATTGAAGATTTAGACTTACTTTTACATGATGCTCGTGAGGAAGCTACCATTTGTTAGAGCTTAATGCTTTCGCAACCATATCTACTTCCATGGTTTCCCAACCACTCGTTTCCACTCTTCCGTCCATTTCTGCCATCCCTATTTTTGTCACTACTCTTACAAATCTTTCACACTACCTTTTGTATCTCATACATGACAATTTTCCTCTATTGGTACTAAATATTTAACATCTCTCTATTAAGACCTCTAAGCACATATTCGTCAGTTACAACATGTTACTTCTCGCATGTATCCATCTTTAGATTCCACCTTATTATTGCATACGCCATTCGCACCTGTCATCTCCACTTATCTGCTTCCTCCTAGTTTTTTCACCCCTAAGCTTCCCATTTTCAATGGACATGGTGATCCACAATAGCATCCTAGAGCATTCCATGTAGCTTGTCCCTCATCTTGTGTCTACTCCCCTTCATCATCATTATTCACATAGATGCCTCTCTTCTCATTTAAATCCACCTTTCCCTCCTAAAATCTATTTATCCATTTAATTGGTATTTTCCACCTTAATCTCATCTTAATCATACTCTTAATTAATCTCCCCTAATCATCCCCAATTACCATTAATTAATCCTAAATCCCCATCTAATCCATTTATCCTCCCTAAATGTCTCTATTTACCATCCCTAGGTGCTCATTTAATAATTACACCTCCTCTTTACCTTTATTTAATATTTTCCACCTCCCAAAACCCTAATCTCACCTCACAAGGGTTCATTGTCTCAAGCTCGTCACCCTTCCACCGACCAAATGGATGAACCTCCATAATCGACAACGACCCATCTAGGTTGTCATCGACCCTATAAATACGACCATATCACTGTTTAGGGATGTAACTTTGGAGAATTTGAGGTTTCTTATGATCTTTCCTTCGTCATTTGCTCGTCTTTACAACTATTATCATTATCTTTGAGCTATTTTGGAGATCTTATGCCCTACCTTTGGAGATTTGGAGTCTATTTCTCTTTGTGCATGCTTTGATCCACCTTTGCCATTTCATCACTATTTCTTATCAGTCTTTTTGTAGGATCATCAATCATCCCAGATCCCTATCTCTGCCTTTTCTCATCTTCATTTCCATCTCCAGATCATCATCTTCACTCAAGCCCTAGATCACTCCTAGTCATCGTCAACCTTGTTTGGTCGCCGTCGACCTGGTTCATATTTTTAGGATTTTGTTCATTCATTATGTCAGTCATCCATTTTCTGAGCCCACATCCTTCCACACCCTTCAATATTGTCATTCTACACACTTGAAACTTCAATCCCAACTTTATTAAATCTAGTCATCGTTGATCAAGACCAATCACCGTCGACCCTGTCAAGCAGTTCTCACCTTCCATTAATTTTCTTGCATTCTTCTGTCAAATCTATATCCAAATCTTCTTCTTATAGTGTTATTGTTCCATCTCAACCTCATCACCAGCCCAAAATCTACCTCTAAAGCTTTCGTATCTACATTTTTCTATTGTTGTTTGACTTGGTCTGCTCCAGTCCCCATCGACTGGGATCTTTAGTCTCGGGTCTTCGTCAACCCACCCAAGTTTGATTTGGTTTATATTTACTTAGATCAGATCTATATTTCTACTTTATCTTTGTCATTTTAGCTTTCTATTTTATATCAGATTCTACCACATTATATCAGAGCCATCATTTACGTTATTTATCTTTATCAAAACGTGGGTTGAGATCCATCCTAGGAAGTTTTCATTTCTTGGGAACGAAATTGTTAGGAAACCCACCCATATATCTACTAATCATTTTCTGTTGAGTTCTCTTCGTTGTGCAGGTCATCTATCTCATTTTGAGGAGGAGTTCTCTTATTTACACCCACATCCATTATCATCCCATTCAGAGGTACCTTAAACCCTCTCATATTTGGTGTTACTTATTTTCATTGTTACGATTTCACTATTCTGAAATAGGTATAAGAAAATGATTTCAACAGTAGATGCCCCCAGGATCCTCGACAAGAATGGTAAAGAGTAGTGTCGAGCATCATGTGTCATGTAAGAATATTTAAAAGTTTTACATTCACCTCAAGATACCACCTGAATGCACACACATGTATATAAAAAAGATAATGACATACTAAGTATCCAACTAGTATACGTAACAAAGTGCATCATGTAAATAGTATGAGCCAATAATAGTAAATATAACCAAGATGTGTAGGTGCCATGTGAAAGTGATGGTGTGTTGTGATATGGAAGATGTGCAAATGGGAGGGTCCACGTTGCCACCCAGTAGATGTGTGTGAGATGAGGTTCATTTAGGAATGCTCCCTCAATAGTCAAGTATGAATCGTCAAACAAGAGTGTGTCATTGGATAATGAAGAGAAAGTATACAAACTAGAGATGTGATAATGCTTAGTAAGATTGACATGAAGCATAGAGCGCGAGTAGCCAAGATGTGAAAAGTGAGGTTCATGGAGGAATTACACCCTCAACAGTCAAGCATGAACCATAGAACAAGAGTGCATCATCAGGTAATGAAGAGAAAATATGTAAACCAAAGATGTGGTAATGCTTAGAAAGATTGACATGAAGCACAAGGCACGAGTAGCTAAGATGTGGAAAGTGAGGTTCGTGGAGTAATTACACCGTCAACAATCAATCATGAACCATAGAATAAGAGTGTGTCATTAGGTAATGAGTGGAAAGTATGTGTTTTGATAGTAGATGCTAGAAAATATTTAGCGTGAACCACGAAGCATGAAGTGTAACAATTGAACTAAGGGTAGACAATAGAGACATCAAATGGTGATGGAGGGGGGGATAATGTGATGCCCCCAAGTGTGCAAGTGATGGAAAGTTATTTGACAATGGAACAGAGTGAGGGCCCCTTATCTAGTATCCAAGAAGGAAAAGGAATGTGAAAATGGTCTAGGATCGGTGATGTAGGTGAGTAAATATGTGTATGTGAAGGGGACTGATTTGGTAAAGGAGATGGAGGACATCTACGGGAATGAGTTGCCTGAGTAGGGGAATTAGGCCGATAAGTGGACTGATGGATATGTGAGGATGACGAAACCATGAGGTAGACCATGTACAAATGGGAGAGCTACGTATAAAGATAGATTTAGAATTGAGAGGTGCAGGAGGCCTAGATGTCGCAACTGGTGCTAAAATAGAGGTAAGAATGGGCCGAGGTAATGGTGTATGTGGTGGAGTACCTTTGATGGTGACAACTTGTTCTTTATGAATGAGTTTAAGACATAATTGGAACATGGAAGGGACAACCTGGGTAGCTCAAAGTCAAGGTATACCTAAGACCATGTCACAACCCTTTATTTCAAATATAGCGAGGAATAGTGTAGGTATAGTAAGGGACCCAATAGTAATGGGAAGGATGACATAACCGTAAGAATAGGGACTGGAAATGTGATTTGGGAGGTGAGAAATTTGATAGCTAATAGGAGTGTCATAGAGCATGCATTGGAAAGGGCCGAGGGATAGACCAAAGTATTGTTGATTGTATGAGTATTGATAAAAGCATTAATATGCAATGAAATAAAGGAAAATATAGCATGGTAATCATGATCTAAGAAGGTGATAACTGGTGGTGGCATGTCAGCAGTAGCAATGAGGAAATCAAGTGGCTCCGATGAAGGAGGAGACACAACATGATATGTATGGTTAATAGAGGAATCAATAGTTGTCTTATCATGTTTTAGTATTGGGTCATTGAATATTTTAAGCTTTTGATTATTATTGACCGGTTTGGAAGTAGATGGATCTATGAGCTCGATTGTGTTGTTATCGATAAGATCTTGAACGATATGTCTAAGCTTAAAATATCGATAAGTAGAATTCCCATTGCATTGGTGGTAGTCACAACATACATTTTCATTGTAATTATGGCCACGTGGTTGAGAAGGGTCCATATTTAGCAGTGGACGGAGAGTAATCAGATTATTTTAAGTGATTTGTGGTAATAGGAATCGAGGTGCAAAAGGTAGCTTAGTAAATGTGTGTCTCATGGATTGCAATTGGAGCTTAACAGGTGTAGAAACATTGTTGACAATAGCTTGAGTGTCGGTAGGCTTAACAGATAGTTTGAAAGCATATTTAGCTTGAAACTTGTTATAGGAGGATGTGGAGGAAGTATCATATTACTTTAATTACCCATAGAGAACATCTTTCTTTCACACAATTTAAGTGTATGGAATGATTGATCAAAGGAAGGATATGTATCAAAAAAGATAATCTCTTGGAGTGGAGGAAAAATAATTTAAATGAATAGATCTTATAATTTTGAATCAGGGAGGACATTGGTCAATTTGGAAAGGTTGTTATAGTGCAAGACATAGTTTGCAAGATGTTCATTGGATCCTTGTTTGATATTGGATAGTTGCGCATATGATATATTAGTGACAATATTTATAGAAAAATGAGCAATGAATGCATCATATAGAGCTGTAAAATATGTTACCGAATGGGCAGGTAGATCATAGAACCATCACATATCATAGTCATTTAAGCTTCAAGGAAATATTTTAGCTAATAAAGTAAGGTCATTAACATATTCAAGATATGCAACATGAAAGGATTTAAGGTGCTCCTGAGGGTCGTCATGGCCATTGAAGGTTGGAAGCTTAGGTGCAATGAAGTTAGGAGATAACGGATAAGAGGAGATGACAGGTGCGAAAGAGCTATGAAGGAGGAGTGAAGAATCAAGGGATGGTGGAATGGATGAAGAGGCTTGTTGTAATTGGTGAATTTGGATTTGTAAATCATGGTATAATGAAGCTAGGTCATGGGCGTTTGAAGAGAAGGCATGTCATGTATGAGAAGTAATAGGGATGGTAAAGTGTTTGGTAGGAGTAGGCACAGAAATGGGAACAATAGATGTAGGTGGAAGAGAGGTGGTGAAATGAGGAGGAAGTACCACAATAGAAAGAGAAGTATCATTGGAGACCAGAGGGTTGAGCTCATCTAACCATTTTCCTTCATCACGACTAATGACTAATAAGATATCTAGGTCTTGAGAGTATGCAACAATATGATCATGGAGATCTTTGTCAGTAAAGGGTTCATAAATCTTAGCCATTGAAGCAAGGTAGGGTTCGAACGATCGGGTTCACCAAAATGTGTGTGATGGAATAGAATGAACTCCCTTCCTATGTTGTGTATGCAGAATAATGTATCCCTTGTCCCTTGTATGTAGATGTATGATTTTTAGTTCACTTATGCCTTTGATGCAAACTTAGGTGATGATAAATATTGCTTATAGTGCTCGACCCCTTATTTAAGAGCAATATCTAAGTATATATATGATTCCCTTGTTTGAATTTGGTAATTGACAACTTAAAAGTTAACCCAAAGCTTTAAAAGGTAACCAAGAAGTAAAAGAAACCCAAAAGAGTAAGAAGAAGATAAATAAGATTATGAGTGCTCAGGAGGTACAAGAGCACATGTGCACTTGTGTCCTAACTGGGAACTAGTGTTTGATGCCATAAAAGATGAATCAGTAAAGTTCTGACAGAGTTCAGTAAGATATGTAAGGCCAATAAAAGTGCAATAGATAAATAAAAAGATCCAAAAGAAGTTGTCAACCACTAGTTTTCTTGCTTAGGAATCATGTATACATTAGTATGTTTTAGGACCTAGAAATGTACCCAAGTGCATAGATTTTGTGTCTACAGTGAGGCCAATTGTACCAGACAATAACAAAATGGCAAGTGTTTGAGAGTGATCAACACATTGTCAATTTTATCCAAGAAGAAGTTGAGTATTCATTAAATAATCAATACAATTTGGAGCAACATATTTTCTTTCCTTCAGACCCCTGTACCTTAGTGCATGAGGTATATAACCTCTTCTTTGTAAACGTGATGAATATTTGTTGAATGAAATACATTTATGGTTATTTTCCCTTTAAATGTTCTTTATTCATCGTGGATGTTTACCCTCTTGTTTTCTTCAAGTTTTATTCATTCATGCTCTCAAAAGTTCCATGTTTCCATTAAAATATTTGTGTGTGTGGTTATCCTGTGTCTTTTTGGTTACAATTTTAACCCTTTCTTATAATTGACGCTTAGTCATTATTTCATTTTACATATCTTTTCCTTCCCCTCAACTTTGTATTTTGTAAGTTTTAAGATTAAATGTAGTTTGACTAGTTTAGTTAGTGTGCATTGACCTTGGATAGAAGGAACCAACCTTCTTTGGAGGTTTGTCTCAAGGAATAAAGTCCCACACTTTGAAGATAATTCCATATTCACCAAAAGTTTTGATGCTCATTTGTGATCATTTAGACGGTGTGGTTCTTGTCTGTTAATAAAAATATTATTTAAACCCCTTAATTATATTACTGTAATGGCCACAACCTTCCATCTCCAAATATAGGAAGATCAAAATAAGTGAAATGTTTGAATAATACTTTAGAAATATGACTTTAAATTAATGTTTATTTAATCACAATTCTACAGAGCCCAAAAAAGGAAAATAACCATAAGTCAATAAGTCATATAAATACATACATAGAGTCAATGATACTTGAGAAATATGACTTTAAAATAATGCATATATAAGCACAATTCTATATATAATCATCATAAACATGCAATGAAAACCTGATTTAACAAAAATAGACTTATTAAACCCTATTATAGAGTAACTGATGCAAACAATTATATACAACTGCTAACTATAATATGACGTAAAAAAGCAAGTAAATATGAAACCCTAAGCAAGTGGTATATAAAGAATGACTTAACTGATTTACGCTTGATTCAGAAGTGCTCTGGGTTGAGAAAACTGTTGAACAAGAGGTGAACAATGTCATCAATTCTCAAGAGAAATTCTAGATTGCAAGAATGAAGTTAGACATGGGTGCCCATGGAAGGACATGACACTTGGGTGTTGGAGATTACTATTGGGCGCCCGTGACTGCACAAATAGTCAAAATCTAAATTTTGTTGTTTCACACAAGTGTCACAAATATTCCATGTTGATGTCATGTATGTCGGTCTTTGATCATCAAGGGTAGCTATAACTTGCAAAATATATATCACCTATAAAATCCCACAAACCACATCAAATCCAAAAAAAGAAAGATGCAGAATGCGGAGTAAGACTGACCCGACGGTCACCTCGAGAGTGAACTTACAACTATGCACTGCACTACATCTCATACTCTATGTACTTCTTGTGAGTGTGTGTAAGAATTGTGCCCTGGGATTCCCTCGTGTAATTGTACTTGATAGTGGGTTATAGCTAGATGTAACAATGTAATAGAATATGTAGATGGAATAAATGACTTCCCCTTCCTATGCTTTGTATGTAGAGTTGCAACCCTTGTCCCTTGAGTAAGTTGCTAGATGGATGCTTTAGAGTGATTTATGTGTCTTTGGATGCAAGCTTAGGTGATGTTATGTAAAGCTTAGTGTTTGGTCCTTGATTTTGAACACATAACTATGTATTTATATTATTCCCTTGTTTGAATTTCATAATTGACAAATGGAAGGTCGAACCATAAGTGAAAAAGGTGCCCAAAAGATACAAGAGACCCAAAATAAGCAAGTAAGGTGGAAAAGGGTTGGGGGCACCCAGAGGGGATAGGGGTGTTTGAGCGCTCCTATCCTGGCTGGGCGCTAGTATTTAGAGCCATAAAAGATAAATAACTAAAATACCGACTAGGCTATAGGGTGTAAAAGACCAAATAGAAAACAAGAAATAAAGACAAGAGGCCAAAGACAGCCGTCAATTACTAGATTTCTTGCTTAGGAATCATATGAATGCTAATATGTATTTAGGACCTAGAAATGTATCCAAGTATGTGATTTGGTGTCTACAAAACCAAGTTCGCACATCTAAACAAAGGAAACCTAATATGTATGCATGGTTATATATGCATGGGTTGTTTTCCACTACCTATTAACGACAATTGTATATGGAATCATAATTAATTCAAAAAGTCCCAACTATTCCACTTATATGTATATACATTCCCGTATATATTAGGTATTCTTTTCGTAGATGTGTGGACTTGTTTTTCGTTGCTTGTTTATGATGATTATCTATAGAATTGTGCTTATATCTGCATTATTTTAAAGTCGTACTTTTAAAGTAATTTTGACTTTATGTATGTATTTATATAGACTTATTGACTCATAGTTATTTTCTTTTTTTGGGCTATATAAGTGGTACAAGCATGACTTTTTGAATTAACCGCAACTCCATACACAATATGCCATTGTTTTTGCATACATACATACATACATACATACATACATACATATGTATGTATGTATGTATGTATGTATGTATGTATGTATGTATGTATGTATGTATGTATGCATGCATACATGGATGTATGTATTAGGCTTCCTTTTCCTAGCTGTGTGGACTTGTTTTTTATTGCATGTTTATGATGATTATCTACATAATTGTTCTTACATATGCTTTATTTTAAAGTCATATTTCTCAAGTATTACTGACTCTATGTATGTATTTAGATAGAATTATTGACTTATAGTTGTTTTTCTTTTTTGGGCTCTAAAAAATATGATAATCACAATTTCAAGTATTTTTCTATTCCTAGCTGTATGGACTTGTTATTCGTTTCATGTTTATGTTGCATTAGATCAAAGTCATATTTCTCAAGCGTTACTGACTCTATGTATGTATTTAGATATATTTATCAACTTATAATTGTTTTCATTTTTTTTGGGCTCTACAAAATTCTGATAATCGCAATTTCAAGCATTTATCAAACATAACAAGTATTATGATAATCACAATTATGTAGAACCTAAAAAACCAAAACCGTTACAAGTTAATAAGACTATCTAAATAGAATAAATAAAAATTAATTAAAAAATTAGTGTTGTTCCCTCAAAATCCCTAAAATGTTTGATACATTACTAAAATGTATGACATGCTTTCCCTCAAAGTCCCTTACATGTTAAAGACATTACTATAATTTAAACCCCTAAATTATATTGAATGATGTTATTTTTTTTAAATGAAGATCAGAAAAAATGAAATGCTTGAATAATACTTGAGAAATATGACTTTAAATTAGTACAAATTTAATCACAATTCTTTAGAGCCCAAAAAATGAAAACACCAATAAGTTAATAAGTCTATCTAAATAAATACATAAAGTCAATAATACTTGAGAAATATGACTTTAAAATAATGTAGATGTAATCACGTTTTTGTAGATAATCATCATAAACAGGTAGCGAAAAATAAGTACAGATAGCTACGTAAAAGAAACCTAATATGCATGCACGAATATATATACATATCTTATTTTCCACTGCCTGTAAATGACGATTGTATATGGAATTACAATTAATTCTGAAAGTCTTATTTCTCAAGTATTTTTCAAACATTCCATGCATTATGATAATCAAAATTCTGTGAAGCCTAAAAAACCAAAACAACTATAAGTCAATAAGATAATCTATATACATACACAGAGTCAATAATCCTTGACAAATTTTACTTTAAAATAATGCAAATGTAATCACAATTTAACAGATAATCCTCATAAACATGACATGAAAAACAAGTCCAAACACTAAGCAAAGGAAACATAATATGTATGCGAGAATATATATACATATACTTGACTATGCCACTTAAACAATAGTATCATTCGGGTCAAAATTTTCTATTTGGGCTGATTTTCCTAGGTTTTCTTTGTGTAACTATCTGACTTGTTTTCCTTTGCCAATCTATATTATGATGCATATTTATGCTTGTTTGTGGTCAAAATTTCACATCGCCCTATTTTTTCTGCAACCGATGTAGCCCCTTGTTTTTCTTGCCTACAGGTGATTATCTATGACATCGTTAATAACAAAAATATTTCATTACTAAAATCACAATGTATAATCCAAGTCCATGAGTGCCTTACTTACACATTGAGGGCTGAGATTATAAATAAAAGAGTAAAATTTCCCCTTCAAAGCCCACCACAAATCATTTGGAAATGCAATTGTAAGTTTACCGTAGAAAAAAGGGTATTGTATAATATGCAAATAGGGGCCTTACCCAGATGGTGTTTTATCCTTTGGAAATCAAAGAATTAAAATTTTCAAATAAATATGGATTTTAAGAAACCAAATGTTTAGTTTATGGAATTTTACGCCGATAAGCCTAAATTCATTAAGAAAATCCCCCAATGACCACCTTTGGCTCTTCAGCTGCATTCCCAGGAACTACAGGTAAAACATAGTGATACCTCTTCACTAAATTCATAGGGCCCATAACAACATAATGCATGTTGTCGTTGCAGTTCTTCAACTCCATGTTTAGATCAATGGTTAGCTTTGGGTTCCTGATAACCATTCCTCTGGGTGATTCAAAAATATTTGAAGCACACCACAATATAAATAAGGGAAGATAATTAAATGTTTGATATAGAAATAATTATATTAACCTGTTAATAAATTTTAATTTTGCCATCAAGTGGAAACAAACATTACTTCCTTGTTTGAAAACCGAACTTGCTTATCTTGAGTGAAAAATAAGCTTCTAAAATGGTATGTTCCAACAATGGCAGTGTAAATGATTGTAAAAGAGCTCCCAAAAAAATAGGCATGCAAAAAGAAATAAGGGATAAACTAAAAAAATCCCCTTATCAAGCGAAGTTAAAACCAAATTAAGTCACAATGCATCGAGATGATTTTACATTGAATGCACATGTATGTGCATTTAAAATAATTATAATATCCCATCTTGTCTTAAAACTTGCATACTCAGCCAAACAATAATTGTATTAGTTAACTCAGAAGGAGATCACTGAAAGAGGGATACACGAGAACCGATGTCAAAACAATGCACCACAACGAAGTTACACTCCGATGGTAATGTCGTAGCTCCAACACAGTAAGAAATATTCAAACAATGGAAAGAATATGCAAATAAGAAAACATGTTTGCTCATCCTCATAGATCGAAAAAAGGAAGTACAAATAGGGGTGTTGTGTAACCCCCATGCCTAAACAAGTAAAGTAACTCCTATGACACCACCGACCCATATGATGTGATTGATGCATATGATGCCACTAAAGGAGGAGTTACAATTCCAAATAAGGAATGTAACTCCTATGATGCACTAATGCAAATGACAATGACAGATTCTATGACAAAATATGACACTTGTCATTTGAATGCCTAAGACCTATGACTCTCGCAAGGTGAGATGACTCACCAGGTGATGTGGATGATGACAAGGAAGGTCACACACACCAACAACCCCCTTCATTAAAGCCGAGGAAGAGGTCCTGGTAAGCCAGAACAGAAAAGAAGACTCCCCTAGACAACTGAGAAAGATGTGTCAATGGGGCCCGACAACTAAAGGCCTGATAAGGTGCCCATATACAAACAACATCTTTCTGGAAAGAAGAAGAGGAGAAGGAGGACTATATAGCCCAAAGAAGATGGGCGGCTGCAATAGACCTCACCCCAAGAAGAGAACACAAGTGAAGAAATTTCACCTCGGTGAAGGGCTTGGTGAATATATCTGTAACTTGATCAGCTGTCTAAACATATTGTATGTCAATGATGTTTTCATGTATCAGCTCCCATATGAAGTGCATGTGAATCTCAATGTGCTTCATCCATTGATGTTGAATGAGATTTCTACAAATTGAGATAGTGTTCATGTTGTCACAGTAGATAATGGTAGGCCACCGAAAGTGGATGCCAAACTCTGTCAAGATACCCTATAACCAAACAGCTTTTGTGGCAATGTTAACTACTCCTATGTACTTTACTTATGTTGATGATATGGCAATGGCGTTATGCTTCTTGTTGGACCAACTGAAAGGACCTGAACCAAGAGTGAAACTGTAGCCTGAGGTAGACTTTTGATGATCTAGATCACCGGCCCAATTTGAGTCTATAAATCCAACCAAGTCAATCTCAGTCCCTCCTAAGTAATGAATACCATCTGTGTGAGTGCCACGAATATAGTGAAGGATCCACTTTGTTGCTTTTAAATGCAGCTCATGAGGCTCCTGCATAAATCTGGACATGATCCTGATAGCATATGATAGATCTGGTCGAGTGCGAGTAAGGTAGATCGAACTCCCCAGAGTAGTGATGGGATGGGTGATCTCCCGAGAAATTCCTGGTGTCCTTGCCTCCTAATGTTGTTGGGTCTGATTGGGTGTATACCCGGCTCCATCGTGTGGGAGGGTGTTGGTGTAGTAGCTTTTTAACATGATGAGATCCCTCTCCACCATCAGTTCGAGCTTTTGGTGTGACGGAAAGTCGTGCAACTCTGATACCATGAAAGAGTGATACACGAGAAATGATGTCAAAACAATGCACCACAATGAAGTTACAATCTGATGGTAATGTCATAGCTCCAATGCAATAAGCAACATTCAAACAATGGAAAGAATATGCAAATAAGAAAACAGGTTTGCTCATCCTCATAGATCAAAAAAGGAAGTACAAATAGGGGTGTTGTGTAACCCCCATGCCTAAACAAGGAAAGTAACTCCTATGACGCCACTGGCGCATATGACGTGACTGACACATATGTCACCACTAAAGGAGGAGTTACAATTCCAAATAAGGAATGTAACTCCTATGACACACTGACACAAATGACAATGACAAATTCTATGACAAAATCTAACACTTGTCGTTTGACTCCCTAAGACCTATGACTCTCGTAAGGCGAGATGAATCACCAAGTGATGTGGATGATGACAAGGAAGGTCACACACACCAACAATCACCGCCAAAAATGTAATTGCTCAGATTTGAGTGTAGTTCAACGTCTCCTTCAAATTAGTCGTCGAGTGGTTTGACACCTTCTAGAGAAAACAACTTTGCCTCCCCTTTGATATACACCTTTCAACGTAATTATACAATGCATAACTTTGTATGATTTTGGTCCATCCTTCATATTGTTTTAATTTAGTAGATATCATATACAAATTTGCATAATTAAATTGCACAAGGGTTGGAGAGAGAATTAGAAAAGAGTAGTGTTTGGGTAAAAAAGCAAGGTGAATGTAATAAAAATATGATGAATAACATGTAATGCTAATGCGAGCAAGAAAAATTACATTTTTGAAAGAAAACATTGTTGAGACATAGTTTTCGAGACTACTTGATTTATAACGTCTCCATTATGTTCATGATACAAACATTCCTGAACTCTAGATTTGCAGAGACAACGTGAGGGGGTGTACAAATGAATATGGATATAACATGAGAGGTAGGAAACATGAAATAAAAGATGTAAATAAATATAATTAAACCAAAAGCAAAAATACATTATGAAGTAAATATGTTTGAAGAAACTTATATTTTTTGTTGAACACCAACCAACACTATGTACTTGAAAAAAATCACGGAAATTAGTATCACAAGTTAGGATTTAACTATACATGTACATAGGTTTCACAAGATAGTTTAAGCATCAAAGTATTTAGAGCCCCCTCTTTGGCCTCTTTTTTGTGTTATTTTTCTATCACATTTCCTCACACTTAACTCTTTTCCTCATCATTTAATGAGTGAATATTTTGAGGAGAATATCCATGTTTAATGCACTCCTTCTACACCCATAGTGAGAATCTCTTATGACCGAGGGTCATTTCTTGTGGAGACTTTTTTAATGAGGATATTGGTTGAGGTTTTGTAGTGTATGGTGAGCATATTATGCCCTAGATTGCATGAGATTCTCCTACATGTTTCATGCATTTTTCAACTCTTTGTGGGCCCTTCACAAATTTTTAATGAAGTTCCCTTGTAAATGACGTCGATATTTATTTTTAGGTTTATTAGCATTTGAAATAAAGATGTTAAAACAAAATGTAGGCTTTGGTAGGCTTTGTGATATAAAGGTTAAAACATTATAACAATGCACCCTAAAACACACCTAAACAAAAAAAGGAAATTAAACTAATCAACCCTAAACATATAAAGGAAATTAAATTAGTTAAACTTAATTTAAATGTAGAGATTATGGTATATAAATGTATGGAAACAAATAAAAATATCATTGGAGTCCCTACACAGTAGCAAAAAAACATTTTTTTCTCTTAACAACTCGTAAAATTTAATTTAATAAATACAATAGCAAAAAAATATAAATTTTGGTTCTAAATATAGAAATAGAGTTCTAAGACATAGTTAGGAATAAACCTAAGTATTAATTCAACAAGAAGATTTTTTTGGATTAACAGTAAAGAAGGGTTAAGGGGAACCTACTCTGTACAAAACAAACCAGTCAAAAATCCCAAAAACAAGGCCAAGGGTATACCCATTCAAGCCAGCTAAAAAATAAACATAGATAAACTAATAATAATCCATAACCATAGTAATAGTAATAAAAGTAACAAAAACCAAACTAACAACATAAAAAAAAAGGCATACAACCATAAAAGGATCAAGGACCATCGACTCATTCATTGAAAATTACTCCCACCGAGTGCATGCACTCCTTCCATTCCTTGACCAGTCCAACTACGATGATCTTCCATTGCTTGTAGTCTGGCTCAATCATCTCCCTTCTAGGCATAATGATGAACTAAAATGTATCTATGTGCGGGGAAATAATAACCCTAGTTAATATAATTAGGAGGACAAAAACGTTGTATAAATGCAGTAAATAACATGAAGTAGATGTAAATAAATATGCTAAGTAAAATGAAACCCTAGATGTGCAAGAGAGTAAAGAGAAATGTCTTAGTTGATTGTTGTAGATGTTCACACAATGTCGTAGGTCTGAGAATAAAATCTTAAAGTGTAGACGAACACTTAGGGTCCTTGTGAAGGGCAGATCTGGAGGATCTGAGATGACTGGGGTGCCTGGGAGTGTGTTGGGGCACCTCGGGGTGCCCTAGTCTGTAATCTGGGCACTCTTATCACTATAAATGCTCAAAACCTACAACTAGTATGGTTGCAAGTTGGTTCTGAACCTTCCCTGTTTGTCATGTTGGATATGCTAGATGAGCTAGAAAATGACATGCAATGCAGAGAGAACTATGAAACCCTAGGAAAATAAAAGATGCAAATGAATGGGTCAGAATGACCTCAACTGCCAAACTAGTGGTCTTATCATTGAGCGTTGCACTACATTTCGGACCCATCTGTAGTGTTGGTGTGTGTGCACATGTCATGCCCTAGGTTGTCTCGTTCCAGTTGCACTTTGTGAAGTAGCGAGCAATAATAACTATAGAAAATGTAAATAACATGTGCAAATGGAATATAATATAATTCCCCCCTATGCAGTGTGTGTGATGCAGATCTCCTAGCCTTGATGCATGGCACTATGTGGATGAAAGTGATGTAATGGATGCAACTCTAGATAAAGTGATAGTAGTGTGTAATGTTGGAACCTAGGACCCTCATTATGGTCTTAGAACTTTATATTTATAGGGATCTCAAGCTTAATTTCATAATTAATCCTGAAAAGTCCAATTAGGAAAAATATAAAGATGACCAACAACTAGAAATGACCCAAAAAGGACTGAAAGGCGATTTTCATAGATTAGGGTGCCTAGGTTGGGATTGGGGCACCCCAGTACAGACTGGGGTGCCCTGATTTTGGGCCAGAATGACAGGGCAGTTGTGAAATGGGCAGATAAGTGTTGGAAAATAAATGGGAACAATGAAATAAAACATAAAATAAAGATGGACAAAAGGTAGGATTAATTAGTACTTTGTACCCTTAAGAACCTTCTAAATAGTAGTATAAGATAGAGCTAAATTATGTCTAAAGTGCATAATTTTGTGTTTACACATAACCCCATATTTCTCCAGCTGCTTGGCTCTCTGCATTGCATGAACTAGTTATCCCAACATCTTAAGGATTTGAATAGTACTCTTCATATTCAGTATGAGTATTTCTTTAATGTGCATTTGGGTTTCTTTCATTTTGAGTAAGTCCTTCTCCATAGCCATACATCTTTCATTCACATTTTTCAAATTATCATTCACCACTATGGTCATGAGCTTTTCTAGATTTTCTTGAATCTCTCTCAATTCAATGGCCACCATACTAATTTTGTGTATGTTAATGTCAGTGTCAAGTCTACAATTTTCAAAATCCTCCAAAAATCTGATTACTTTCATCGTCGATTCCTGAGCAGAGAACAAGTCTTTCTGAGAAAACTTAGGCACTCGGAGACTGAAAATGGCTTTTTCTGTGCTCTAGGTGTGAGTCTCCGAGATATCTTTCTTTTCAGCCATCTTGGGTGGATCTTCGATCTGCTTCTCCTCCACTTTAACAACATTCCCTGTAATCTTCATTTACACCTCTCTTTCACTTTCGAACTGGTCAAAGTCATCAATATCCTTTTCCCTAGATCCAGAGCTTACATCGATATTCTCTTTCTTACCTTGTTCGCCCTCCCCTCACATTTTCTTCTTGGTGTTTTCCTTGGTTGTGTGAGACCTTGTCCTTTTTGCCACCATATTTCCCTCATCCTCCAACCTAAGGTTCTTAGGATTTTCTTCTAATTTAACACTACTTCCAATTCAGGGGGTGCCTTTTCTAACCAAGGACTTAGGAAGGCCTTGGTGAAGAGGAACATCAAAGGTGCCTTTGCTAACCATCTCTATGGATTTTACTAATGATTTATACAAAAAAATAGGAAAATTATGATGCCTCACATTTCTAATGTGAGTGAGCACTGGAAAATGGTAACCATATACCATTTTATATTGTCCCTCAAGAGTAATATAAGACATTAATAACAGGGCTATTTCATCATAAGGAGGAGGTAATTCAGTAATTCAAAGGGGCTGATTCAACAAGTAGATGAGTTGAATAAATAAATTTTAATATTTTATTACTTTTTTTTAACTCTTAGTTCTCTAGATGTTAGTTGTTTATACCCATATTTGTGGAGGTTGTTTATTCTATCTTGGTTTTTTGATCCCCAAACATATTCCAACAGAGGAAATCAAGGGCAATATGTTATTTCTACATATTTTCTAAGTTTAAGATATTAGGTCCATTTTATGTGGTGTGGATAGAAGTTATTCAAATCCTATAAACTTTATAACTCTTTCCTTTGTTTTGTAATGCTTGTTTTTGAGATTAATAAAATTATACAAGTATCATAATGTTTCTACAATTACATTTGGTATAAGAGTAGGGATGTTCTGCTCCTACGAGTTTGCAGAAGAATTAGAGAGATTGCGAGGATTTCGATGTTCGAGTGAGCCATAGAAACCACTTGTCTTCCCACAACTCCAATCCCTATTTTCACACCCCTCCTAGATCAACAACAATACATGTGCAAAAGTTAAAGCAACAAAAACAGTAGTAGAAGTAACACAAGTTGTAAATTACTTACAGAAGCGACAAGTTTTCAATTTCTAGAGCGTAATCACAAGCCCAATCCTGGACACAACTCCATATTAAAAAACTAAGGTGATTCTACATAAATTTGAAAAATAAAATTT